>JANFOE010000489.1:0-507030 GCA_025667525.1 Glebionis coronaria
TGGTTGGTAAGGTTATTTGGCTTTTCTATGTCTAATTGAACAATCAAGTGAAAAATTGCAAAATATTAAATACGTATCCGTAAAACAATTAGTCAAATACCAAATTTTTATTCAAATAAGGACAATGTACTAGTAAACAAAGCACAAGTAACCAAATAACAAGTTTAACAAGAAAATGTAACTAATTCAACAATCTAACAAATTTTTAACAAGAATAACAAAAGTAACAAATTTGGTAAAAATAACAAACTAAAAATTCTTAACTAATTTTTCAAATGAGATTCTATAACCCTTCTACAAATCTTACGGTCCAAATTATACACTTATCCAATAGAAAAACGACTTTAGCCCAAACGAAAATTCAACAAAGAAAACTTTGACAACTTGCAAAGTTATAACAAACAACGGTTTATTAACTGATTTGGTATTTCAGTTAGTCACCTTATGAATTGGTCAACTGAATATTTTTTAACAAATCCACTAGCAACTTTAGAGATCCAATCATTTAATCCAAAGTATTAATAAAACTACTAAATGGATTAAAAGCTTACAATTTCCTACACTATGTAAATGACACTGGATTGCTCAAGTACACATTGATCAACTTTTTCAACAGTAAGAACAAGACTTTTTCCAAGTAGCTTAACAGTGGCTTATGAGACTGCATGTTATGAAGCTTCACTATAACACTTGAAAGTAGTCATGAATACAAGTAGCTACAGTATGTTTATACTACTCTATCAATATTGATCTACAGCTAATCACATCTAGGTTGCAAGAATTCAGTAAATCCAAACACAGCTTAACAAGAATGCACCGAAAAATGATAAACTACCACTTGAACTACAAAGTGCACGTATGAGAACAGATCGCAGGAAAAGTAAGTAGACAAACAGGTTTTCATACAATCATATTGCACAAATTTCACAGAAATTAACAAGGCTAAGATACAAGCAGGTTACACTACTATTCTACGCTCTAAATGCAGAAAATTAAAGCGCTTAACCTGGGCTTCCGTCGTCTAGTCCGTTGATGGCGAAGCTTAGCGCTTTCGAACAAGAATCGTAACCAACTGATAACAAAACCGAAACCGACACTTGAGTCTATAGTTCTTCTGTCGTCTGGGAACAACCTTCGTCTTTTGCTAAAGTAAACGCCAACTCTGCTACTTGATACAGCTACAAAGATCGGTCATATACTTCAACCATCTCGAAACTGACTCGAACTACTCCTACTATTTCAAGTTTGCAGATACTACGGATTTGTTCAACCTGACTGAATGAACAGAATACGTCTACTGCTTAACTACACTAACTGGTGGTCTTCGCTCTCAAAAGTAAATAACATCAATCCTCGAAACCGCTACTCCAATATCAGTAAAGCACACAACTCTTTCATCTCCTACCCGCATTATGAGTTCACCTTCTGGCACATCTATTAGAGTTTGACCCGTTCTCAAGAATGGCCTACCAACAATCGAAGGCACTCTAGGATCCATATCATAATCAACTACCACAAAATCCGCAGGAAAGGTAAATCTATCAACCCCCACAAAAACATCCTCCGCAATTCCCACCAGATAAGCTATAGTACGGTTGGCTAACTCAAGAGTCATCTTAGTAGGAGTAAGCTCGGGAAGTGAAAGTTCTTCCAAACCGATAATGGCATGAGATTTATGATTGCTCCTAAATCCGCTAAAGCCATGCAATTTTCCACCCCCGGTAAATTGCAAGGAATCAAAAACCTCCCCGGATCTCCATGCTTAGTAGGCAACTTCTTAAGCAAAACCGCAGAGCAATTTTCATTCAAGGAAGCATTAGGCAAATCCACCAATCTCTCCTTGTTAGAAAGTAAGTCCTTGATCATCTTATCAAACTTAGGCATATTGGCTAAAGCTTCCGCAAAGGAGATGTTTA
Organism: Glebionis coronaria; assembly: GCA_025667525.1. Taxonomy (NCBI): domain Eukaryota; kingdom Viridiplantae; phylum Streptophyta; class Magnoliopsida; order Asterales; family Asteraceae; genus Glebionis; species Glebionis coronaria. The sequence goes on from JANFOE010000489.1 coordinate 1,917, forward strand.
TGTTAAGTTGCTTGAACATCCTCAAAAAATTTGAGACTTGTATATCATCCTTGTTCTTAAGCTTTTCCTTTCTCAATCGTGATGGGTAAGGGAGACTTGGTTTTGGTTGTGGTTGAGTGGTTGTTGAATGATTTCCCTTGTTAGTAGCTTCATGATTGGGAGTTGTGGAAGGTAAAGGAGAAGTGGGAATAGGTTGAGAAGGTGTGGTTGATTGAGTAGGAGCAATTGGAGGTGGTGAAGTAGATGTAGAAGGCTTATCACATGTAGGAACAAAAGTGGGTTTAAAAATAGGAGGTGTAGGAAGTGAAGGATCATGAGTTTTCTTTCCACTTCTTGTTGTGATAGCATTAACATTGGCTCTTGGATTTGTTTGTGTGTTGGAAGGTAGAGCCCCTTGTGGTCTGTGGTTAAATGCCATTAAAAGCCTATTGGTTTGTGCCTGTTTTCATTTGGTCATTCTTCTCTTTTCACTTTCACGAATTCTCCTCTCAACATACTCATGAGTCTCTTGTAGCCCATATACTTTATTTTGAAATTGAGGGTATCCTTGATTTGGGAAGGGTGGGAATGGTGGATTAAATCCTGATTTGGTGGATAAAAGTTATTTCCTTGATTTTGAAAATCAATAGGTGCCTTGTAGTTATTCCCTTGGTATTGTGGTCTTGGACCTTGGTTTCTTTGTGACAATTGAGGGGAATTTTGTTGAAATTGGGTGGGAGGTTGGTGTGGAATCCCGGTGGAGTAAGGTAATTTGGAGACTTGTAAGAAAGGTTGGTTTGATTGATGTTTGGCTTGAAATGTTCACGATGTTCCTCTTGGTAAGCATAACATTCCCCTTGATAACCTTGCACCTTATCACATTGTTGATAGGAATGAGGACCTCTACAAGACTCACATGAAAGAGTAATAGCATGCACATCATTTGTGGAATGATTGCCCATAGAAAGTTTCATAAAGTCATTCATCATAGTTTCTTGCATCTTTTGAGTGTTTTGCATGATTGTTTGATTTTCCTTTTGAGCTTGAGTCAATGCTTGAATGCATGAAATGAGTTGAGTCTCCAATGGTTTAGAACCTCCTTCTTGAATGACATGTACTCTTTCATCAAATTGTGTGTTGGTTTGCACCATTTCTTTGGTCTTAATAATATCCCAAGCTTCTTGAATGGATTTAAAAAGAATATTTCCTCCCGCGGAAGCATTGAGTGAGTCTTGGTGATGAGGTTTAAGGCCATTGTAGAAAGTATTGATTTGGTGAACTTCATCCAATCCATGGTTAGGGCATCTCCTCAATAACTCTTTATACTCCTCCCAAGCATCACTAAATGTTTGACTAGGTTTTTGTTGAAAGCCTATAATTAAGTTCCTCAAAGCCGTGGTCTTAGATGGGGGAAAGAACTTGTTCAAAAACTTAGTAGTGAAACCATCCCATGTGGTAATACTCTCGGGTGGTTGTGTATCTAACCAATGCATAGCCGGACCCTCTAGTGAAAATTGCACCAATATCAACTTAATAGCATCATGGGGAACTCCATTGTACTTAATGGTGTTGCAAAGAGAAAGAATCTCTTAAGGTGATCATGAGGATTGTCATTTTTGTTCCCATAAAAAAGGTGTGTTTGAAACCAAGTTAATCATGGATGTTTTTAGCTCAAATGTGTTTGCGGGAATATCGGGTATCTTGATATCATCGGCATATCCGTGTACATTGGATTGCAATTGCTCCATCAAAGAACGAGTATCAACTCCGGTCATGGCTTCTTGTTGTGGTTGAATCAAAGCACGATTCTCGTGATCGGCTTGATGGACGGTGGTGTTCCTACTCTTTCTCTTTTTCTTCCTTTTCGGAGGAAGGGTTTTACACCAATCGGTATTTATGCACGCCCGCGAATGAGCATGCAACTCAATACGAGGAATGAGAGAGAAGCTCTCGTGTGACTTTGAAGAGAAAAGGATTATCCCCTTCGAGTTTCAATATGAAATATCCACAAGAAAATAATAATATACGTATGTACTACTTGGGTGCAAGACCCCCAATGAAGCCTTCCTTCTTAGAATACTCACAAGTGAACGGGGGGGTTAGGTGGCGCGAAGCACTTAAGTACCTATTGACCCTTAGATGGCATTTTATAGCACATCGCCTTTCTATTCACTTAATTGTTTGTATTCTTCTAATTGTTGCTTATTGGAAGTATTTATCTATTCTTGCTTTATTTTGTTTGATCGATACACGTGTCAAGGACCGGAACGCCCCTCAACACGGTGTATTTCCTCGGCAATACTTATGGAGAATATGTGAATTGGTTGTTCTTATACGTATACGTATTTACTTATAATAATATATGGAAAATATTTTTGTATTTATATGTTTTTTAAGAGAAAATACTATATGTACATAAAAACTGAGAGAATCCAATAATATATATTTTTGGGTGCAATCTCTTAGGAAAAAGATTGCTTTTTGGATTTTTTAATTTGTTTGGTCAATTCTTTAGGAAAAGAATTGTTTTGTTAATTTTTTAGTTTTTATGTATTTTTATCTTTTTGATTTTTTTATTGTTTTTGATTTATGATACGTAAAAATAACGTTCACTAGGTGAACGGATCCCAAAAGCCAATGAAAACCGTCAATCGATAGTCTCTCGTAAAGTCAAAGAACCGGCAGCGGCTCCATTTGAAATTGTGTATAATCTGAGTTCGTTTTCTCAGTTCTTAACCAATTGAAAGTGCTAACAAAATCGGATTTATGATCGTTTTTGGTTGGTAAGGTTATTTGGCTTTTCTATGTCTAATTGAACAATCAAGTGAAAAATTGCAAAATATTAAATACGTATCCGTAAAACAATTAGTCAAATACCCAAAATTTTTATTCAAATAAGGACAATGTACTAGTAAACAAAGCACAAGTAACCAAATAACAAGTTTAACAAGAAAATGTAACTAATTCAACAATCTAACAAATTTTTAACAAGAATAACAAAAGTAACAAATTTGGTAAAAATAACAAACTAAAAATTCTTAACTAATTTTTCAAATGAGATTCTATAACCCTTCTACAAAATCTTACGGTCCAAATTATACACTTATCCAATAGAAAAAACGACTTTAGCCCAAACGAAAATTCAACAAAGAAAACTTTGACAACTTGCAAAGTTATAACAAACAACGGTTTATTAACTGATTTGGTATTTCAGTTAGTCACCTTATGAATTGGTCAACTGAATATTTTTTAACAAATCCACTAGCAACTTTAGAGATCCAATCATTTAATCCAAAGTATTAAATAAAACTACTAAATGGATTAAAAGCTTACAATTTCCTACACTATGTAAATGACACTGGATTGCTCAAGTACACATTGATCAACTTTTTCAACAGTAAGAACAAGACTTTTTCCAAGTAGCTTAACAGTGGCTTATGAGACTGCATGTTATGAAGCTTCACTATAACACTTGAAAGTAGTCATGAATACAAGTAGCTACAGTATGTTTATACTACTCTATCAATATTGATCTACAGCTAATCACATCTAGGTTGCAAGAATTCAGTAAATCCAAACACAGCTTAACAAGAATGCACCGAAAAATGATAAACTACCACTTGAACTACAAAGTGCACGTATGAGAACAGATCGCAGGAAAAGTAAGTAGACAAACAGGTTTTCATACAATCATATTGCACAAATTTCACAGAAATTAACAAGGCTAAGATACAAGCAGGTTACACTACTATTCTACGCTCTAAATGCAGAAAATTAAAGCGCTTAACCTGGGCTTCCGTCGTCTAGTCCGTTGATGGCGAAGCTTAGCGCTTTCGAACAAGAATCGTAACCAACTGATAACAAAACCGAAACCGACACTTGAGTCTATAGTTCTTCTGTCGTCTGGGAACAACCTTCGTCTTTTGCTAAAGTAAACGCCAACTCTGCTACTTGATACAGCTACAAAGATCGGTCATATACTTCAACCATCTCGAAACTGACTCGAACTACTCCTACTATTTCAAGTTTGCAGATACTACGGATTTGTTCAACCTGACTGAATGAACAGAATACGTCTACTGCTTAACTACACTAACTGGTGGTCTTCGCTCTCAAAAGTAAATAACATCAATCCTCGAAACCGCTACTCCAATATCAGTAAAGCACACAACTCTTTCATCTCCTACCCGCATTATGAGTTCACCTTCTGGCACATCTATTAGAGTTTGACCCGTTCTCAAGAATGGCCTACCAACAATCGAAGGCACTCTAGGATCCATATCATAATCAACTACCACAAAATCCGCAGGAAAGGTAAATCTATCAACCCCCACAAAAACATCCTCCGCAATTCCCACCAGATAAGCTATAGTACGGTTGGCTAACTCAAGAGTCATCTTAGTAGGAGTAAGCTCGGGAAGTGAAAGTTTCTTCCAAACCGATAATGGCATGAGATTTATGATTGCTCCTAAATCCGCTAAAGCCATGCAATTTTCCACCCCCGGTAAATTGCAAGGAATCAAAAACCTCCCCGGATCTCCATGCTTAGTAGGCAACTTCTTAAGCAAAACCGCAGAGCAATTTTCATTCAAGGAAGCATTAGGCAAATCCACCAATCTCTCCTTGTTAGAAAGTAAGTCCTTGATCATCTTATCAAACTTAGGCATATTGGCTAAAGCTTCCGCAAAGGAGATGTTTATGTTAAGTTGCTTGAACATCCTCAAAAAATTTGAGACTTGTATATCATCCTTGTTCTTAAGCTTTTCCTTTCTCAATCGTGATGGGTAAGGGAGACTTGGTTTTGGTTGTGGTTGAGTGGTTGTTGAATGATTTCCCTTGTTAGTAGCTTCATGATTGGGAGTTGTGGAAGGTAAAGGAGAAGTGGGAATAGGTTGAGAAGGTGTGGTTGATTGAGTAGGAGCAATTGGAGGTGGTGAAGTAGATGTAGAAGGCTTATCACATGTAGGAACAAAAGTGGGTTTAAAAATAGGAGGTGTAGGAAGTGAAGGATCATGAGTTTTCTTTCCACTTCTTGTTGTGATAGCATTAACATTGGCTCTTGGATTTGTTTGTGTGTTGGAAGGTAGAGCCCCTTGTGGTCTGTGGTTAAATGCCATTAAAAGCCTATTGGTTTGTGCCTCCATTGTAAGTTTCATTTGGTCATTCATTCTCTTTTCACTTTCACGAATTCTCCTCTCAACATACTCATGAGTCTCTTGTAGCCCATATACTTTATTTTGAAATTGAGGGTATCCTTGATTTGGGAAGGGTGGGAATGGTGGATTAAATCCTGATTTGGTGGATAAAAGTTATTTCCTTGATTTTGAAAATCAATAGGTGCCTTGTAGTTATTCCCTTGGTATTGTGGTCTTGGACCTTGGTTTCTTTGTGACAATTGAGGGGAATTTTGTTGAAATTGGGTGGGAGGTTGGTGTGGGAATCCCGGTGGAGTAAGGTAATTTGGAGACTTGTAAGAAAGGTTGGTTTGATTGATGTTTGGCTTGAAATGTTCACGATGTTCCTCTTGGTAAGCATAACATTCCCCTTGATAACCTTGCACCTTATCACATTGTTGATAGGAATGAGGACCTCTACAAGACTCACATGAAAGAGTAATAGCATGCACATCATTTGTGGAATGATTGCCCATAGAAAGTTTCATAAAGTCATTCATCATAGTTTCTTGCATCTTTTGAGTGTTTTGCATGATTGTTTGATTTTCCTTTTGAGCTTGAGTCAATGCTTGAATGCATGAAATGAGTTGAGTCTCCAATGGTTTAGAACCTCCTTCTTGAATGACATGTACTCTTTCATCAAATTGTGTGTTGGTTTGCACCATTTCTTTGGTCTTAATAATATCCCAAGCTTCTTGAATGGATTTAAAAAGAATATTTCCTCCCGCGGAAGCATTGAGTGAGTCTTGGTGATGAGGTTTAAGGCCATTGTAGAAAGTATTGATTTGGTGAACTTCATCCAATCCATGGTTAGGGCATCTCCTCAATAACTCTTTATACTCCTCCCAAGCATCACTAAATGTTTGACTAGGTTTTTGTTGAAAGCCTATAATTAAGTTCCTCAAAGCCGTGGTCTTAGATGGGGGAAAGAACTTGTTCAAAAACTTAGTAGTGAAACCATCCCATGTGGTAATACTCTCGGGTGGTTGTGTATCTAACCAATGCTTAGCCGGACCCTCTAGTGAAAATTGCACCAATATCAACTTAATAGCATCATGGGGAACTCCATTGTACTTAATGGTGTTGCAAAGAGAAAGAAATCTCTTAAGGTGATCATGAGGATTGTCATTTTTGTTCCCATAAAAAGGTGTGTTTGAAACCAAGTTAATCATGGATGTTTTTAGCTCAAATGTGTTTGCGGGAATATCGGGTATCTTGATATCATCGGCATATCCGTGTACATTGGATTGCAATTGCTCCATCAAAGAACGAGTATCAACTCCGGTCATGGCTTCTTGTTGTGGTTGAATCAAAGCACGATTCTCGTGATCAGCTTGATGGACGGTGGTGTTCCTACTCTTTCTCTTTTTCTTCCTTTTCGGAGGAAGGGTTTTACACCAATCGGTATTTGTGCACGCCCGCGAATGAGCATGCAACTCAATACGAGGAATGAGAGAGAAGCTCTCGTGTGACTTTGAAGAGAAAAGGATTATCCCCTTCGAGTTTCAATATGAAATATCCACAAGAAAATAATAATATACGTATGTACTACTTGGGTGCAAGACCCCCAATGAAGCCTTCCTTCTTAGAATACTCACAAGTGAACGGGGGGTTAGGTGGCGCGAAGCACTTAAGTACCTACTGACCCTTAGATGGCATTTTATAGCACATCGCCTTTCTATTCACTTAATTGTTTGTATTCTTCTAATTGTTGCTTATTGGAAGTATTTATCTATTCTTGCTTTATTTTGTTTGATCGATACACGTGTCAAGGACCGGAACGCCCCTCAACACGGTGTATTTCCTCGGCAATACTTATGGAGAATATGTGAATTGGTTGTTCATACGTATACGTATTTACTTATAATAATATATGGAAAATATTTTTGTATTTATATGTTTTTAAGAGAAAATACTATATGTACATAAAAACTGAGAGAATCCAATAATATATATTTTTGGGTGCAATCTCTTAGGAAAAAGATTGCTTTTTGGATTTTTTAATTTGTTTGGTCAATTCTTTAGGAAAAGAATTGTTTTGTTAATTTTTTAGTTTTTATGTATTTTTATCTTTTTGATTTTTTTATTGTTTTTGATTTATGATACGTAAAAATAACGTTCACTAGGTGAACGGATCCCAAAAGCCAATGAAAACCGTCAATCGATAGTCTCTCGTAAAGTCAAAGAACCGGCAGCGGCTCCATTTGAAATTGTGTATAATCTGAGTTCGTTTTCTCAGTTCTTAACCAATTGAAAGTGCTAACAAAATCGGATTTATGATCGTTTTTGGTTGGTAAGGTTATTTGGCTTTTCTATGTCTAATTGAACAATCAAGTGAAAAATTGCAAAATATTAACTACGTATCCGTAAAACAATTAGTCAAATACCAAATTTTTATTCAAATAAGGACAAGGTACTAGTAAACAAAGCACAAGTAACCAAATAACAAGTTTAACAAGAAAATGTAACTAATTCAACAATCTAACAAATTTTTAACAAGAATAACAAAAGTAACAAATTTGGTAAAAATAACAAACTAAAAATTCTTAACTAATTTTTCAAATGAGATTCTATAACCCTTCTACAAATCTTACGGTCCAAATTATACACTTATCCAATAGAAAAACGACTTTAGCCCAAACGAAAATTCAACAAAGAAAACTTTGACAACTTGCAAAGTTATAACAAACAACGGTTTATTAACTGATTTGGTATTTCAGTTAGTCACCTTATGAATTGGTCAACTGAATATTTTTTAACAAATCCACTAGCAACTTTAGAGATCCAATCATTTAATCCAAAGTATTAATAAAACTACTAAATGGATTAAAAGCTTACAATTTCCTACACTATGTAAATGACACTGGATTGCTCAAGTACACATTGATCAACTTTTTCAACAGTAAGAACAAGACTTTTTCCAAGTAGCTTAACAGTGGCTTATGAGACTGCATGTTATGAAGCTTCACTATAACACTTGAAAGTAGTCATGAATACAAGTAGCTACAGTATGTTTATACTACTCTATCAATATTGATCTACAGCTAATCACATCTAGGTTGCAAGAATTCAGTAAATCCAAACACAGCTTAACAAGAATGCACCGAAAAATGATAAACTACCACTTGAACTACAAAGTGCACGTATGAGAACAGATCGCAGGAAAAGTAAGTAGACAAACAGGTTTCCATACAATCATATTGCACAAATTTCACAGAAATTAACAAGGCTAAGATACAAGCAGGTTACACTACTATTCTACGCTCTAAATGCAGAAAATTAAAGCGCTTAACCTGGGCTTCCGTCGTCTAGTCCGTTGATGGCGAAGCTTAGCGCTTTCGAACAAGAATCGTAACCAACTGATAACAAAACCGAAACCGACACTTGAGTATATAGTTCTTCTGTCGTCTGGGAACAACCTTCGTCTTTTGCTAAAGTAAACGCCAACTCTGCTACTTGATACAGCTACAAAGATCGGTCATATACTTCAACCATCTCGAAACTGACTCGAACTACTCCTACTATTTCAAGTTTGCAGATACTACGGATTTTTTCAACCTGACTGAATGAACAGAATACGTCTACTGCTTAACTACACTAACTGGTGGTCTTCGCTCTCAAAAGTAAATAACATCAATCCTTGAAACCGCTACTCCAATATCAGTAAAGCACATCAAATTAGAAACGAACTGTAACTGATATCCATTTCCTGAAACTCCATTAAATCTACTTCAATCTCGAACAGAAAACTACGACAAAACACCTTGCTCTTTCTCTTAAAAGCTTTGCTAAGTATCAATCATCACAACTCCAATATCAGAGAACTCAAGAACTATAATGCTATGTTTTTTTTTGAATATGGACGAATTGAAAGAGGTATAGAGAACAGAATATGAATTTTATTAATGGCAAGGTAAAGTGGGTACAAAACAGTTAGAACTAACTAACTGACTAATCTAAATGTGTGTGTGAAAAGTGTGTGTGTAACACACACTAAAAATGGAGGATGAATAATTGGGAGAGAAAATGATTCTAACTAACTGTGTGTTTTTAACACACTTAACTACTACTAAAAAAATGAGAAAAAACTGAATATATATTGCCGAGAGGATGCAGGGGATGGGTGTTATGATGTGTTGTTTCAACCAGTAAGCGTTTGCCACGTGGCAGAAATTTATAGGCTACAAGTGAAGTCGATCCAGATCAATAAAACTTTGACTTGTGATTGGTTGTTATGTTGAGGTTGAGATTGATAAAAGTGGGTATTAATGGCTAAAATGATTGCTGCTTAATAACTCTTCTAAGCCAACTTGATGAAGATTCGGTTATTATTGCAATGCTTCTACTGACAAATCCAATTTCATTAATGCCGCAAGGATTCAATCCGTGTGAAAGTATAAGCTACTCTCTGATTGGCCACAAAATGTGAACTTGGATCAACTAACTTTAGGCTTTGGTAAAAAAGGCCCTTGTGATTAGCAGTTTAGTCTTTTGAGCTTGAATCTTCATAAACTTGTCATTTCTGATCCTTTGAGCTTCAAACTTGAATACAAATGATCCCTTGACTTGATGACTTGACTTTTGACCAGGTTTGACTTTGATCTTGACTTTTCCAAAATTGCACTTTAAGTCCCTCAACTTTTGAATGTTGTCAAGATAGGTCCTTTATCTTCTCATGGCTTGTTATCTTTGATCCTTCTTTGTCTTTTTCATCCAAATAAGCTTGATTTCTTCTTGTTTGCTTGAAAATGTATCCTTCTTACCTATTTATACACAAACACAAAACATACCACATAATTCCGCTTTATAGCACAAAAGTTAGATATTTTCCTTGTGTTTTAGGGTGATTTGTTGATTAATTGATATGAGTTTTTGCTCATGTCACACACAAACATCTTACTAATCCCACGAGGGACCCAACTGTATTAAAATCCAAAACGAAATTGGAGGAAATAAATCCCATATTGACTACGAGCAAAACTTATGAATTTTGTAACACTTCCGAAAATAATCCTTATAGCGACCAGTTACGTTTAGCGTTAGATTATTCCATAGAGATGCACTAGATTTATAACAGTTTCCTGGTATCTCAAGTCTAAGGATAACTATTTATGATTTACATGATGACAAACATCCACAAAGTAAAATCATATAGTTGGGATAAGTCCAATATTTGATTCATCGAATATCATCTAAAATCGATCAATATACTTTCAAGTATACTTATCGCAATTTTGATTTGTCTTGATTTAATAATATTCCCATGTTATTAATTGACAACGGACATTTAGCATAACAATATAATCATGGATTAAGTAAAACTGTAAAATAGGATACATAATTAAATAATAAGAATAAACGAAACTCAATCTTTATTTTATTAAATAATAATGTCATAACATCCTTTATAAAAATACTAATCACATATTTTATTGCATGAGTTCGCTAGCTAGTTGCAGCCCAATCTCTTTGGCATGCTTAGCTACCTTTGGTCTAGGCAACGCCTTAGTTAAAGGATCAGCTACGTTATCATCTGTGTGAACTTTTATTAATTTGATTTCACGAGCTTCAACTTGTTCTCGGACGTAGTGATGTCTACGTTTAAAGTGTGTGGTGCCTTTCATGACTCTAGAATCATTGGCGAATATAATTACGGCAGAATTGTCACAATATATATCAATAGGTTCTTTAACTGAAGGCATCACTCCAAGATCTCCAATAACTTCCTAATCCAAACAGCTTCCATTGCAGCTTCTGAAGCAGCCATTTACTCTGATTGAGTAGAATGCATTGCAATCGTTGTTTGCTTCTTGCTCTTCCAGTCAACTGCTCCTCCATTGATAATAAAAACGTAACCCATCTAAGACTTCGTATCGTCTTTATCACATTGCCAGGACGCATCACAGAAACTTGTCACATTCAGTTCTATGTCTGGTTTCCCTCCAAATACCAAAAACATATCTTTCGTACTCCTCAAATACATTCAAATATTTTTAACAGCAGTACAGTGGAGCTTCCCTGGATTCTGTTGGTATCTACTGAACAAGTTCTGAGCAAACGCCACATCATGCCTTGTGCATCTAACATCATACATAACAGATCCTACAGCCGAAGCGTAAGGCACCTTCTGCATGTATGCCTCCTCTTCAGGAGTTGATGCATCCATCTCATGACTCAGATTATGCTTAACTTCCATAGGTTGAAAGCCTTTCTAAGAATTATGCATATTATACTTCTTCAATATCTTATCTATATAAGCATCTTGACTTAGACCAATTAACCATCTTTTCTTATCCCAATAGATCTTAATTCCCAGAATGTATGCATCTTCTCCTAAATCCTTCATGGAAAAACATTTACCAAGATAATCTTTAACAGCTTTAAGTCTTGGAATGTTACTTCCCATGATTAATATGTCATCAACATATAGGACTAGAAATACTACACCACTCCCACTAGCTTTGCGATATACACATGGCTCATCGCGATTTTGAATAAATAAATAGTTTTTGATTTCTTCATCAAATTGTTTATTCCTTTGTCGTGATGCTTGCTTCAAACCATAAATGGATGTTTGAAGTTTGCACACGTGCTTTGGATTCTTAGGATCAACATACCCTTATGGTTGCTACATATAGATATCTTCATCTAGGCGACCGTTCAAGAAGGCAGTTTTAACATCCATTTGCCATATATCATAGTCATAGTATGCTTCTATAGCTATGAGAATCCTAATAGCTCTTAATTCTGCTACAGGAGAAAATGTCTCCTCGTGGTATATGCCAAAACTTTGAGTAAAACCTTTAGATACTAAACGAGCTTTATAGGATTGTACTTTTCCATCCATGTCATTTTTCTTCTTGTATATCCACGTATGTCTCACTACTTTATCATTTGGTGGTGGATCTACAAGAATCCAAACATTATTTACTTTCATGGATTTCATTTCCTCATCCATAGCAACCATCCACTTATCCTTCCCAGGATCAAGCATGGCGGATTTATAATTAGAAGGTTCACCAAGATCCCCTACTTCATCATCATCCTCTATGTTAAGACATATATTGCTATTTGCATTTTTAATCCTTGCAGATCTACGTAGAGTAACTAATTCCTGTGGAACTGCCAGAGTTTCTAGTTCTACAAGAATTACATCGCTAGTGTTTTCAGAAAGTAATGTATCTATATGACTCTCTTCAAGATCATAATTTCTCCCACCGAAGATCACATTCAAAGATTTCTCCATACCTAGCAACAATCACTTTGTTCTCTGGTGGATAAAAAAGTAGTAACCCATAGTTTCGTTAGGGTATCTAATAAGTGTGAAAAAACTTATCCTTTTTACCATTTATTTCTAATAATAACAAGACCAGAACGTGTATTTAATGTCGTAAAAGGTGGAATTATGTGTGGTTTGTGTTTTTATTGTGTTTTAGGACAAAAATATGAAAAAGGAAGAAAACACGGGCTTTCACGGGCTTTTATCGAAGAAAAAGACAAAAGAAAAAGTCAAAAGGTCAAAATTGCAAGAAGAACGGAAGTCAGAGGCCTATTCTGAAAATTTATCGAAGAAAAAGTCTAAAGACGGAAGTTTAACGAAGTCGAAGAACCAAGTCTACTAAAAGAAGAAAATTAGAAGACGAGTTCATTTTATCATTCGACTAATCCCGAGACAAAGTCGAGAAAGACGAGTTATTTAAAAGACGAGAAAACAAGAAGAAAGAAGGAGGAAACAACACCTTTCCCTTCCCATATATATATTTTCCTAGACATGTTATTAGGGAGTTAGTCTTTATTTTTCTTTATGTTTAGTAGGTAATTAGTGTATGTTTTATTTTTTCTCTCTCTAGCTTTTCTTTCACGCTTATTAAACTTTCATCTTAATCTTCTAATTTTGGATCTTAATCTTCAATATAATCAAGCTTTTTAGTTAATTCTCATTCTACCTTTCTTAATCATAATCTATTATTTTGCTTTATTAATCATGTAGTTGGTTTAATCTTGTTGATTGTGTGATTGATTTGCTTATTGGATTGTGCTTATTGATTTGGTGTGTTTGAGGTTTTTAGATTATTGTGCTTATTGCTTAATTTTTATGTTTTCTAGTTTTTTAAATAAGTTAATTTTGGTAGATTAATATTTTTATAAAAAGTTGATTTTAAATAATTTGATTATTTTGTGTTCTTAAAAGTTTTTAAATTGTGTCTTATTAGTTTTTTTATAAAAATCAATTTGGTTAAAGTGTTGGTAAGTGCTTATTTTCATTTTGCTTATTTTGAGTTAATCCGAGTTTTCAAAACCCTATTATCCCGACTTGTGTACTGAATGCATTATTCCGACTTAAGTTGCAAAACTTCATTATTCAGACTTGTGTGCTAGACTCCATTTCCCGAATTAAGTTGAAAATTGGGTATTCTGAATTAAGTGTGGAGCACACATTCCAAATAAGGTCTAAGACCTTTATTCCGGATTAGGTGTTGGACTAACATTCTGGATTGTGATCTTGTGGGGTATTCCGAACTAACACTTAACCAAGGATTCCGGATTAGGTCCCAAGTTGGTATTCCGAATAATATTGAGAAGCTGGATCCCGAATTAAGTTTAGTTTGTAGATTCCGGATTGTGTGTGGGTTCTTATTCCGAACTAGGTGGGGATTCTGGATTCCGAATTAGATTCCTTTTAACATTCCGAACTAAGTGCAATTTGGGGTGATTCCGAATTACGTGTTGATTAGTATTCCGGATTGTTCGTATTTTGTGTATTCCGGATTAGATCCAAATCAAGGATTCCGAATTGAGTGACAAATTTAGATTCCGAATTAGTTTTGGTTTTTGTTTCCCGAATTAGTTTTTTTTTTACTTTATTTTTCCCGCCAATTTTCAATTAGTTTAATTTTCAAGTTATTTTATCAAGTTTACATTTTATCAAGTTATAATCTTTTGTCAAAAGCCTTAATTTTTAGTTTAATCATTTGAAGTTTACAACTTTATTTTAAAATAGATAATAACCTTTAGTTTCTTTCACCAAGTTCTACTTTGCAGCATTCGTTCTGGACAAGCAATCAAGGTTAGACATTCTTATTTGGTTTTTATATTATTAGTAAACTTAGATAATCAAGATCCCCTTAATAATGACCAACATCATTAATTCCACCAAAAACCGTGATCAATTTGAGTTGAATCGAGTATGAACAACACGAACACACACATAAAATCCATTAAATCAAATGATGCCTAATAATCTAAATCAAACGATGCTGATGCCGCCATTTGATTTAATGGCGTTTAAATCCAACACCACCTAAAAAATAGTTTTAAAAACTTTATCCAAATTTCATATCACTAAATTCTGAAATGGCACAAAAATTTCAAAAATCCTAAATTTTCAAAAATCCAAAAAAAAAAGATAATAATAACCAAAAATATTGTATTTCATTTTTAGTGTATGCGTACTCGATCTTCGTCTTATTCTGATCCCGAGACTCGTAGAGACTTAGATATGGTCGGTGTGCATAATAATAATAACCCACCTCACCCTAATTTGAATAATAACAACAACAACAACAACCATGTCCCTCAACCCGACCGTGCCGATGCAAATCATGGCTCCTGAATTTTCATTGAAGCATCACATGATCCAACAAGTTCAAAACGCTTGTCCATTTCACGGAATACCGGATGATGATGCCAACAAACACCTCGATAAATTCATAACCGTCACTCAAAGCATGAAATTGCCCGGTGTTTCCATGGATTTTCTTTGCCTTCATCTTTTTCCACACACTTTATCCCACCATGCCGAAAAATGGTTTGATCGTCTTCCCAAAAACTCAATTCATACATGGGACGAAATGACTCAAAAATTTTTGTCGCGCTACTTTCCACCATCCATGGTAACTAGTCTTCGTAATCAAATCAGTGGTTTCACTCAAGAACCTGATGAGTCATTTTTTGATGCTTGGGAACGTTATAATGTCTTGATCGATCATTGTCCTAATCATAATATGCTCCCCATCACTTTGATTGATACTTTCTACAATGGTTTAACTTTTCGTGATCGTGATACGATTAATGCTGTCGTCGGTGGTACATTCACGAAGAGAAGACCTGAGGAGTGTAGAGAGCTTATAGTGAACATGACCACTCATCACAAAAATTGGGATTCATCCGCATCTTCAAGAAATAACCTGAGGGCCAATGTTTCTTCTACTTCATCAAACCCCGAGATAACGGAACTTACCCGCCAAGTAGCCGAGATGAACAAAAATTTCTTAACCATGGCTACGAACCAATTTCAACAAGTTAAAGCTGTCACAGCTTCTTGTGAGACTTGCGGTGGTTCTCATTCACACCGATTGTCCTTCTACTCATGACAATCCAGAAAACGTGTATGCGGCTATGGGTAACTTTTCCACGAGAGGCTATCAAGCACGTCCTCAAGGTGACCGAAATTTGCTAAGTTATCGTTCAAACAACTTCCTTTCACCACCCGTTTTTCCTCCTCAGAACCAAACCAACTTCAATCGCAACAATCAAAACCAACCTCTAGCTCCTAATCAATATCAAACCCAAAGAAACCCATATCCACCTCAAGGAAATAATCAAGTTTATCAACAAACCACTTATCAACCACCCGCTTACGAAATTCCCCATCCCAACCAACCCACGACATATAATCAAGAGGTTGAAACGTACATGAGGACTAATGACGCGCTGGTGAAGAATCTTCAGAGTCAAATCATCAACTTGTAAGGTGACATGGCGAAACAGGGGAATGATCTTCGAGCCGAGCTTAGGAATGACACGCGAAACTCTTTAAGCAGTCAAACGAATGACTTAGGTATATGATGGCTAGTTTCTTCCCATTTAATCAATCCACTGCTTCGGGTTCTCTTCCGAGTAACACCATTGCTAATCCAAGAGGGGAGATGAAAGTAATCACCACCCGAAGTGGAAAAGGTTACACGGAACCCGAGATTCCTAAACTTACTCCGGTGATTGTGACAAAGGATAACGAGCCCCATTCACCGATTCCTCCACCTTCTACTTCTACCCCTCCACCACCCAAGGATGTGAGTGAGAATTCCATTCCAAAGCCTTCCTCTCAACCCGATATACCTTATCCCTCAAGTTTGAGGAAAGAGAAGTTGAAGAACAAGGATGATATTCAAGTTTCGAACTTTCTTAAAATTTTTAAACAATTGATTTTCAACATCTCCTTTGTCGAGGCTCTCGCACACATGCCTAAATATGCTAAAATGTTTAAAGATCTTCTCAGTGATAAGGAAAAACTCTTTGATATTACTCAAACCCAACTTAATGAGAATTGCTCCGCGGTTCTCTTAAGGAAATTACCAACCAAACTTGGTGATCCGGGTCACTTTCTCATTCCTTGCAACTTTCCCGGGGTAGAGAATTTTATGGCCCTAGTTGATGTATGTGCCAGTATCAACTTAATGCCATTAAGTATTATCTCTACCCGAGCTAGTCCCCACACGAATGACATTAGAGTTAGTTAACCGTACGGTTGC
Source organism: Glebionis coronaria (assembly GCA_025667525.1). Lineage (NCBI taxonomy): Eukaryota > Viridiplantae > Streptophyta > Magnoliopsida > Asterales > Asteraceae > Glebionis > Glebionis coronaria. Next base: position 18,601 of record JANFOE010000489.1, read on the forward strand.
TTATCCGGTGGGGATAGCCGAAGATGTCTTCGTCGGTGTCGAAAAATTCACCTTTCCGGCGGATTTTGTTATCGTTGACTATGAGATGGACCCCCGTGTTCCATTAATCGTCGAACGCCCATTCTTAAGGACCGGTCACACTCTTATTTATGTAGCCACGGGAGAATTAATAAAGAGAGTTGGTGACGACAAAATCGTCTTCAACATGGGTAAACTTTCTAAGCAACCTTATGAACACGATAACGTTAATTTCATTGACGTACTTGATGAGGCTTGTGAAGAACATTTCAAAGACGCTTGTAAAAGTGGTTTTTCCTATCCATCCATTGTTGAGATCGTTGCCTCTAATGCTCCCTTACTGACTCCATTTGGAGAAAGTGATTTTCTTTTGAATGAATTTGAAGCAACTTTAAGGTATGTGGACTTAAATTATGACGATTCTCCCACCGATTGGGAAGAAGACATTCGTACCATTGAGAAACTTCTCAATGAGGACCATATTTCTCCACCTTCTCCTATGAAAATCACAAACGATGATCCGAATTTGACTACGCCTTCCATCGACAATCCTCCGGATTTAGAGTTTAAGGATTTACCGTCTCATCTCGAATACATTTTCCTCGAAGACAATAACAAGTTACCCGTCATCATTACAAAGGATTTAAAAGAGGATAAAAATCTCGACTTCTCGATGTGCTCAAAAATCATAAGAAAGCAAATGCTTGGAAATTTCCGATATCCGCGGAATTGATCCTAACTTTTGTACTCTTAAAATTCTCATGGAAGATGACTTTAAACCCGCAATCCAAAGCCAAAGAAGGGTTAATCCAAAAATTCATGACGTCATCAAGAAAGAAGTTATCAAACTTCTAGATGACGGAATGATTTACCCTATTTCGGATTCGCCATGGGTTAGTCCCGTCCATTGTGTGCCTAAGAAAGGCGGAATAACCGTTGTTCCTAATGAAAACAACGAGTTGATGCCTACTCGACTTGTCACGGGATGGCGAGTTTGCATAGACTATCGCAAGCTCAATGATGCCACTCGTAAGGATCATTTTCCTCTTCCTTTCATAGATCAAATGCTCGAGCGTTTAGCGGGTAATGACTACTATTGCTTCTTAGACGGTTTCTCCGGGTATTTTCAAATTCCCATCGATCCAAAAGACCAAGAGAAAACCACATTCACTTGTCCTTATGGAACATTTTCTTACAAAAGAATGCCTTTCGGCTTATGCAATGCTCCTAGGACTTTCCAAAGGTGTATGAGGGCTATATTCCATGACATGGTTGAAAAAACTATGGAAGTCTTTATGGATGATTTCTCGGTCTATGGTGATTCTTTCTCTACTTGCCTTGCGAATTTAGAACGTATGCTTAATAGGTGTGAAGACACTCGTCTCGTTCTTAATTAGGAAAAATGTCATTTCATGGTAAAAGAAGGCATTGTTCTTGATCATAAAATTTCCAAAGCCTGTATAGAAGTCGACCGTGCTAAAGTCGATGTGATTGATAAATTACCTCCTCCTTCAACCGTGAAGGGTGCGAGAAGTTTTCTTGGTCATGCGGGTTTCTATCGTCGATTCATTCAAGATTTTTCTAAGATCGCTCGCCCGATGACCCACCTCTTTGAAAAAGATACTCCTTTTATCTTTTCTAAAGAGTTTATCGAATCTTTAAATCTTCTTAAGGATAAATTAACTAAGGCACCGGTCTTAGTTACTCCTAACTGGGAGTTACCTTTTGAATTGATGTGTGATGCTAGCGACTTTTCTATTGGAGCGGTTTTGGGACAAAGAAGCAACAAACATTTCCAACCAATCCATTACGCTAGCAAAACAATGACGGGGGCTCAATTGCTTTATACCACTACGGAAAAAGAGCTTTTAGCCATTGTATATGCTTTTGAAAAATTTCGCCCCTATCTTGTTCTTTCCACCACCATTGTCTACATCGATCATTCCGCGTTGAAGTACTTGTTAACAAAACAAGATTACAAACCAAGACTTCTTCGTTGGGTTTTACTCCTTCGAGAATTCAAAATTGAAATTCGTGATAAAAAAGGAGCAGAAAACCTAGCCGCGGATCATCTTAGTAGACTCGAGGATCCTTCTCAAGGGGAGCTCCAAAATCAAGAGATTAGTGAATCTTTTCCCATTGAGGCCTTGATGTCTATTAACTCCAATCTTGATGAGACCCCATGGTTTGCGGACTTTGCAAACTACTTGGCGGGTGGAATTCTCATCGAAGGGTTATCGTCTCAACAAAAGAAGAAATTCTTCAAGGATGTGCAAACTTACTATTGGGACGACCCTTATCTCTTTAAACAATGTGCTGACTTGATCCTTCGTCCGTGTGTTGACGGGCACGCAGCTTTATAAATCTTGGAAGCTTTCCATAAAGGACCAACCGATGGTCACTTTGGTCCCAATTACACCGCGAAGAAAGTTTTCGATTCTGGATTTTATTGGCCGACCATTTATCGTGATGCACACGAAATGGTTAAACATTGTGATGCTTGCCAACGACAAGGCAAGATCACACATAAAGATGAGATGCCTCAAAATTTCATCCAAGAGTGTGAAACTTTGACGTATGGGGCATCAACTTTATGGGGCCATTTCCATCATCTAAAGGGAACAAGTACATCCTCGTAGTCGTTGACTACGTTTCTAAATGGGTTGAAGCAAAGGCTTTACCTACGAACGATGCGAGGGTGGTTGTGAACTTTTTGAAACAACTATTTGCTTGATTCGGTGTTCCTCGTGTTATCATTAGTAATCGCGAGACTCCTTTTTGCAATGATCAATTTGCTCGAGTCATGGCTAAGTATGGTGTCAATCACCGACTTTCCACCGCGTATCATCCACAAACAAATGGTCAAGCCAAGATTTTAAACTGTGGACTTAATAGAATCTTAGAGCGAACTGTGGGAGAGCATCGTGACTCATGGGCCGATAAGTTAGATGATGCTTTGTGGGCTTTCCGTACCACATATAAGACACCTATTGGTTGCAAGGCATGCCACCTCCCCATTGAGTTGGAGCATAAGGCTTATTGGGCCTTGAAATGGGATAATTTTCATATCGACAAAGTCGGTGATCTTAGGAAGATCCAACTCAATGAACTTAATGAACTGAGGAATGAAGCTTATGAAAATTCGTTGATTTATAAGGAGAAAACCAAGCTCATTCATAATTCTAAGATTAAAAACCGAGAGTTCAAAATAGGTGATCAAGTTTTACTCCTTAACTCTCGGTTGAAAATTTTTTCAGGCAAGCTTAAGAGCCGTTAGTATGGTCCATTAACCGTCCCCAAAGTCTTCCCTTATGGCACCATTGAGTAATCGCAACCAAATGGGCCAAAGTTTAAGGTGAATGGCCAGCGTGTTAAGTTGTACTTTGGTGAGGACATCTCTCATGAGATGATTCCAACCCTCACCACATTTCCCTTGAATTAGTTATAGGTCGAGTCAGGCTCGTGACTCGGTTAAAAAAAACAAGCACTTCTCGGGAGGCAACCCGATGATCTATCCTTTACCCATTTTCATAATAAGTGTTGGGGGAGCTACATAGGTGTTTGTTGTCTTGTTTCTTATGATGTGCAAGGATTGAAGATTCAAAGAGACTTTTGATGATATTTGACGACCCGTGATCCCGTGTTCCCGTCTTCCCGGTTCTATCCTAAACTGTCGTGATTCAATATTTCATATATTATATGTTCACATTGAAATCACTATAGTTGTCTCTTCCTTATCAAGATTTAAACAACGTGCATGATAGGTGCGAAAACACTCATCCTTTCACCACTTAATTACAATAATAACCAAGCCAAAACGTATATTTTATGTCGTAAATGTCGGAATTATGCGTGGTTTGTGTTTTTGTTGTGATTTAGGACCAAAATGTGAAAAGGGAGGAAAACATGGGCTTTCACGGGCTTTTATCGAAGAAAAAGGCAAAAGACGAAGTCAAGAGATCAAGAGTGCAAAAAGAACAGAAGTCCAAGACCTATTCTTGTGTCATGCAATGTAGTCTGGGATTGTAGAGATTATATATTTTCCAAAAATAAATAATTAACCAAAAAGTTGTCCTTCCTAGGACTCGAACCTGTGACCTCCTGGTCACAAGCCTCACACGTTTACCATTTGAGCTGAGTGCTCTATTTGGTTTATTTACTGTCAATTAATTTAATATAGTAAGTTGATTTAGGTATGTCAGTTTTAAATCTTAATAACCTTAATTTTAATTACTTTTAAATCTAAATAGTTTTATTTTTAAATTACTCTTATAAAGTTTCAGTTTTAGATTACTTTTATAAATGTTTTAATTTAGAAATTTATTTAGTTTTTAAATAATTTGATTTTAATAAAGTTAGTTTTTTAAATAAATTAAATTGATTAATTTTTAGAAGTAAAATAGTTTTTAATAGATTTAAAATTAGTGTAAAAGTTATTTTAATTAAATAGATTAATTTTTATAGATCGTTAAATAGTTTAATTTTTAAATAGTTTAAATTTTTTAGTAATTGTTTAATTAATTCGGGTTTACGATTCATGCACTTAGGTTTTAAAATTTGTAGGATTAATATTAGTTTAAAAACCGAAACCAATTTGAATCAATTGTCTAAATCAAAACAAAAATGTCTCAAATTCACTCGATCTTCGTGTACAACGAACTTGGTTCACCACGTCTTTAATTGAATTCATATTTGGTTCACCACGTCTTTAATTGAAGGTCTACGATTTCTAAGGATTTGGTAAATGATGGATTGGATCTATTGATTAATGGTGGAAATGGGGAAGGAGGAAGATGAAGTATAGAGAGAGAAAGAAGAAGGAAGAAAAGTAGAGAGAGAAAGTGATTAGATTAATGAAAAGATGTAAATGAATGAACTACCAACCCCTCGTAACATGCTAGGAGGGGTGTATATATATAGCCCACCCTACATGTGGGCTATATAGACTATACATTATTAAGTGGACCACGAGCCCATTACATAATTATCGTTGGAGCGACCGATCCTTCACAAATACGTAAAACGTATTTCCAACAATCTCCCCCTAAGGGAGGTCGCTCCAAGTTACAAAGTTCTAAATATTCTATAGCTCGTGATCTATGCTAATAATGATGTGACCGAGACTTTCTTTGGGAAAACACATTTCCAACAATCTCCCCCTAAGGGAGGTCACACCATTTTACAAAATCTTAAACCTAGCATACTATGCTTGAGTCTTCGATCTTGTTCTTGTGAATATGCTTGATGTGATCTTTGACTTTAGTCTTGAGCATGTTTCCTTGCCTTGACCTTGTGCATTCGTCACTTGTGAAATTTGCCTCTTCGTGACTTCATGTTCCACATACTTATACCTTTAAATTCTTGAAAGCTTCAGAGTTTGATACAGCGGAAGACTTGACCTTCAGACTTTCTTGAATTTGTTGAAGTACTAAGTGTATGTAGTATAAGCATGTGGTGACGACTTCTTCTGGATTATACACCGCAATGCCACCTTCTTGTTACGCTGCATAAGACAGTTAGCAACAAACCATATACACGGATGAAATGGCCTTGAACATTTCATTCTAATTCGGTAGCATGTTACCTCCAGTCGGTGAAGACCGTTGGACGATATTAGATATCGTACTTGTGACAGGTAGTTTCAACAAAGAACCTCCTTGACAAGATTTCGCGGGTAAACCCGTTCTCTTTACTCGACCGTCCAAAGCTGACTGCGAACGTAAAGAGTGAATCATTTGGATAATATTATCCGCATGATTTGAAGCCGTCAATTCATGTTCCTGGAACAAGTGAAGTTCAATTAAGAACCGCACCATCGTTGCTTTCCAGTTGTCACTAGCTTGATTCGTATAGAATCTTGCAAGTTACCTACCAAGTGCTGTTTGATGTTAACACTAGAAGGATTTCCACTCGTCACTGTAATCAATAAAGAGTCACTCTGAGTGTTCTGGCAAGATCATATGATAATGCGTAGAGGCCTGGAACGTGTTTAAATTCATTTAAGAATTAAACCACTGTTGCTTTCCAGTTATCACAAGTTTGATTCATAAAGAATCGCACAAGTCACCTACCATGAGCTTTTTGATATTCGCTCAAGAAGGATTTCCATCTTCATTGTAAATACTTTCGTATTACTTGGATGTTCAGGCAAGATCATGAAGATTTTGCGTAGGACTCTTAATATCTTTCTTACTTTTCACATTGTGTGAAAAAGCAAGTAAATATGAAAGTGTGTCCTAATGAGATATTTGATGATCTCAAATGGCTCTAGACTCGATCGTGCATTTTGGATTTTTAGTGATCGGAGGCTGGAGAGGAGTGCCACCTTTTCAATACCAATTTATTCGGAGTGAATAAATCAATAGATAATGTGTTGTCTCCGTGTGATTAAAACAAATATCTTTTAAGAGATATCTGAGTTAGCTGGGATGGGTTGTGCCTTGCATCACTGGGTCCATGATGTCTATCTTCAATATCAAGAATCATTAAAATGATCTCAATAGCATATGAATTGACCCGGTTTCTGCCTAAGGTTGTAAGGAGGGCTTCTTTCTTTACACCCTTTATCTTTACAATTCTTTTTCATTCTTCAACCCCTTCAATGCTTACCAATACGTCATCACTAGCACGTTGTTGTGATTGTTCCAGTGCTAACTTAAGTACTTGGTCGGCATTCAGCTACGTTCACATTCTTTCTCCATCTTTCCTAAGGACTACTATTTCTAGCTATGGAATGTCCTTGGGAAGATTCCTCCGGTTCTAGAGAAATCATTGGACTTTAACCTATCCTACCATCCTTATGTCACCACAATCTTCACCGTCGTGAATAGAGATGTTTTGGGTAAGTGTATGTCACCATGAAATCCATTTTTAAGTGCAAATCCATTTTGCTCCCCCTTAACATATGCTACAATATTCGAAAACATTTCGCACATGTCGGGATGAGCTAACACGTTAAGTCAAACCATTTATGATTGATCATATCCCATATTAAATCACATTTTCTCCCCTATATTAAAAATATTAACCCAATTGATGTTTTTAATATCAATTGATTTAATAGCATTTTAAGAAAATTTGGGAAGAAAAATGTAAATCCAATTATCTTCATGAATGACACAAGCTCCCCCTCAAATTAATGAGGGTGTACTTGAAACGTAAATTAAATACCTTTTAAACACAAGTGTAAGGTATTTAACACGTGCAAAGATCAATATATGATAATGAATTCACAATATTAGCAAGTTATGAGGTTGGACCTGAATAATGGAGAACATCATATGAAAGAAGCACATGGTTCTTGTTCACGAATGTTGGTCACCTCGTCACGTACCCGAGAAAATTAATTCCCGTTGTAGAGTCAAAGCTTTCCGGTGAAATGCTTGACTTGATTATGAAAAGCGGGTTGCTATCTGAAATAATAGCAAACCATTTTGAGCATGTTTTAAAAGTTTGAACTTCTGCTCGAACTTTATTTACAACCCCGTGTCATTATTGAATGACATTTCTAGGTTCGTAAATATTATCGATTCCAGAAGACATGCTCTTTTTATCAAAACATTTTTGAACACACAATTTTGAAAGATTTAGAAAAACCTTTTGAGAAATTCTTGAAAAATTGTGTTCAAAGTTTTGAAAATCAATTACTTGAGCTTAAGATGTTGAATATCTTATCAAACGAGCTCAAGTCCGAGAAGTTGTAAACTTCCCGTTGTTAAGGATAAGTTTATCATTGGCGATAAACTTTCCTTTTATCTGAAGAACGAGTCCTAAGCTGACATTTACTTAGAAGTCGTTTTCATGAGCTTGAAAACTTTGACTGTTTTAACGGAAAGCTCATGACCGAGAAAGGTTAATTTCTCGTTATGAGGAAAAGTTCTCTTATTTAAAAGATACACTTTCCTTTCTGAGCTTAAAACTTCGAATGTTTTAAAACAAGCTCATGACCGAGAAAGGTGAATTTCTCGTTAAGAGGATAAGTTATCATAAACGATAAACTTTCCTTTATTTTAAGTCCGAGTTACAGTCTGACATTTAACTGTAAGTCATTGTGCATGAGCTTAAAAACTTTGAATGTTTTCGATATAAGCTCATGCCCGAGAAAAATTAATTTCTCGTTGTAAGGATAAGTTTATCATCGGCGATAAACTTTCCTGCCTTTGAAGAACGGGTTATAGACTGTCATTTATCTATAAGCCTTTGTGCATGAGCTTAAAAACGTGGAATGTTTTTAACATAAGCTCATGCCCGAGAAAAATGAATTTCTCGTTTTTTAGGATAAGTCATCATCGGGATGAACTTTCCTGTCTTTTGAGATCGAGTTACAGTCTGATATGTGACTGTAAGTCCTTTTTGCAGCTTAACCATGAATCCCCTGAGACATTTGTTTCTCTGATATCTGCTTCTTCAGCAACCAAACTCTAAGAGTGTCCTTAGTTGAACGGTATACAACGATTGGACCGCTTCGTTCTTTTGGAACATCATCTTTGGTACCTGCATTCTCATTAGGAGTTTGTATACTTTTGCATGGGTTAGAGATATCTATTTTTGAAGCACGTGGGGGTTCACAGTTGGCTTTACTTGTGTCAGAGGTGGCCTGAGGGGATGATTCACTTGTCTTAGTTGGAAAACGTTTCCTTTTATAGAAAATCTTAAGTTCAGGCTTAAGTGATGTATCATCCTTTGCAATTTCCTCCCTAGTAGTCTTCGTAGAATCAGAGACTATCCTAGTTAAAGGGCACTCGTTTCCTACAAGAGTAAAAGTTCTACCAGTGGGGCGCCACATTTTACCAATGGGTTTGATTTTAGCGACCCACTGGGATTTAAGTCTAGCACGGGAGTTCACCTCATCAAGTAATTTCTTGACACAAGCATCATGATTTGCCGTAAAGACACATTTTCTACATGTTTTACAAGTAGCATATTTCATGTCTGAATAATTCCTAGATGATTGATCGATGCTCCTAGAAGATGGCATGCTACGGTTAGCAGTGTTGGGTAATCTAGAAGGCATCTGACTAGGTTTGAAATTGCTATCTCTTACATGTGTCTTTTGCTTAGCTTCCCCAAGACCAGATTTATCGCAAACGTCATTTGAACTAGTTCTAGACGTGGTCTTGGTATTTTTAGGGAAACTGGAGGCAATCATATGATTTGGTCTTGCTAAAGCTGGAGTGATGACATATGGCCTAGTTGCTGGAGTGTCTGGTCTAGAAAGATGAACCAAATCAACTTGGGAGGCAAACCGCGGTCTCGAGGATTGTGGTCGCTCGGATCTAAATGCAGTAGGTTGTCTGACAATCGGTTGTCTGACGAACTGATTTGTAGGCGGTTTCCCCAAGATTGATGGTTTTTCAAGCTTAGTGTCCACACTAGTTCCTCTATTTTTCCTTAACTCGTTTTTCAACGCAGCTATAGCAAATACCTTTTCCTGTACTTGGGCCTTTAAAGTCTCATTCTCTTTGAGCAAGTTATCTTGGGATGCCAACTTAGATTCAAGCAGTTGAATTTGTTTCAAAAAATTATCCTTTTCAGCTTTAGAATCTAAAACAGTTTGATCCAATTTTCTTTCAAGAACAACGTTTGATTTTTCAAGTTTTTCAAAGTATGTTTCAAATTTGACCGTTTTCTTAGAAAATTCAAGTTTGGCATCCTCAAGATCTTTTGATTGTTGAGCTACAATCGTTTCGAGCTCTCTAATCTTGGAATCAGAAGCAATCAATGAAGCAGTTATAGGATAATTATCATGATGTTTAGCATTCTGAACAATCTCTCCCCCATTATGACTTACATCGGATGAATCAGAAGTGGTATTGCTATCACTCGTTTCCATCCCATGTTTGTCATAATTAGGTTCAGAATTCTCAATATGCGGCATATCATCAGCATATACATCATAAACAACATTACATTGTGCCATGTTTGCAGGTTCTGCGTCATAAATGGGTAAGGTGTCATCAAGAGAAATCTCGTGAACATTCCCTGACGTGCCACCGGCATCATGTTGTCCTCCTGATTTTGTGCTCGTACCATCGTTAGGCTCCAAGTTGTCAACCGTATAACCAGTTTCCTCTTGCATCGAAGAGTCTTGCACTCCATTATCATATCCTTGCTGAAGTCGAGATCTTTCATAAATCGAAGACGAGACCGATGTCATGAGTTTCAAAATTGTATCACGGAAAGCTCTAAACTCGGTATGTGTATCTCGAAGAAATGATTGGCAAATCACTGAACTTTCAGGCTTGATGACATTGAATTGGAGGAAAGGCGTGAGGTGTGTCACAAGAGCCTTGTATGCAAGTGCCGATGCAGAGTGATTAAAGTTGTTATGGTTGAGTTGCTCGGCGAGTTTGGTCAAAGTGGTGAAAATTGAGTCGATGAATATATGACGATCTTGTCCAAAGATTGTCACAAATTCGCTCCCTCCTTGAATCCTCGAAAGAGTGACCAGATGAGACTGAAGCATTTGAAATGAAGTGATGCCACTTTCTCTAGCGTTGGCTTGCACTTGATGCAATTCTCCCTTGTTCGATTTGACCGAATCCATTGAAAATCGAGGAAAGATAAAGAAAAATGATGTGGATGTTGTAGTTTACAGGATTTTACAATTTGATTCGGCTCAAAAGATGTTGTCGGCTCAAACGATTATGAATTAAACCCGATCAAAAATTCATAGCCACTAAAAATAAATCCCGTCACTATCACTCGTCAGTTTTGACTTCAAATCCGGCCAGAAAAAACGTCTAACCCGTCAATTATTTTACCACTTTGACTTTCAAAATAACCGCCTTAACAATCCGTCGGCTAAATAATTCTTGTCACTATATCACGTCACTTTGTCCCGACTATAACGGAATATCACAACATTTTTCTAAAATAAAAAGTAAAAAAAATAAATTTTTTTTTTTAAAAAAATAAATTTGAATAAAAATATAAAAATAAAAGTTAATATCCAAAAATAAAATTTTCAAAAATAAAAAACTGATAAATAACTTAAATTAAAAAGCTTTCGAAAATATAAGTTTTTAAAAATGGAAAATATAAGTTTTTAACTGATAAGTTTTTAGTCGTTGGCAAAATATACACGTGGCCCAATAACAATCGATCCACCGCCCCACTCCTTTCTTGTTATCTCCGTCCTTTGACCTATATCTTAAACAAAGCGCCCCATATATTTATCTCTCTCTCTTAAAACAATCAAATCAGAAGCCTCTGTCTCTTTCAAGATCAAATCAGATCAGATCACCAAAAAGAACCTCCGTCTCTTTCAACTCCTACCAATCTCAGCCACCAAGCATGCACATAGAAGCCTCCGCCTGTCTTCTTGATCCAAATACCACCTCAAATCCTCCCAAATATGATCTTTAATCCAGAGTACTCCCCAACCGAATCAATCTCACACGAATCAAGAACTTACGAAACAAATAATAAGGCTTCAAGATCAATTAAATGGTCTCGGGTAGGTTTTTCTTGTAATGTTTTTCAAGTCTCTCTCTCATCTGTAGAGTCCTTCTCGTCGAGTCTGTTTTGAGTGTGTTCGAATTGAGTGGTGAGATTAAGTCTGACGAGAGATGTGGGTTTGGGTGTGATGGAGTTAGGGTGTTTGTTACGGGTGTGTTTTGGGTGTTGAATCGAGTCTCAGAAAAAGGGTGTTCGAGAGGTGTGGGTTTGTGTGTGTGAGTGAGTCTTGATTTGTTGAGATGGTTTGAGAGTAGGCGAGGGTCTGTTTGGAAAATCGAGTCGAATGTTGAGTCGAATGTTGAGATGATTTGAGATGATTACAAGTTGTGTCGAATGTTGGGGCTTATTGTTGTTTGAGTCGGGGCTGTGATTCGAGGGTGGTTGTGTGAAATTGAGGGGGGTGTTTTAATGAGTGTGTGTCAGTTTGTTTGTTGTTGTATTTCTTTAATCGAAACAAAGACAGACGGATAACAGATTTGTTATTTTGTTTCTTTAATTTCGAAAATGAAAAAAAAAAAAAGGGTTTTAAAAGAACACACAAGAATCGATGATGATTTATGTTCAAACAGTTAAGATCTAAAAAGATCTATCATAAATTTGAACGAATCTGAGATGAACTTATGTTTTCGATGATGATAGTGGATGGATAAGAGTGGGTGTTGAGTCGGTTTTTGGTTTGTTTGTCGAGAGTTTGGTTTGTTTTGAGTCGAGTGAGTCGTGATTGTCGAGTCGGTATGGGTATGAAAGGTTGAGTCTAGAGTTGGTTTGGTCTAGGCGAGAGTCGAGAGAGTCTGTTAGTTTTGAATCGAGTCTCGGTCCGTTATATTTTTTCAGTCGAGAGTGTCTATTCCGAATAGAATGACTATCCGAAAAAATGTCTATGCGGAATGTTTCTATGCGGAATGTTTCTATGCGGAATGAATTTTCTATGCGGAAAAATTTTCTATGCGGAAAAATTTTCTATGCGGAAAAAATTTACTATGCGGAAAAATTTGTCTATGCGGAAAAATTTTTCTATGCGGAAAGTCCTATTCGGAAATTTTTGTCTATTCGGAAAGTTAGCCTATTCGGAAAGTGAGCCTATTCGGAAAGTTGAATCGCTGGAACAGAAACTCAAAAACTGATAGAACGGATGGATTTTGACAATTTTTGGACTGTTTTGGACAATTTTTGGACAGATTGGATTGGACTCATGGACTTATTTGACCAAAAACCTGATACTTTGGACAGATTTGAAGATGAAGAAAAAAAACTGATTAAAAAATGACTCATTAAAATGACTGGTTAAAAAAAATGATTAAAAAAAGGAAGAACTGAGAAACTGATTAAAAAATGATATGATTAAACAAATGATGATATAAAAAAAACTGATTATTTAAAATTGATCGAATGATGAAAAGATGGATAAAAAAATAAAAAATTGATAAAATTTATAAAAGATGGATAAAAAATTGATCGAATGATGAAAAGATGGATAAAAAATTAGAAAAGAAAGGATTTTTACCACCAAATCAAAAGATAAAAAATAAGCAAATCCTAAGATTCAACCATGGCTCTTGATACCAATTGAAGGTCTACGATTTCTAAGGATTTGGTAAATGATGGATTGGATCTATTGATTAATGGTGGAAATGGGGAAGGAGGAAGATGAAGTATAGAGAGAGAAAGAAGAGGGAAGAAAAGTAGAGAGAGAAAGTGATTAGATTAATGAAAAGATGTAAATGAATGAACTACCAACCCCTCGTAACATGCTAGGAGGGGTGTATATATATAGCCCACCCTACATGTGGGCTATATGGACTATACATTACTAAGTGGACCACGAGCCCATTACATAATTATCGTTGGAGCGACCGATCCTTCACAAATACGTAAAACGTATTTCCAACAGTAATTTTCTAATTTACCCTATATCGTATCTAATTATCACATATACTATCCACGACACATCAAAAATTTTGGCGCCGCTGCTGGGGATCTTGTGTAGGATTCGTCTTTGTGAGATTTGTTGATCGTTGATTTGAAGACCCTTTCCGTCCTCGGCAAGTTTTGATTGATTTATGAAAATACCAAAAATAATCTTCTTAATCCTCTATCATGTTTAATTCTTTTTCTCCTCACCCTCTAATTTTTAGTTCTTCCATGAATTCCTTCGTCGATTGTGTAGGGTGTGGAGAACCGTTATATGGATTATTAGCATGTCGGTGGTGCACGTGTGAGCATTGTGGAAATGATTTACGTCACGATATACGAGTTGGATTTTGTCCTTCTTGTAATGAAAATACTTCATGTGGAAATCCGAATTTTTCGAATAATTCTCTTGATTTTTACCCACCTCCATACCCCACATACGAGACACCCTCGTGTGAGTTTTATGGAAACGATTATCATTTTGGAATTAATTGTTCCCATCGATTCTCGCTTAATTACGAGCAAGAACCGAGCTACAATCAAAACTTTAATGATAATTGTTATCCACAAGATTCGACGAGTTTGTAACAACAATATCTTTGTTGTGAGTATTGTGGAGGTCCTCACGAGAGTTTTTGTTGTCAACCGAGGGATCAAAGATTTTATGAGCCTAATCCTTTCTATAATTCAATTCCTTTCGGTTTTGACCAATCTCCACAATATTCTTTCGATATTGAACGACTTGAAACAATGTTCCAACAAATAATGAATCAAAGAAATGTTGAAGTTGTTGAAAAGAGCATTGAAGATATGTTGCTTGAAAAGAGACAAATTAATCAAAAGATTAATGATATAACTAATGAATTGGGAAGTCGTAGATTTCATGGAGAAATAAGTGATGAAGGATTTAAACGAGATTGTGAACTTAAGATTAGACAACTTTCGCAAGATTATAATGGATTAAGCATTCAAATTCGTGAGAAAGAACAAGCTCAAGCGGAAGCAAAATGCCTTGCTAATCGTGAACTCGAGCGTTCTCTTCTTTTGGATGATGACAAGGATAGTGCTATTTCTTTGAGAGATCTTATTGCTCTACATCCTTCGTCTAGTGCAATCGTACTTTCTTTTCATATTTAGCCGGCTAAGGAGCCCGAGGATTCTCCCATCCTAGATGATGAGGAAATCTCTCATGACATCACTACTCCTATTCATGATTCTTCCACCGTGGAACTCGAGAATTCTCTAAGCAAGGGGGACGAGCATTTTAGCACTATTCCGGACACGGAATCGGACGAAGTAATAAAGTCTAGTGTTGAAATCCTTTTCCAAAACCCAAGAGAGTTTGACGGTATTTCCAATGAGATGTGTGATTTGCCACATTGTGATGACTCTACTTCTTCTATTCACTTTGATATTTTCTCCAATTCTAATGATGAAAATTGTGATGGAAATGAAGATTTTGAGAATGATTCAACTTCTAGTGAATTTTCTAATGAGGAGTTCTCCGATGAACTTTCTTATAAAGATGATATTCACGACTCGGATTTTGAGGGGTTTACCGATGAACCTACTTTTCTTCACCCATTTCCACCGGGAAATGAGGATGATAGTGATCCGATATTTGAGAGGTTCACCTTTGAACTTGCTCCTTTAGACCCATTTCCACCGGGAAATGAGGTTGATTTGACAATTTCGATCTTTGAGAAGTTCTCCGATGAAATTACTCATTTAGATGTAGAAGACGTGGTTCTTCGTGAAAAATTATCCAACGTCTATCTTGTCATTTCTAAGATCGAGACTTTGAATTCTAAGCCTAATGCCAAGTCTTTCTCTCCATCTCCTATTTCCGTTGAGGATAGTGATCCGCTTATGGAGGAGATTGACACTTTTCTTGCTTCTAATGATTCGATACCACCGGGTGTTGATGATATTGACCCGGAGGCGGACGCTATCTTTTTAGAGAATTTACTTGATGATAATTTCGTCCCAAGTCCTCTTCCCACCCACTTTGACCTTAATGTTCGGGTTTTTCATGTGTCTCATATTGAGTACCATGATCCGTTAGATCACATTTCTAAGGGTGAAATGGTCGTTAAAGCTAAGAATGTTGATTCCACTATCGATGAAACTTTTATCCCACCATTACCATGTGCTTTATATGATCTTGGATTAGCATGGGGGGACGACACCGTGTTGTCCATTCCTTTCTCTCATGAGGACGAGGTATTCGACCCCAGAATCATTGATTTAGGGAAATCTCGGCCTTTCACCGATGCAATAGTTGAAAGACTTTTCGATCATCTTGGTGTGAGTTTATCTCGTGAAGCATGCTATATTCATTCTATAATTTATGACTTATCTCTCTTTTTAGAGATTTGTGTTGGAGTTTTATCCTTTCGTTTGTCATCCGACAACGAGGATGTAATCTTTGACCCTGGCATCGTGCTTTATGTTGGATTCTATTCCATTATGCCGGTTTATACCATTTTCCCTAAGGACCAATAAATGCGGGGATCGAGTCGAGCTCATGACTCGGTTAACAAAAACGAGGTGCCTTGTGGGGGAGTCCCATATATTCTATCTTCTATCTATTTTCTAACACTAATAAGGCTTGATCTTTCAAACTCGTGCTCGTGTTTTGTTGTGTTGTGAATCTTAGGTATGACCCTAATCATTGAAGACTCTCGTGTTCGGTTTTTGTCGGTCCACTTGATCTTCCATTCTTTGAATGCCAAAAAGGGGCACACTCTCTATCCTTTGATTTTTATCGACTAACGTTTTATCTTGAAGCATAATTAATAAACGGCTTATAGATTTGTGTGCTCTTTCCATGTTAGGATTTTGCATTAGACTCTTCGTGTCTTAGCAAGGGGGTGTTGCTCTTGAGCTAAGAAACATTGAGGACAATATTTGGTTTTAGCATGGGGGAGTCAATCGATATAATCGCTTACAATTGCTTTTGTCGTGTCCAAACGTAATTGTTTTTCTCATTTTTCATAATTTTTTAAATTTTTAGTGTTATTTTTATGTTTTAATAAAGGAAAATAAGTGCTTTTGACACGAACGTAGGCTTTCCGTTGGTGAAAATAAAAATAGTTTTTGACTCGACTTGGTTTTTACCTTAGCTTTTCCTTAACGTGTTTAAATTAAGTTTTGCTAGGCTTTTATATAGGGAGCTTTAAAACGCGAAAGTCTTAATTCATACGGGTTAAGAACAAGAACTTTTCGCAAGTTCCTATAATTGATCCTAGAAAGTCGTTTATCAAGGGAACTTTATAACACAAATTCTAAAACTTGAGAAAGTATAAGAAGATGCAAGATCCTATAGATGACTTGAAAAACCCAAAACTTTGATTCAATAGGCTAAGTTTCCATTGATTTCACATTTTTGGAATTTTACAATATGGAGAACAAGAGATGAAAGAGTTCAATCATAAGTTTCTAAAATTAATTCTTCTTTGTGCAAGTATTTTTGTGTTTGATTTAATCTCCTCGTATTTACTTTCCACACTTGAATAATAATTGCTTAATAAATGAAGTTTTTAGCGGTTTAGGCTTGATATCTTAACTCGTAACTCCTTCTTTTTCTTCCCTTGTAATTAAAGTGAGAACACATTAAGGGTGTCAGCGTCATATACTTTTGATCATGGGATTGCAGAAATTTGGCTTACTATAAATATCATATTAATAAAGAAGAATAAATAAAAACATGTTCTCTAGGAGCCTTCGGGTGGGAGTCATGTAGCACTAACCTTGTCATTAGAGCCTTAGGGTGTATGGCAAGGGGACGTGTTGAATAAAAATTGCTTCATCATCATGGCTATAAGGTGGGATGGTGATGTCAATTCCCTAATTTTTTGTCCAAGGAGCCTTAGGGTGTTGATTTTAAATAAGGAGCACAATTTCATCTTAAAGAGCCACAAGGTGATATGATGTGATTGTTGCTAACTCCATTAATAAGGTCATAATTGACTTTGGAGGTTTTATTGTTGCTTTTAAGTAGCCATATTAGCCAAATTTCGGGTCCGGGGATTTATCCCTCAAATCGTGTTAAATTATCCTTGATGTGGGCTTTCTTTAGTGACAACGGTTTTTGAAGTCGATGTTAGGTTTTGAGTGTTGAGTTTACACCGTTCTTGCCTTAATTTTTGGACTAATAAATATCAAAAATAAGTCAAATGAGCCTTTGGGTAATGACAAATAAAATCTAGACATACAATTAGGAATAATAGGAGATTGAGTTTAACACAAATTACTTGTATGAGTTGGTTTAATTTTGGGGCTTATGATTGACAATGATCTTGTTTTTGCACTTGGCTTGGAAAAGTGAAAAGTCGGGGACGATGAATCTATTTGAGTTTTATGATCCTAAAAGTTATTTTTCTAATAATGAAAGCAATACATTATGTCTTTGCAAAATAAAGTGTGAAAAAGTTGAATAAAAGTATAGTTAGAGTTCTAATTTATCATTGCGTGAGGACACGGCAATTGCTTAGCAAGGGGGAGTTTGATATGAGTGTAATTACTCATATCATTTGTATCTTAAAACGAGCTTAAAATACATAAATATCATGAAAATGGCATCGTATACGCTTGTTTTGTTGTTTGATGTGTGTAGGTACCAAAGTTCGTGAAAACCAGCGAAAACAACACGAGATTGAAGAAAAGATCAACATTGCCAAAAAAAACGAGCTCGATGTTAGCGGATTTGATATTTAAGAAGTGATTTGGGCCTTGTGGGTCCCACTTTTGATAAATGGGCCTAAAAACCCATTTCAAGAAATCAATTAGTTACTCTTGGTTTAATTTTCAAATAAAAGCCTAAAAGCCCAATATTAAGGACGGGTGAAAATCATTTGGGCTCAAGCTCATGTTGCAATATGAGAAGACGGATGAAGTAATATTGGTCAATCGGTCAAATAAGCAAAAGGCCCAAGAAGAAATTTAAAAGACGGTGGGGAAAAAAGATTATATACTTTTGGGGTCAACTTTTTGGTCAAAGAAAACAAAGAACGGAAAAAAAGAAAACGAAAGATGGAAAAGAGAAGTGAAATGGGGGAGAACTCTCCACCATTGAAGAGCCCTAGAAATTAGGGGTTTCCTCCAATCAAGAAGCGAGTTTAATTCACACACCATTTTCAGAAGTTTAAGAGAAAACAAGCGCGTGGACTACTCAAGATTCCAAGAACGAGGCTCCACGTGGACAATTAAAACGTCACAACCCCTTTCCTATTGGTTGATTGACTGCCAATCTGACAAGGGACGAATCAAGGCTTGCCACCTCACCAAGAAACTAGCACAATCTTGTCCACCCTGGCAATCCGAGTAAAGGTGGATGTTTATCGGCCCGTGGATCAAGTCAAAGATGAAAGAGAAGGAAAAGATACCATGTGAACGGTTAGAGATCATTCCCTTCAACAACCCCAATCCCTCTCATTCAGCTATAAAAACCCCCTTTTCCCTGTATTTTCTTTATCCCTTTTTTAGTTAGAGTTATAACGTCAAATTAGTTGTAGAAGTTTTTAAATAATGTTTTGTAATGATTCTAAGTTTAATTAATAATGTTTATTTTGTTTTAGCTTAAATCCTGTGTTATTTACTTTTTGCTCTCGAGTTAATTTTCAGCAAAGTTTTTATTCTACTGATTTGTCTTAATATAACATAACGTTACCTTATGAGCTCTTTAATAGCTTTATAGGATTACGTGAACTAAATTTGGGATTTCGGTTTATTCACTGATAAATCGAAGATTATAATTTTAAGTTGCTGATTCGTAAGTAGTGGATGATATATTGGTGGTTATTGGTTCGAGATTCAGAAAAAGTGAAAGGATAGTTTCATTTAAGCTGTTGGTTTGATGACTTGCTGCTGGTACATTGGATCGTGAAAATAAGGTGGTTCAGCACCAACCTTCGGCTCTACGGTTCACCATTAAAGGGTTAAGCTCGGTTTATAATTTCTTAATTAGTCGTTAATATGCTGTGATGTTTATGATAGATTATAATGTATGTGGTTTTGGTAGTTTATGCTTTTATGTTTTCTAGTAAGAATGAATATGATTATAATCTTATTTGGGATTGAATTTCTATGAAGTATGACTGATCAATCTAATTCAGTATGTTATATGGTGTACTAGTTTGCTTATCATCTTTTGTGATTTATAATTTGTCTAGACTAAGGTGTGTTGATTTCAAACAAGAATGATAATCTTGAATAAAATAGGTCTTGCCGTTGTTTTAAACTGAATTTGGTTATAAAATTACGTTTCCGGACTGTGTAGGAGTTGTTTGTTTATTCACTTAATTATTGATTTAGTCTACTGAATCATCTTAGGATTTGTCTTAGTTCATTTTCCTTGTTACCCTGTTTTCATTGCTTTGGATTGAGCTACGTGCTTGTTTAATTGTTGACTTTCGTCTATTGACAATTCTGAAGTATGACTATTATATGTGTTAGTCTTTTAGTCTAATATTGTGTAAGACCTGCTACATTATTGTTCAAGTAATCTTACTTCCAACTAGTTTTGCTTCGTTCCTTTTTAAACTTGCTGATATACTCCGCTGTGAATCTGAGTGTTATGTGTGCTGTCTTGTGTGTTTGGACTGTGATGAGAATGTATGCTAGCTGTATAATTCGTAAATTCATCCTTGATGTATGAGTTTAGTTGATTCTAAACCTGTCTCTGACTGTTAGTTTATTGCTGAATTGAGTACTTTCTGTTCTAAATTGTTTCTATAAGTTTGAATTGATGCTATAGCTGCTTTTCTTTATTGCTGATATTTGGTGAATTTTAGTATTTACTTTCCTGCCTACGTGTTAGAAATGCTAGATTGATATATTACTGTTCTTAGTTATAATAGTCGGATTTAGTGTTAATTTTTGATTGACTGATTTTAGTTTTTTTAATATAACTGAATTTTTCTTCTATTAGAAGATTTATATTGATGTATCAGTTTTACTTGCTATTATTTTGTTGCTATTTTCGAGATTTATTTTATAATTTATCTGAACTGCATATATGAAGATTGTTTTTTCTGGATAGTTATTCTTGTGTCATGCAATGTAGTCTGGGATTGTAGAGATTATCTATTTTCCAAAAATAAATAATTAACCAAAAAGTTGTCCTTCCTAGGACTCGAACCTGTGACCTCCTGGTCACAGGCCTCACACGTTTACCATTTGAGCTGAGTGCTCTATTTGGTTTATTTACTGTCAATTAATTTAATATAGTAAGTTGATTTAGGTCTGTCCGTTTTTAAAGCTTAATAACCTTAATTTTAATTACTTTTAAATCTAAATAGTTTTATTTTTAAATTACTCTTATAAAGTTTCAGTTTTAGATTACTTTTATAAATGTTTTAATTTAGAAATTTATTTAGTTTTTAAATAATTTGATTTTAATAAAGTTAGTTTTTAAATAAATTAAATTGATTAATTTTTAGAAGTAAAATAGTTTTTAATAGATTTAAAATTAGTGTAAAAGTTATTTTAATTAAATAGTTTACTAACTTATAATAACAATGATCTCATTTTTAAGCTTGGTTCGGGGAACGTGAAAACTTGAGAGTGATAATCATTCATGACATTTCCAAAACCTTAAGGTATGTCTTTGATTTCTTTACTTACTTTTCTCTTTTGAATGTTTATAATTTTCTATCTCTTTAATAAAGGCCAATGTGGATTGATTATGATGGAAAATGTAAAACGTGCTTTGTAACTAATGCATTGCATGAGGACATTGCAATTGTCAAGTGTAGGGGATTTGATAGGTGCGAAAACACCCATCCTTTCACCACTTAATTACAATAATAACCAAGCCAAAACGTATATTTTATGTCGTAAATGTCGGAATTATGCGTGGTCTATGTTTTTGTTGTGATTTAGGACCAAAATGTGAAAAGGGAGGAAAACATGGGCTTTCACGGGCTTTTATCGAAGAAAAAGGAAAAAGACGAAGTCAAGAGATCAAGAGTGCAAAAAGAACGGAAGTACCAGACCTATTCTGGAGATTTATCGAAAAACAAGTCTAAAGACGGAAGTTTAATAAAGCCGAGGAACTCAAGTATAATAAATGAAGAAATTATAAGACAAGTTCAAATAATCCCGAGACATAGTCGAAAAAGTCGAAGAATTAAGAAGACGAAAAGACGAGAAAGAAAGAAAGAAGGAAGCAGCACATGCTTAACCTCCCTAATCACTATAAATACCCTTCATTTTACCACATTTCATTTTGTTAGCTAATTTGACACATTAGTCTTTCCACCATTTTCATTACTTGCACAACTTTAATTTCATGTCATTTACTATATTGTTCTTTAATTTCATGTCTAAAATTTCTTGCCTTTAATTCATGTAAGTCTTTTAATTTTGTTGTTAATCTTTATTTTCCTTTAGTCAAGCTTTTCTTTATCATTCTCATCCTACTTTTCTTGTTTTGATTAATTACAAATTCGGATTAAGAAATCTTTTGCTTAATCTCATTGCTTATTTGATTTAAAAGTTTGTCTTTTCATTTCCATCTAAGCTTTTATACGAATCAAGCTATAAGTTTGACAATCTTATTGGCTTATTTGTTTTTAAGTTTTCTTAAAAAGTTTTGTCTTTATAAAATCCATTTTATAAAGTTTTCGTCTTTTATGTTTTGAAAGTTTTTAAATTTGTTGCTTGTTATCTCGTCTTATCATTATTTCAGTTAAGTTTTTGATATTAGCTTATTAGTCATAGCTTATTTAATTTTTGCTTATTGCGAATTCATTTCCATCCGAAAGGGAGGTTTTAGACAGTCCGACGGTTCTTCTTCTCCACATTCCGATGGTGACAGTATCAGAACGAGGGTTATTACATTCCGACGGCATTGCGATCTATCATTCCGATCTAAGGCAATCCCCCTTATTCCGATCAAGATTCCGATCGCACATTGCGATCTGGATTGCGACGACTCATAAGGTTTCATTGAGACGAAGTGCTGCCTAAATTTCCTTAGCAACATTCTGATCTGAGTAACCTTCCGATAGAAGTTTATTCCGAAAGCTTTTGTTTCCTTACATTCCGATACATAGAATTTCAGATTATTCCGATAGATAGGTTTAGACTCATTCTAATACCTGTATTGCGATCTGGATTCCGATGGGGTATGGTGACAGCTTTCCGATCTGGATTCCGATGGTTTTGGGTTTTGAATTATATTTTGCTTTGTTTGATTTTTAAGTTTACATTATTTCAAGTTTACATTTTTATTACTTTGTCAAATTAATTTTTCGTCAAGTATTAAATTTTTGTCATTTAATTATTTACTTTTAAAGTTTTTAATATTGCACAATCATTTTTTAAATTAGTTTTAGTTTTAAATTACCGTCATTTATTTAAAGTCTTGTACATTAATTTTACTACAATGACAAATCTTTGTTTCCCACCAAAAGACGACTGAGTCGCACTTTAACCAGTAGTCAATTCGAAGAGACCACTTCAACGAACTTAATTTTTATACTAGGCAAAACCTTGTATTAAATGGCGCCGCTGCCGGCTCTTTTCGTTAAGATTAACGGTTTTCTGTGAGAGACGCGTTGAATTTTGGGATCCGTTCACTCGTGAACGTTATTTTTCTTGCTTCAAAATTTCCAAAACTCCATAAAAATTAAAAAATTATTAGAAATCCATAAAAATTAAAAATTTTCAAAAATCCAAAAAGATTGTATTTTTATAGTGTATATATATTGTCTATTTCTTTGGTATCTTTTTATTTTTCCTTTTCCAGGTATATGCGTACTAGATATTCAACTTATCCAGAGCCCGAGACTCGTGAAGATTTAGCTATGGCAGGTGTGAACAACAACAATAACCCACCGCAACTCAACAATAACAACAACAATGTTCCCCCACCCGATCTTCGGACAATGGAGGAGCTTTGTCTACCAACCATGAACGGACGCGGAGTACCGATTGCGCCGATGCAAATCACGGCTCCTGAATTTTCGTTGAAGAATCACATGATCCAGCAAGTTCAAAACGCTTGCCCATTTAGCGGATTACCGGATGATGATGCCAACAAACACCTCGACAAATTCATTACCGTTACTCAAAGCATGAAGTTGCCCGGGGTTACTATGGATTTTCTTCGCCTTCACCTATTTCCACACACCTTATCCCACCATGCCGAAAAATGGTTTGATCGTCTTCCGAAGAATTCAATCCATACTTGGGATGAGATGACTCAATTCTTTTGTCGCGCTACTTTCCACCATCCATGGTCACGAGCCTTCAAAATCAAATTAGTGGATTTATGCAAGAACCTAATGAATCACTTTTTGATACTTGGGAACGATATAATGTTTTGATCGATCGATGCCCAAACCACAACATGCTCCCCATTACTTTGATCGATACTTTCTACAACGGTTTAACTTTTCGTGATCGTGATACGATTAATGCAGCCGCTGGTGGCATTTATGAAAAGGAGACCCGAGGAGTGTAGAGAGCTTATAGAGAACATGAATACTCATCACAAGAATTGGGATTCTTTTGCATCTTCAAGGAATAACCCGAGAGTCACTGTTTCTTCTACTTCTGCAAAGCCTGATATCACCGAATTGACCCGCGCAATGGTCTAAATAAGCAAGAATATGCAACTTTTGGCTACAAATCATCTACAACAAGTTTAATCTGTAGCAATTTCTTATGAGACTTGCGGCGGTCCTCATTCATACAGTGATTGTCCTTCTACTCATGACAATCTGGAAAACGTGTATGCGGCTTATGGTAACTACTCAACAGACAATTACCAAGCCCGACCTCAAGGTGATCGTAACTTGCTAAGTTACCGTTATAACAACTTTCTTTCACCCGGTTTTTCTCCTCAAAACCACAACCCCAACAACTACAATAGAAGCAACCAAATCCCACCTCGAGTTTCTAATCCTTATCACCCACCCGCTCAACAAGCCCCACCCATTAATCAAGATGTTGAAGCCTTAATGAGAACCCAAGGAGAGCAAATTAAGAATCTACAAAGCCAAATTATCAATTTGAAAGGGGATATCACTAAGCAAGGTAATGACATTAGATCCGAGCTTTGACATGATATACAAACCTCTTTCAGCACTCAAACAAATGATTTGAAGAATATGCTGGCTAGTTTCTTACCAAGTACTCAACCCTCTACTTCGGGCTCTCTACCTTCAAACACCGTCACCAACCCGAGAGCGAATGTGAGTGCTATTACTACACGAAGTGGAGCAACCTTAGTAGGACCATCTATCCCTCCCCCAGTTACTCCATCTACACCTCCTCCACCACCATTTATCCCTCCTACTCCCACGCCTAGTATTAGTTATCCATTACCGTCTCCACCTCTTACTGAAGTACCAAAGAAGAACCTTTCACCGACCCCACCTTCCACCTTTAAACCTTCAACATCTCAACCTTTACCTGCTACACCTACACCTTCCACCTATAAACCTAATATTCCTTATCCATCTCGCTTAGACAAGGCCAAATTGCAAACCAAGGATGACATTCAAGTGTCAAACTATTTGAAGAAAGTTTCGGAAATGACCATCACTTTTAGCCTTGTTGAAGCTCTAGCACAAATGCCTAAATTTGTTAAGATGTTTAAGGAATTGATTAGAAAGAAAGAGAAGATGGCCGAGTTTGTTAATACTCGATTGAATGAAAATCGTTCAGTCGTCCTTCTTAAAGAACTTCTGGAAAAAGTTGGAGATCCTGGTCGTTTTGTGCTACCTTGCATATTTAACCAAACCGAAGAATTTACTGCCTTAGCCGATCTCGGGGCAAGTATAAACTTGATGCCTTTAAGTGTTTGGAAAACACTATCATTACCCGACCTTACACCAACAAAGATGTCTTTTAAGCTTGTAAATCGCACTCTCGCTTACCCTCTTGGTATTGCCGAAGATGTGTTCATTAAAGTTGGCACCTTCACTTTTCCGGTCGACTTTGTTGTTGTTGATTATGAAATGGACCCTCGTATTCCTTTAATACTTGGTCGGCCATTCTTGAGAACCGGAAAAGCCTTAGTCGATGTTGCCGAAGGGTGAGTTAATCTTAAGGGTCGGGAATGATGCACAAGTGTTCAAAATGGGGAAGATCACAACCAAATCTAATGGAAGAGAATCAGCGAATATGATTAATGTGCTTGATGATTTTGTCGTCTACAATAATCCTCTATTCGATTCTCGCTATGATAATCCACTGTTCCAAGAAGATGTGGATGATGCTCTATCCAATTCTGATCCTCCACCAATTTATGATTCTCCAACGATCTTTGATGCTTATAATGACGATTCTAGTTCCAATGGAGATGATTATGATGATTTTACTTCTGAGTATCCTGACATGCCCACTTATGATGATTTTGATGAGGCTGATACTCTATCGAGTGATTCTTCACATGATGAAGATCCTCCGCCAACAACACTTGATCCTACTTTGGATGACTACTCATTTGAGGAAGACTTTGCTACTTTTCTCAACACTTACTTCCCAAATGAGAGTGATGCTCCTCCTTTGGATTTTGATGATTATGGTCTTTATCCTACTTTGGATATGAAGAAACCCATTGCAAAGGAGAAAAAGCAGGCCGACACCGATATCCGCAGCACTTATGTCTTGACACCTCTATATCCACCTTTTGAGGATGAGATTGCGAGATTTATGACAGGATCTTCTTCAAGATTTGCTGAGCCCGAGTGTTATTTTCCCCTAAAGGAAAAGGTGTTCGACCCCGAAATTGCACTTTTTAAGCCATCTCAGTATCCATCTGATGAAATAAAAGAAAAATCTTTGGAACTTACGGAGATATGCTTGCACTTCACCCTTGCTACCACCGTGCTCAATCGCTGCTTAA
Organism: Glebionis coronaria; assembly: GCA_025667525.1. Classification (NCBI taxonomy): domain Eukaryota; kingdom Viridiplantae; phylum Streptophyta; class Magnoliopsida; order Asterales; family Asteraceae; genus Glebionis; species Glebionis coronaria. The sequence continues at coordinate 44,852 of JANFOE010000489.1, forward strand.
GGGAACCCTGCCTACTCTCCTTTGGCTTGCCTTGTTCGCCTTAAGCTTGTGCTATTTGATGGACGAAGACCATGTATTTGATCCCGGTGGATGTGATTCAAGCTTTTTCCTATAATAATCAAGGTCGAGTCAGGCTCACGACTCGGTTACCAAAAACAAGCGCTTCTCGGGAGGCAACCCGCAGTATCTATCATTTTCATTTGTTTTTATAATAAGTGTAGGGGGAGACCCTAGTATGTGTTTGTTGTTTTCTTTCTTATCATGCGCAGGGATTCGCGCTTTCAAAGATCCATTCTTGATAACTTTTGATGAACCCTGATCCCGTGTACCCATCTTCCCGGTTTTATCCTAAACTCTTTTGATTCTCTATTTTTATTCTTCAACATTAAAATAGGAATCACTTTAGTTGTCCTTTCCTTAGCAAGATTTAAACAACATGCACAATGTCCTAAGTGTAGGGGAGTTTACTTCCACATGCTTAAACATTGAGGACAATGTTTATATTAAGTGTAGGGGGGACTTCTATCGAAGTTAAGTGGCCTTGTAGTTTTTATCTTTGTTATAGTTATTTTATTTCGTTGCTAGAATAAATTTTAATAAAGTGGTTTTAATTTTCAAACGTTGTGAATCTTTTGACTCAACCCGAGTTTACTATCTAAGTTCACTCTAGCTAGTATCCTTAACGTGTTTAAGTCAAGTTTTGCTAGGCTTTTATATAGGGAACTTTAAAACGCGAAGGTATTAACTCTCAAGGGAAATTTAAAATACGATTTCTAAACATGAAAAATTCTAAGAATTTGCAAGATCCTATAGATGACTCGAAAACCCAAAACTTTGATTTAATTGGCTAAGCATCCACGAGTCTCATTCCTTGAGATTTTAAATTGTGGAGGAACAGAGATGATAGAGTCAATTTTAAGTTTGGTATTCTTTCATGAACTTATGTGAGTTGATTATAAGCCTTTTCTCCCATCGCTTGCTAATAAATATATTTGCAATAAATAAGGTTGTGCGATTTGAAAAAGATCGTTTAAAAGTTGCTCGGTATTAATTAGAGTTCATAGCCAAGGCATAACTTATTGAAGCAGGATGCGAAGATTGGTGAGTCCGAAAAGGCCCTAACAAGGCATGAGGGCTACATTTTGTTGCTAAAGATCCCAAGTGATGTGAAGAATCATTTATCAAAAATCAATATGAAGGATCGAGACACACGGCGAAAAGAAAATACTCCCGTAAAGATTATGGAGAAGTCTATTCGAAAAGGCCCTAACAAGGTATGAGGATAAATAGATCCAAGTCCTAAAAGGAGGTGGATCGTTGTATATCGAAATCCCAAATATAGATTGGAGAAAAATGAAGAAGTCGTGGTCCAAATATGAAGAATCTCTCAAAAAGTTCAAGTGAAGAAATTCCTATAATGAAGAGATGACCATAATTTCAAGAACGTCTCTCAAGATTTGAAGTATGAAGTCGCTGCCAAATATTGGTCCGAGAAAGGTCTCAAATCGTGAAGCGAGTTATGCCAAGATATGAACTTTATGAGGTCCTGAGAAGCAGTTTTAAAAGATTTCGTCATTTAGCTAACTATTGATTAAATCGTCCCACTTTATTTTCAGCCTAAATAACTATCGAAATAAGTCAACAATGCATCCTCGTGATCATTCAATACAACAATAAAATATAAGAGATACACCTAGGAATAAGGGAGTCTAAGTAAATAATTGGCCCACATGAATTCGTGATAGTTTACTAACTTATAATAACATTGATCTCGTTTTTAAGCTTGGTTCGGGGAATGTGAAAACTTGAGAGTGATAATCATTCATGACATTTCCAAAACCTTAAGGTATGTCTTTGATTTCTTTACTTACTTTCTTCCTTTGAATGTCTATACTTTTATATCTCTTTAATAAAGGCCAATGTGGATTGATTATGATGGAAAATGTAAACGTGTTTTGTAACTAATGCATTGCATGAGGACATTGCAATGGTCAAGTGTAGGGGATTTGATAGGTGCGAAAACACCCATCCTTTCACCACTTAATTACAATAATAACCAAGCCCAAACGTATATTTTATGTCGTAAATGTCGGAATTATGCGTGGTCTGTGTTTTTGTTGTGATTTAGGACCAAAATGTGAAAAGGGAGGAAAACATGGGCTTTCATGGGCTTTTATCGAAGAAAAAGGCAAAAGACGAAGTCAAGAGATCCAGAGTGCAAAAAGAACGGAAGTCCAAGACCTATTCTGGAGATTTATCGAAGAACAAGTCTAAAGACGGAAGTTTAATAAAGCCGAGGAACTCAAGTCTAATAAATGAAGAAATTATAAGACAAGTTCAAATAATCCCGAGACAAAGTCGAAAAAGTCGAAGAATTAAGAAGACGAAAAGACAAGAAAGAAAGAAAGAAGGAAGCAACACATGCTTAACCTCCCTAATCACTATAAATACCCTTCATTTCACCACATTTCATTTCGTTAGCTAATTTGACACATTAGTCTTTCCACCATTTTCATTACTTGCACAACTTTAATTTCATGTCATTTATTATATTGTTCTTTAATTTCATGTCTAAAATTTCTTGCCTTTAAATCAAGTAAGTCTTTTAATTTTGTTGTTAATCTTTATTTTCCTTTAGTCAAGCTTTTCTTTATCATTCTCATCCTACTTTTCTTGTTTTGATTTATTACAAATTCGGATTAAGAAATCTTTTGCTTAATCTCATTGCTTATTTGATTTAAAAGTTTGTCTTTTCATTTCCATCTAAGCTTTTATACGAATCAAGCTATAAGTTTGACAATCTTATTGGCTTATTTTGTGTTTAGCTTATTTGTTTTTAAGTTTTCTTAAAAAGTTTTGTCTTTATAAAATCCATTTTATAAAGTTTTCGTCTTTTATGTTTTGAAAGTTTTTAAATTTGTTGCTTGTTATCTCGTCTTATCAACAGTTCAGTTAAGTTTTTGATATTAGCTTATTAGTCATAGCTTATTTAATTTTTGCTTATTGCGAATTCATTTCCATCGGAAAGGGAGGTTTTAGACATTCCGACGGTTCTTCTTCTCCACATTCCGATAGTGACAGTATCAGAACGAGGGTTATTACATTCCGACGGCATTGTGATCTAACATTCTGATCTAAGGCAATCCCCCTTATTCGGATCAAGATTCCGATCGCACATTGCAATCTGGATTGCGACGGCTCATAAGGTTTCATTGAGACCAAGTGCTGCCCAAATTTCCTTAGCAACATTCCGATCTGAGTAACATTCCGATAGAAGTATATTCCGACAGCTTTTGTTTCCTTACATTCCGATAGATAGCATTTCAGATTATTCCGATAGATAGGTTTGACTCATTCCGATACCTCTATTGCGATCTGGATTCCGATAGGGTATGGTGACAGCTTTCCGATCTGGATTCCGATGGTTTTGGGTTTTGAATTATATTTTGATTTTTTTGATTTTTAAGTTTACACTATTTCAAGTTTACATTTTTATTACTTTGTCAAATTAATTTTTCGTCAAGTATTAAATTTTTGTCATTTAATTATTTACTTTTAAAGTTTTTAATATTGCACAGTCACTTTTGAAATTAGTTTTAGTTTTAAATTACCGTAATTTATTTAAAGTCTTGCACATTAATTTTACTACAACGACAAATCTTTGTTTCCCACCAAAAGACGACTGAGTCGCACTTTAACCAGTAGTCAATTCGAAGAGACCAATTCAACGAACTTAATTTTTATACTAGGCAAAACCTTGTATTAGTGAAAAATCTCCTATGTGTAGGGGAGTTTACTCCCACATGATTCAACATTGAGGAAAATGTTTATATCAAGTTTAGGGGGGCTTCTATCGAAGTTAAGTGGGATTTTCCATTAATTTGTCCTCATTTTATCCGGAAAATCTAATTTTTCGACATTTTTCAAAAATTTTGATCTGTTTTGGCCAAGTAGTATTTTTCATTTATTCTCTTTTATGTTGTTTCCTTTTGTTATCGCATCGTATGCATATATTTCATGAGAAAAATAAAGGAATAAAATGGTTTTAATGAGTTTAGATGTCGTTGATATATTAGGCCCGTCATGAATCTTTTGACTCAACCTGAGTTTTCTTATCCAAGTTTACTCTAGCTAGTATCCTTAACGTGTTTAAGACAAGTTTTGCTAGGCTTTTATATAGGGAACTTTAAAACGCGAAAGTCTTAACTCTTACGGGTTAAGAACAAGAACTTTTCGCAAGTTCCTATAATTGTTCCTAGAAAGTCATTTATCAAGGGAACTTTAAAATGCGAATTATAAACTTGAAAAAGTCTAAGAAGTTGCAAGATCCTATAGATGACCTGAAAACCCAAAACTTTGATTTAATAGGCTAAGCATCCACGAGTCTCATTCCTTGAGATTTTAAATTGTGGAGAACGAGAGATGATAAAGTCAATTATAAGTTTGATATTCTTTCATGAATTTATGTGAGTTAATTATGAGCTTCTTCTCCCATCGCTTGTTAATAAATATATTTGCAATAAGTAAGGTCGTACGATTTGAAAAGTTACTTAGCTTCTAGCACAAGATCGTTTAAAAGTTGCTCGGTATTAATTAGAGTTCATAGCCAAGGCATAACTTATTGAGGCGGGAAGATTAACGTGTCCAAAAAGGCCCTAACAAGGCATGAGGGCTACATTTGTTGCTAAAGATCCAAAGTGATGTGAAGAATCATTTATCAAAAATCAATATGAAGGATCAAGACACAAGACAAAAAGCAAATACTCCCCTAAAGATCATGGAGAAGTCTATCCGAAAAGACCCTAGCAAGGTATGAGGATAAATAGATCCAAGTCCTAAAAGGAGGTGGATCGTTGTATATCAAAATCCAAAATAAAGATTGGAGAAAAAATGAAGAAGTCGTGGTCCAAGTATGAAGAATCTCTCAAAAAACTTCAAGTGAAGAAATTCCTATTATGAAGAGAAGACCTTTAATTCAAGAACGTCTCTCAAGATTCGAAGTATGAAGTCACTGCCAAATATCGGTCCGAGAAAGGTCTCAAATCGTGAAGCGAGTTATGCCAAGATATTAACTTTATGAGGTCCCGAGAAGCAGTTTTAAAAGATTTTGTCCTTTAGCTTACTATTGATTAAATCGTCCTACTTTATTTTCGGCCTAAATAAATTATCGAAATAAGTCAACAATGCATCCTCGTGATCATTCAAGACAATAATAAAATATAAGAGATACACCTAGGAATAAGGGAGTCTAAGTGAATAACTGGGCCACATGAGTTTGTGTTAGCTTACTAACTTATAATAACAATGATCTCATTTATAAGCTTGATGTGGGGAACGTGAAACTTGAGGATGATAAACATTCATGACAACCAAAGCCCTAATGTAAGTCTTCGATCTCTTTACTTGTTCTTCCTTCAAAGCATTTTGTATATATTTCTATTTTTTTAGTTTCCTTAGTGTTTAGTATTTAATAAAGGCAAATGTGGGTTAATTATGATGAAGAATGTAAACCATGCTTGAAACTAATGTATTGCATGAGGGCATTGCAATGGTCAAGTGTAGAGGATTTAATAAGTGTGAGAACACTTATCCTTTTTACCACTTATTTCTAATAATAACAAGACCAGAACGTGTATTTAATGTCGTAAAAGGCGGAATTATGCGTGGTTTGTATTTTTATTGTGTTTTAGGAAAAAAATATGAAAAAGGAATAAAACACGGGCTTTCACGGGCTTTTATCGAAGAAAAAGACAAAAGACGAAGTCAAAAGGTCAAAAGTGCAAGAAGAACGAAAGTCAAAGGCCTATTCTGAAAATTTATCGAAGAGAATGTCTAAAGACGGAAGTTTAACGAAGTCGAAGAACTAAGCCTACTAAAAGAAGAAAATTAGAAGACGAGTTCATTTTATCATTCGACTAATCCTGAGACAAAGTCGAGAAAGACGAGTTATTTAAAAGACGATAAGACAAGAAGAAAGAAGGACGAAACAACACCTTTCCCTTCCCCTATATATATTTTCCTAAACATGTCATTAGGGAGTTAGTCTTTATTTTTCTTTAAGTTTAGTAGGTAATTAGTGTGTGTTTTTTTTCTCTCTCTAGCTTTTCTTTCAAGCTTATTAAACTTTCATCTTAATCTTGTAATTTTGGATCTTAATCTTCAACATAATCAAGCTTTTTAGTTAATTCTCATTCTACCTTTCTTAATCATAATCTATTATTTTGCTTTATTAATCATGTAGTTGGTTTAATCTTGTTGATTGTGTGATTGATTTGCTTATTGGATTGTGCTTATTGATTTGGTGTGTTTGAGGTTTTTAGATTATTGTGCTTATTGCTTAATTTTTATGTTTTCTAGTTTTTTAAATAAGTTGATTTTGGTATATTAATATTTTTATAAAAAGTTGATTTTAAATAATTTGATTATTTAGTCTTCTTAAAAGTTTTTAAATTGTGTCTTATTAGGTTTTTCTAAAAATCAATTTGGTTAATGTTTTGGTAAGTGCTTATTTTCATTTTGCTTATTTTCAGTTAATCCGTGTTTTCAAAACCCATTTATCCCGACTTGTGTACTGAATGCATTATTCCGACTTAAGTTGCAAAACTTCATTATTCAGACTTGTGTGCTAGACTCCATTTCCCGAATTAAGCTGAAAATTGGGTATTCCGAATTAAGTGTGGAGCACACATTCCGAGTAAGGTCTAAGACCTTTATTCCGGATTAGCTGTTGGGCTAACATTCCGGATTGTGATCTTGTGGGGTATTCCGAATTAACACTTAACCAAAGATTCCGGATTGAGTGACATATTTAGATTCCGAATTAGTTTTGGTTTTTTTTTCCCGAATTAGTTTTTTTTTTATTTCAAATCAAATAAATCAAATAGCGCCGTTGCCGACTCTTTTTGTAAAGATTAACGGTTTTAAGTTAGAAAAATTGGATTTTGGGATCCGTTCTTTTGGGAACGTTATTTTCAAGCACATAAATTTCAAAAATCCTAAAAAATATAAAATTTTCAAAAATGCAAAAAAAAAAAAGATAAAAAAACCAAAAATATTGTATTTTATTTATAGTGTATGCGTACTCGATCTTCGTTTTATTCTGAGCCCGAGACTCGTATAGACTTAGATATGGAAACTAAAAAAAAATACTAAACACTAAGGAAACTAAAAAAATAGAAATATATAGAAAATGCTTTGAAGGAAGAACAAGTAAAGATATCGAAGACTTACATTAGGGCTTTGGTTGTAATGAATGTTTATCATCCTCAAGTTTCACATTCCCCACACCAATTTTATAAACGAGATCATTGTTATTATAAGTTAGTAAGCTAACACAAACTCATGTGGCCCAATTATTCACTTAGACTCCCTTATTCCTAGGTGTATCTCTTATATTTTATTATTGTCTTGAATGATCACGAGGATGCATTGTTGACTTATTTTGATAATTTATTAGGCCGAAAATAAAGTAGGACGATTTAATCAATAGTTAGCTAAAGGAAAAACTATTTTTAAAATTGCTTCTCGGGACCTCATAAAGTTCATATCTTGGCATAACTCGCTTTACGATTTTAGACCTTTCTCGGACCGATATTTGGCAGTGACTTCATACTTCGAATCTTGAGAGACGTTCTTGGAATAATGGTCTTCTCTTCATAATAGGAATTTCTTCACTTGAGGTTTTTTGAGAGATTCTTCATACTTGGACCACGACTTCTTCATTTTTTCTCCAATCTTTATTTTGGATTTTCATATACAAAGATCCGCCACCTTTTAGGACTTGGATCTATTTATCCTCATACCTTAGTATTTGCTTTTCGTCGTGTGTCTTGATCCTTCATATTGATTTTTTTTAAATGATTCTTCACATCACTTTGGATGTTTAGCAACAAAATGTAGCCATCATGCCTTGTTAGGGCCTTTTCGGACTCGCCAATCTTCGCATCCCGCTTCAATAAGTTATGCCTTGGCTATGAACTCTAATTAATACCGAGCAACTTTTAAACGATCTTGTGCTAGAAGCCAAGTAATTTTTCAAATCGTACGACCTTACTTATTGCAAATATATTTATTAACAAGCGATGGGAGAAGAAGCTCATAATTAACTCACATAAGTTCATGAAAGAATACCAAAGTTATAAATGACTCTATCATCTCTCGTTCTCCACAATTTAAAATCTCAAGGAATGAGACTCGTGGATGCTTAGCCTATTAAATCAAAGTTTTGGGTTTTCAAGTCATTTATAGGATCTTGCAACTTCTTAGACTTTTTCAAGTTTAGACTTCGCATTTTAAAGTTCCCTTGATAAATGACTTTCTAGGATCAATTATAGGAACTTGCGAAAAGTTCTTGTTCTTAACCCGTAAGAGTTAAGACTTTCGCGTTTTAAAGTTCCCTATATAAAATCCTAGCAAAACTTAACTTAAACACGTTAAGGATACTAGCTAGAGTAAACTTGGATAAGTAAACTCGGGTTGAGTCAAAGGATTCATGACGGGCCTAATATATCAACGACATCTAAACTCATTAAAACCATTTTATTCCTTTATTTTTCTCATGAATTATATACATACGATGCGATAACAAAAGGAAAGAACATAAAAGAGAATAAATGAAAAATACTACTTGGCCAAAATAGATCAAAATTTTTGAAAAATATTAAAAAATTAGATTTTCCGGATAAAATGAGGACAAATTAATGGAAAAGCCCACTTAACTTCGATAGAAGTCCCCCTACACTTGATATAAACATTGTCCTCAATGTTGAAGCACGTGGGAGTAAAATCCCCTACACTTAGGACATTGTGCACGTTGTTTAAATCTTTCTAAGGAATAGACAACTATAGTGATTTCAATGTGAACATATAAGATATGAAATATTGAATCACGACAGTTTAGGATAGAACCGGGAAGACAGGAACACGGGATCACGGGTCGTCAAATAACATCGAAAGTTCTCTTTGAATCTTCAATCCCTACACATCATAAGAAACAAGACAAAAAACACCTATGTAGCTCCCCCTACACTTATTATGAAAACGGGTAAAGGATAGATCATCGGGTTGCCTCCCGAGAAGCGCTTGTTTTTGTTAACCGAGTCACGAGCCTGACTCGACCCAGAACTAATTCAAGGGAAATGTGGTGAGGGATGGAATCATCTCATGAGAGATGTCCTCACCAAAGTACAACTTAACACGCTGGCCATTCACCTTAAAGTTTGGCCCATTTGGTTGCGATAACTCAATGGTGTCATAAGGGAAGACTTTGGCGACGGTGATTAGACCAGACCAAAGGCTCTTAAGCTTGCCCGAAAAAAGTTTCAACCGAGAGTTAAAGAGTAAAACTTGATCACCTATTTTGAACTCTCGGTTTTTAATCTTAGAATCATGAATGAGCTTGGTTTTCTCCTTATAAATCAACGAATTTTCATAAGCTTCATTCCTCAGTTCATTAAGTTATTGAGTTGGATCTTCCTAAGATCACCGGCTTTGTTGATATCAAAATTAGCCCATTTCAAGGCCCCATAAGACTTATGCTCCAACTCAATAGGGAGGTGGCATGCATTTCCATACACAAGACGATATGGACTGCAACCAATAGGTGTCTTATATGCGGTACGGAAAACCCACAAAGCATCATCTAACTTATCGGCCCATGAGGCACAATGCTCTTCCATAGTTCGCTCTAAGATTCTATTAAGTCCACGGTTTGAAATCTCGGCTTGACCATTTGTTTGTGGATGATACGCGGTGGAAAGTCGGTGATTGACACCATACTTAGCCATGACTCGAGCAAATTGATCATTGCAAAAATGAGTCACGCGATCACTAATGATAGCACGAGGAACACCGAATCAAGCAAATAGTTGTTTCAAAAAGTTCACAGCCACCCTCGCATCGTTCGTATGTAAATCGTTTGCTTCAACCCAATTAGATACGTAGTCAACGGCTACGAGGATGTACTTGTTCCCTTTAGATGATGGAAATGGCCCCATAAAATCGATGCCCCATACGTCAAAGATTTCACACTCTTGGATGAAATTTTGAGGCATCTCATCTTTATGTGTGATCTTGCCTTGTCGTTGGAAAGCATCACAATGTTTAACCATTTTGTGTGCATCACGATAAATGGTGGGCCAATAAAATCCAGAATCGAAAACTTTCTTCGCGGTGTAATTGGGACCAAAGTGACCATCGATTGGTCCTTTATGGAAAGCTTCCAAGATTTGTAAAGCTGCGGGTCTATCAACACACCGACGAAGGATCAAGTCAGCTAAAGAGATAAGGGTCGTCCCAATAGTACGTTTTCACATCCTTGAAGAATTTCTTCTTTTGTTGGGACGATAACCCTTCGATGAGAATTCCACCCGCCAAGTAGTTTTTAAAGACCGCAAACCATGGGGTCTCATCAAGATTGGAGTTAATACACATCATGGCCTCAAGGGGAAATGATTCATTAATCTCTTGAATTGGGAGCTCCCCTTGATAAGGATCCTCGAGTCTACTAAGATGATCCGCGGCTAGGTTTTCCGCTCCCTTTTTATCACGAATTTCAGTTTTGAATTCTTGAAGGAGTAAAACCCAACGAAGAAGTCTTGGTTTGGAATCTTGTTTTGTTAACAAGTACTTCAACGCGGAATGATCGGTATAGACAATGGTGGTGGAAAGAACAAGATAGGGGCGAAATTCTTCAAAAGCATATACAATGGCTAAAAGTTCTTTTTCGGTAGTGGTATAATGCAATTGAGCCCCCATCATTTTTTTGCTAGCGTAATGGATTGGTTAGAAATATTTGTTGATTCTTTGTCCCAAAACCGCTCCAATAGCAAAGTCGCTAGCATCACACATCAATTCAAAAGGTAACTCCCAATTAGGAGTAACTAAGACCGGCGCCTTAGTTAATTTATCCTTAAGAAGATTGAAAGATTAGATACACTTTTTAGAAAAGATAAAAGGAGTATCTTTTTCCAAGAGGTGGGTCATCGGGTGAGCGATCTTAGAAAAATATTGAATGAATCGACGATAGAAGCCCGCATGACCAAGAAAACTTCTCACACCCTTCACGGTTGAAGGAGGAGTTAATTTTGCAATCACATCGACTTTAGCACGGTCGACTTCAATACCGGCTTTGGAAATTTTATGACCAAGAACAATGCCTTCTTTTACCATAAAATGGAATTTTTCCCAATTAAGAACGAGACGAGTGTCTTCACACCGTTTAAGCATACGTTCTAAATTGGCAAGGCAAGTAGAGAAAGAATCACCATAGACCGAGAAATCATCCATAAAGACTTCCATAGTTTCTTCAACCATGTCATGGAATATAGCCATCATACACCTTTGGAAAGTCCCAGGAGCATTGCATAAGCCGAAAGGCATTCTTTTGTAAACAAATGTTCCATAAGGACAAGTGAATGTGGTTTTCTCTTGGTCTTTTGGATTGATGGGAATTTGAAAATACCCGGAGAAACCGTCTAAGAAGCAATAGTAGTCATTACCCACTAAACGCTCGAGCATTTGATCCATGAAAGGAAGAGGAAAATGATCCTTACGAGTGGCATCATTGAGCTTGGGATAGTCTATGCAAACTCGCCATCCCGTGACAAGTCGAGTAGGAATCAACTCGTTGTTTTCATTGGGAACAACGGTTATTCCACCTTTCTTAGGCACACAATGGACGAACTAACCCATGGCGAATCCGAAATAGGGTAAATCATTCCGGCATCTAGAAGTTTGATAACTTCTTTCTTGATGACATCATGAGTTTTTGGATTAACCCTTCTTTGGCTTTGGATTGCGGGTTTAAAGTAATCTTCCATGAGAATTTTATGAGTACAAAAGTTAGGATCAATTCCGCGGATATCAAAAAAATTTCCAAGCAATTGCTTTCTTATGATTTTTGAGCACATCGAGAAGTCGAGATTTTTCATCCCCTTTTAAGTCCTTTGCATTGATGACGGGTAACTTCTTATTGTCTTCGAGGAAAACGTATTCGAGATGAGACGGTAAATCCTTAAGCTCTAAATCCGGAGGATTGTCGCTGGAAGGCGTAGTCAAATTCGGATCATCGTTTATGATTTCCACAAGAGAAGGTGGAGAAATATGGTCCTCATTGAGAAGTTTCTCAATGGTACGAATGTCTTCTTCCCAATCGATGGGAGAATCGCCATATTTTAAGTCCACATCCCCTAATGTTGCTTCAAATTCTCTCAAAAGAAAATCACTTTCTCTAAATGGAGTCAATGAGGGAGCAATAGAGGAAACAGTCTCAACAATGGGTGGAGAGGAAAAACCACTTTTACAAGCCTCTTTGAAATGTTCTTCATAAGCCTCATCAAGTACGTCAATGAAATTAACGCTTTTGTGTTCATAAGGTTGCTTATAAAGTTTACCCATGTTGAAGACCATTTTGTCGTCACCAACTCTCATGATTAATTCCCCCGCAGCTACATCAATAAGAGTGCGACCGGTGCTTAAGAATGGACGTCCAATGATTATGAAACACGAGGGTCCATCTCGTAGTCAACAACAACAAAATCCGCCAGAAAGGTGAATTTGTCGACACCGACGAAGACATCTTCGGGTATCCCCACCGGATATTCAACCGTACGGTTAGCTAACTCCAATGTCATTCATGTGGGAACTAGCTCGGGTAGAGATAATTGTTTCCAAACACTTAATGGCATTAAGTTGATACTAGCACCTAGATCGGCTAGGGCCATACAATTCTCTACCCCGGGAAAGTTGCAAGGAATGAGAAAGAGACCCCGATCACCAAGTTTGGTTGGTAATTTCCGTAAGAGAACCGCGGAGCAATTCTCATTAAGTTGGGTTTGAGCAATATCAAAGAGTTTTTCCTTATCACTGAGAAGATGTTTAAACATTTTAGCATACTTAGGCATGTGAGCGAGAGCCTCGGCAAAGGAGACGTTGAAATTCAATTGTTTAAACATTTTAAGAAAGTTCGAAACTTGAATATCATCCTTGTTCTTCAACTTCTCTTTCCTCAACCTTGAGGGATAAAGTATATTGGGTGGAGAGGAAGGCTTTGGAATGGAATTCTCACTCACATCCTTGGGTGGTGGAGGGGTAGAAGTAAAAGGTGGAGGAATCGGTGAATGGGTCTCGTTATCCTTTGTCACAATCACTGGAGTAAGTTTAGGAATCTCGGGTTCCGTGTAACCTTTTCCACTTCGGGTGGTTATTGCTTTCATCTCCTATTTGGATTAGTAACGGTGTTACTCGGATGAGAACCGGAAGCAGAGGATTGATTACTTGGGAAGAAACTAGCCATCATATCCCTTAAGTCATTCGTTTGACTTCTTAAAGAGTTTCGCATGTCATGCCGAATCTCGGCTCGAAGATCATTCCCTTGTTTCGCCATGTCACCTTTCAAGTTGATGATTTGACTCTGACGATTCTTCACCAGCGCGTCATTAGTCCTCATGTACGTTTCAACCTCTTGTTTATATGTCCTGAATTGGTTGGGATGGGTAACTTGGTAAGCGGGTGGTTGATAAGTGGTTTGTTGATAAACTTGATTATTTCCTTGAGGTGGATATGGGTTTCTTTGGGTTTGATATTGATTAGGAGCTCGATGTTGGTTTTGATTGTTTCGATTGAATTTGGTTTGGTTTTGAGGAGGAAAACCGGGTGGTGAAAGGAAGTTGTTTGAACGATAACTTACCAAATTTAGTTCACCTTGAGGACGTGCTTGATACCCTCCCGTGGAAAAATTACCGTTAGCCGCATACACGTTTTCTGGATTGTCATGAGTAGAAGGACAATCGATGTATGAATGAGAACCACCGCAAGTCTCACAAGAAGGTGTGACAACTTTAACTTGTTAAAATTGGTTCGTAGCCATGGTTAAGAAATTTTTGTTCATCTCGGCAATTTGGAGGGTAAGTTCGGTTATCTCGGGGTTTGATGAAGTAGAAGAAACATTGACCCTCATGTTATTTCTTGAAGATGCGGATGAATCCTAATTTTTGTGGTGAGTGGTCATGTTCTCTATAAGCTCTCTACACTCCTCAGGTCTTCTCTTCATGAATGTACCACCGGCGGCAGCATTAATCGTATCACGATCACGAAAAGTTAAACCATTGTAGAAAGTATCAATCAAAGTGACGGGGAGCATATTATGATTAGGACAACGATCGATCAAGACATTATAACGTTCCCAAGCATCGAAAAGTGACTCATCAGGTTCTTGAGTGAAACCACTGATTTGATTAAGAAGACTAGTTACCATGGATGGTGGAAAGTAGCGCGACAAAATTTTTTGAGTCATTTCGTCCCATGTATGAATTGATTTTTTGGGAAGACGATCAAACCATTTTTCGGCATGGTGGGATAAAGTATGTGGAAAAAGATGAAGGCGAAGAAAATCCATGGAAACACAGGGCAATTTCATGCTTTGAGTGACGGTTATGAATTTATCGAGGTGTTTGTTGGCAGCATCATCCGGTAATCCGCGAAATGGACAAGCGTTTTGAACTTGTTGGATCATGTGATGCTTCAATGAAAATTCAGGAGCCGTGATTTGCATCGGCACAATCAGTCCTCCACGTCCGTTCATAGTTGGTTGACAAAGCTCCTCCATCGTACGAAGGTCGGGTTGAGGGGCATGGTTGTTTTTGTTGTTACTATTCAAATTGGGGTGAGGTGGGTTGTTATTATTATGCACACCGGCCATATCTAAGTCTCTACGAGTCTTGGGCTCAGAATAAGACGAAGATCGAGTACGCATACACTAAAAATGAAATACAATATTTTTGGTTTTTTTATCTTTTTTTATTTTTTTGGATATTTAAAAATTTTATATTTTTTAGGATTTTTGAAATTTTTGTGCTTGAAAATAACGTTCCCAAAAGAACGGATCCCAAAATACATTTTTTCTCACTAAAAACCGTTAATCTTTACGAAAAGAGCCGTCAGCGGCGCCATTTGATTTAGATTATTAGCCATCATTTGATTTAATGGATTTTATGTGTGTGTTCGTGTTGTTCGTACTCGATTCAATTTGAATTGATCACGGTTTAAGGTGGAATTAATGGTGTTGGTCACTATTAGGGGGGAGCTTGATTATCTAAGTCTACTAATAATATAAAAATTAAATAAGAATGTCTAACCTTGATTGCTTGTCCAGAACGAATGCTGCAAAGTAGAACTTGGTGAAAGAAACTAAAGGTTATTATCTATTTTAAAATAAAGTTGTAAACTTGAAATGATTAAACTAAAAATTAAGGCTTTTGACAAAAGATTATAACTTGATAAAAATGTAAACTTGATACAATAACTTGAAAATTAAACTAATTGAAAATTAACGGGAAAAATAAAGTTTAAAAAAAAACTAATTCGGGAAACAAAAACCAAAACTAATTCGGAATCTAAAACTGTCACTCAATCCGGAATCCTTGATTTGGATCTAATCCGGAATACAAAAAATACAAACAATCCGGAATATTAATCAACACGTAATTCGGAATCACCCCAAATTGCACTTAGTTCGGAATGTTAAAAGGAATCTAATTCGGAATCCAGCATCCCTACCTAGTTCGGAATAAGAACCCACACACAATCCGGAATCTACACACAAAACTTAATTCAGGATCCAGCTTCACAATATAATTCGGAATACCAACTTGGGACCTAATCCGGAATCCTTGGTTAAGTGTTAATTCAGAATACCCCACAAGATCACAATCCGGAATGTTAGTCCAACACATAATCCGGAATAAAGGTCTTAGACCTTATTCGGAATGTGTGCTCCACACTTAATTCGGAATACCCAATTTTTAACTTAATTCGGGAAATGGAGTCTAGCTCACAAGTCTGAATAATGAATTTTGCAACCTAAGTCGGAAAAATGCATTCAGTACACAAGTCGGGATAAAAGGGTTTTGAAAACCCGGATTAACTCAAAATAAGCAAAATGAAAATAAGCACTTACTGTGACAACCCAAACACGAGGTCATTTATTTAATATTATATAATATTATTTTACGAATGATTTTGAAATTTTTGATGAAGTTGAATGAAATGACGATTGATGGTTTTACTTAAACCCGACGTTGGAGGTCTTATTTTTATCTTTCTACTAATTGCGAGAATTATTAGTGACCACGATATCGACGGATGTCCGATATTTTATGTTTAATCATTTGTTGTCTCGATGTTTATATTATTGACGTTTTTATTTTAAGTTCGTATTAAGTCGAACCGGGATCATACTATTATCATATTTTGAGTGCGTTTTAACTTTTGAAAAGTATTTTTACGAAACCCGAGTCTCGTAAATATTTTCAAAAATTGACAATTTACATTTTCAACCTTGTAAACTATTTAATTGCATTTTGGACCAAAACTATCACAAATTGGCAAAATCTACCTCTCCACACCACTATATAAGATTTTCCACTAACATTTTAAAAAAAATTCATTTTTATCAAAAACACGATCTCTCTCTCCTTGTTCTTTGTTTGCCTTCCACCACCAGAACACAAAACACCATGGTTTTGATTTTTCACTATTGAATCTTCAAAAACTAATCATAATCCCATCTTGCAAATTCAAAGCGGAACACTTTGGTATAATTTTTACCCACATGCATTAACTTTTCAAAAAGTTTATTTTTCTTGATGAACTAGTGGTGTTTGATCCATTTTTATGATGGTATATATATATGTTATTGTTATTATATTCAAGAATTGTTGGTTGCATGTTCATTATTTTTTAGTGAGTAACTTTTAAATGATCATCCAAGGGTGTTATGAGTTAGTTAAGTTGTTTGTGATGATATTAGGATGATTTTAGGCATATGGGATTGATTAAAATTGGTTGAAAATTGATTTAGTATGGTTTTTAAAAAGGTATTTTAGGGCAGTAGGTTCAAGGCCAATTTTGCCTACCTTACTGTTTGAAAATGAAAAAACTAAAAAGATGATGTGGTAGAGAACTCTTTTAGCTTCGATTAGATATAAGATAGAGCTTCTAGCTCCAAACGAGCGCGAAGTTATGATGTTTTGATTATTCGTGTACCGGGAGACGAGTATCGACACAATCCGAAGTTGTTGTCGATATTTGAATCGAATCTCGGGGACTATAAAATTAGTTGTGAAAATGTTCAAGGACTGATGTTTGGTTCTAAACTTAGGGTTGTGAGTCTATTTTCAAACCCAAGTGTCGGATTTGTAAACGGGATTGTTTAGAATGGTCAAAATGGTTGTATGAGTCGGTGACGTAAAACTGTCCGGTTTTTGTAGTTCAAAGATGTGTCGGGCAGGGAACTTTAAAAGTAAAATCTTTTGATGGGCTTTTAACAGGTCTTTCTATATATAGTAAGTGAGGTCTCTGATTAGTATCATAAATATTTGATGTTTTTAAGTGGGGTAAACGAGCTCGTACATTTGGTGTGTACCGGCAGATTTTTATCGAAAGGATTGACTAATAAAGTAAACATATAGAATGAAGTAATAGGTCACTTGTATTGTTTTCATTTTGGGTTGGTTGTGATTTTATTATTTTGAGTTTGATGTTACTAAGTATGGATTTTATTCGAGTTATTATTAATGAACGCACCTTATTTGATAGGTTACGGTTTTTGTGTTTATCGGGCATCAACTATCATCGAAGGTCGTCTTGCTACTACTATTACTCCAGGTGAGTCTATAGCCTCGCTTTCTATTTGTTTTAATGATTTTAAAACCCACGAGCGGGATACATGCTATTTGTAGTAAAATGAACACATGTCATGAGTAATTGTTGGACCCGAATGTTGCCTTTGCTGCCTTTGTTGATTTGAATTGTATAAGTACCTATGTGTCAAAAGTCCCTAATTTCATGAGCCGTTAACTATCTTCTGACTTGATGTTGTGAGTTGGGAATAGCCGCTTATTCTAATAATAGTACTATTGGGCTGACGACCCTATCTGAGACCAGGGCTTTACGCTGAGTAACCCGCTGGGAAGGATAATTTTACGAGAATGAGAATGTGGTATACTTGCAACTGATACCCTAGTAGAGGCACTGGAATTCATCTAGTCATGCCGGCTTTAGGCGTGGGTGACTAAGTTAAGGGGTCGGTGTCATGAGCTTAATACAATTCAATAGCTATTGCTATATACCAGAATGCCTGATCAATAGATTGTGACGATAATTCTATTAAATAATTATGATTGATTTTTCTCTTGTGTTCAAATGATGAATTGGAAAACCTATAGACTGGCTCAACCATTGTGTTGATGA
Organism: Glebionis coronaria; assembly: GCA_025667525.1. Lineage (NCBI taxonomy): Eukaryota > Viridiplantae > Streptophyta > Magnoliopsida > Asterales > Asteraceae > Glebionis > Glebionis coronaria. The sequence goes on from JANFOE010000489.1 coordinate 63,101, forward strand.
CATTAAGCATGTATTTCAGGTGATTGAAGTTGATGAATTGCGGAGCTTGCTGGAGAAGGATTGCGGATTGCTTTTGTGGTGATTGGTCTAAAACGGATTTCTTTCCCTTTTGTCATAAAAATAATATTGTATGGTCATGTACTTGGGTAAATTGTTTGTTGAGTTTGGGAGACCTAAATGTTACTCTGATATTTTTAAAATTCTTTTACTTGGGATCGAAACTTTTAGACATTGGTTAAAATTATATCCTTTTATATTTCAAATGTATCACTTTGAGATTGTTTAAAGTGTCTTGTATAACGATGTTTGTATTTAGCACCCAAATGTATTTCCGCTGTGTAATGTAATTTAGGGGTGTTAAAGATTGGTAATCAAAGCTTTTTAGTTTTAGCGAATTAGGTCGATTTTGAAAAATGTCCTAAACTATAACTTTGGTCTCGAAAATATTTTACAAAAGCAACGCAACTTCTCCGCGAGGCTCCGGTAAGATTATTTGTTTTGTATTGTTTTATAGTTAGATGTATCCCTTAAAATTGAAATGATTTTTAGAGTATTTATTAAGTAAATACTATGATGATGTATTGATGATGTATTGATTTTGTTGAAAGTACATTGAGTACTTGTTATCGTAATTTTCTTTATGTAATGCATATGTATATAATTTTAAATAATGACCTTATATACGGCCGAGGGTCTAGGACAGTAGACTAGATGATGAACGATTTTACAACTGATTTCTTACGACTATATCGGGTATGAAGAAGTTTGATTAGTTGATGTATGATAGATATGTGGTTGAAAATGGTGTGATTAGAAGGTTGATGTGAAAGAAAAGTTGTTTTAAAGGTTGTATTTGGTAGGTGGAGAATTGAGTTTGTTAGGATTTGGAAGATGGATGAGATTGCTAGTCTTGGGTTGATTGTGATGAATTGGTGTGCTTAAATTGAAAGGTTTAAAGAGAAGTAGGTAAGTTTTGAAAGGATGGGTGAGTGGGAGTCTCATGTGAGATCAATTTTGAGTCAAGTTTGGAAGTTTAGGAGTGTTGAAAGTCGTACTGAAATTTGCCTGGTGATTAATCTGCCTCGTAAGAGTGAGTATTTGAATTTAGAGAGTGAGCTTTCATCATGTTATGGATTTGACTTTGAAGTGCGAAAAGGGAAATAGACAAGTGGGATGAAGCTGACAACAATGATAAGGAGGATGAGGAGCTGGTGCCTAAGGAACTAATCATGTAATGGATTTCTTTGTATCTTGTTTTCTTTATATGATCGAACTTATTTAAACCTTGTGTCGTAGCATTGTGATGGAACTTATTATATTTTAAGTTTGTTCGGTAGATGATTGTAGCGACAGACACTGCCACTATCTTGTTGAATCCTCAACGCAATCTGAATTACCCTCATGATCTATGATGTGCCTTTATTAACTCTTTTGAGTTTTGGTTGATGAATCATTGTAGTTATGTTGTTCGTGCATGTAGTATCCATGAGATGTCTTGATAAAGAATTCCTTCTTTTATCTTGATATGTATACTTATCATGTTTCTTTCTTCTGTGATGATGGAAGAAGGAGTAAGGGAAGCATATTTCTGTTATTAGTAGATCGCTACGTGACTAAGTTTCTTGAAATATGTCGCTAAGCTAACAACTGCTACTGTGAACACTATGATCGAACAAGTTATTGCTAGAGCACATGAAGTTGGTTGTGCTGAAAGGAATTAAGATGCTGGAGTTAGTTGTGCTGGAGATAATGGTGCTGCAGTTGATGCTGCTAAGAATAATGATGATGCTGCTGAAAATAATGATTACGATGTTGAACATAATGATGATGCTGCTGAAAATAATGATGATGCTGCTTAACATAATGATGATGTTGCTGATCCAGATGATAGTGTTGCTGTTGTTCTGCAAGTTCGAAAGAATATATATGTTAGTTTTGGGAAGTGTGGTTCTGCGCAGTTTTGTGGTATTAGTGGTGCATTAGAATTGCATAGATGGATTGATAACATAGAAAGTTCTTTTGAAATTACTGGGTGTTCAGAAATTAATAAGGTGAATTTTGCTGCTGCTACATTTCAGGATGGTGCCCTAAGATGGTGGAATAACCAAGTGACTACTGTAGGATTGGTTGTGGCTAATGGTAAGACATGGATCATGATGAAAGGACTATTGACTTCTAGGTTTTGTCACGAATAGGAACTAGGACCATTGGAATCCGAATTGAGAAAATTAGTGCTAAAGGACGATGTCATTACTGCTTACTGGTAAATTTTCTGATCTATATTTGCTATGTCCTGATACTTTTGTGAATGACTGTAAGGCAAGGAAGCAGTACATTAGAGGATTGTCTAGTGATATCAAGGATGAGATTATTTCTTCAAAACCTGAATCTTTCGATGAAGCTGTTCTGATGTGCATGATTTAATGGGCGTGAAAGTGCAAGATAGGAAAGATAATATTGTTGAAAATAGTAAGAGAAAGTGGGAATCTTCTCAGTCCAACCAGAATTAAGGTTAGAATCGTGGGGATTACAGTTTTAACAATAACTAAAGACAGAAACGAAACCAGTATTTAAACCATGGAAGGAATGATGGGATTCGTGCTGCCACTATGTCTAGAAGTGACAAGATAAATCTCGAGTGTGTTTGCTGTACTCTATACCATGTAGGTAATTTTCCACAATTGCGGCTAGAGTTAGGACAACCTAGTCATAAAACTGTGAAGTGTAGGATAATAGGATTAGTTACTGGAATTTGTACCCTAGAATTGTGATATGTTTTTAGCCGTGGCGAGAAAGGACACAAGCAAGGAAATTGTCCAAGGAAAGGAAATTGACAAGATAGGAATGCTGCTGCTTCGGTTCACGTTTAAATAATTCTGACAAACCTTAAGGTCTGAATGTTGTAAATGGTATATTCTTAGTTGAGATTCTTTATGTCATTATGTTGTTTGGTTTTAGATCAGATAAAAACTGTAGAACTGTAAAGATTCAGTTGCTTTATCAATGGAAAGTAAGTATGATTGACAATTAACCATTATGTGGAGTTAACCGATTGAAAGGTTGCTAGTGTTAGTTTTATACTAAGAGTGTGCTCCTTGAATTTAGGAAGGTAGGTGTTTACTATCGACTTGATGCTCATAGAGTTGGGATCTTTGGATGTGGATCTTTGTTATGTATTGTTTAGTGGTGCGAAGTGCTGATGCTTGAGATTAGACCGATCTTCACTATAAATTGATCGCTACTGATTTAGATATTGCTGATAAGCTGGGTGTCGACTGTGATAGCTGATGAGTGAACTTTCCGTTTGAGAGTATCTTGTTTGGAAACAAGTTAGTATGCGAAAAAAGGGATGTGATGTATTTCTAGCACAGGTAATTAGTGATAGGGTAGTTGAGGAGAAGTTTGGAGATCTGTAAATGACTCGAGAGTATTCTGAGTTTTTTCCTGAAGTTTTGCAGAGTTGCTGCCGTCTTGTGAAGAGGAATTCGTTTCGATTGAGTGTTGTAAGCGATAGGTGTAGTGCTTATGCGTTTCGTTGTGTAGTGCTTTTGCGTTCTGTTGAGTAGTATTTGTATGCCTTATCATTTGGCACTGTCAGAATGGAATAAGTTATTTGGTCAACTGCGAGAAGTGATGGATAAGGGATGTATTAGATTAATTTTTGTTGCAATGGTAATTGCATGTGTTGTTGTCAGGAAGGATGGATTGTTTTGGATGTGTATTGATTATCGAGAGCTTAACAAATTGACAGCCTAGAATCGGTATCCATTACCAAGGATTGATGATTCGTTTGATCTTTGCAATTTTTCTGGATCCAGTGTGTACTCAAAGATCGCTTTGAGTTTTGGTTATCATTAACTGAGAGTTAGGGAAGAAGATGTTCCCATAGTTGTTTTTCGTACTTGATGTAGATGCTTTAAGTAGCAAGTGATGTTTTTCGAATTGACGAACGCGTCTGCCATATTCATGGACTGGGTAAATCTTGTGTGTAATCTGTACTAGGATGATTTAATCATTATATCTATTGAAGATATTCTATTTTAATAGGAAAGGAGGAACATAAGTAGCATATGAGGATAAATTTGGGATGGTTGGAAAAAGAGAAGCTGTATGTAAAGTTCCCTATGTGTGAATGTTGGTTGAAATATTTACGTCTTCTAAGGCAGTTGTTTGACAACAAAGGAATTCGTGAAAATCTTACCAAGATTGAAACGATTAAGGATTGGTCGGTACCAACTACGCTGACGGAAATTTGTTAATTCCTTGGTCTAAGCTGGGGATAATCGGAGGTTTATCGAAAGGTTTTCACTGATTGTTGAACCATTGATTAAGCCGACTAAGAAGAATTAGATGTGTGAGTCCCACTTATACATCTAAATTGTAAGTTTCGAGATCTGATCCTTATCAGATGGGGAAGCTATATTCTGAACACTGAAGGGTAGTTTGTGTTCTACACCGATGTTGTCATTGTTGAAAGGATCTGGACTAATTATAGTTTGTAGTTTGCTGTGATGCGTCTCATAAGGATTATGTGGTTGTGGTGTGTGCTTTGAGATTGTAGAAATATTACTTGTATGGAATCAAGTATGTACTAATAAAGGATCATGAGAGTTTGCTTTATAAATAATTTACTGGGATGATAAAGGAACTGAGTAGAGAATTACCAGTTATATATATATATATATATATATATATATATATATTTCGAGTACTTGGGTATGTTGATGGATATGACTGTGAGTGATTATGACTACGAGATTCGCTACCATCCGGGAAAGGTGAATGTGGTAGCTGATGCACTTATCAGGAAGAAAAAGGAAAGAGCTTCTAAGGTTTGAGTTTTTGGTAATGACAAGAAGTGTGGATTTGATATTTGAAAGTTTAAGCTAATGATCTGATAGGGAAGGATGTCAAGGTAAGTGATTTCAACATTTTGTCGAACTTATGGAAAGGATTTCATTGTAAGGTCAAGTGAGACATGGTATATTGAGCACTCCTAACATATCTGAATTGAGAGAGTGAGACTTAGTGATGAAGGAAGCTCACAAGTCAAGTAATCGATACATTTTGGTTTAGATAAAAGTGAAAGTTGATTTGAGTACTGAGTGTTATACAGAGAATTATGGATAGAGTGAAAGGACGATTCGAACATTGGACGATATATTTGTGAGTTTGTGATTGACATAGAAATTGTTGGAATTTTTATATGACGATGATTGTCATGCTAGTTATAGGGATGTACTGTTTACAGGTCCATAAAGAACTTCAATTTATGAAGGGTAAAGATCGTGAATTACGGACATAAGTTAGGTTTTCGGTGTATTGCAGAGATGTAAGTTGAACTGAATGACTGAACTAGAGGTGATGTTGACAAATACTATTAATATTGTATGGGTTAATGATCATTCATTAGTAACAAGGAGTCATCAGAAGAGTTATTTTGGTATTCGAGGAAATCGATGGAGTCTGAAATTCAGAAACGTGGTTATGCATAAGGAATCGTTATGAAGGGTGAAATTTTTTTGGGAACAACAATGAAAGAATTCAACTTGAAGATAAGTTGTTTGTCATAGAAAGAACTGTGAAGAGTTCTTATGAGGTCGAAATTTAATGGGAATTATATTGTGAACATACAAGAATTCTGGGAATGGAATCTGAAATTGTGAAGGAAGCATGAGGATTTCTTTAAGGAAAAGATTTTGTTAATGCAATAATGAATAAAAACGTTACACGCATTTTTCGGTCTCGCTTAGTTTTGATTACGACAATACGTAAAAACAAGCATTTACGAAAACAACGAAAAACGAATTCTTGAGTTCAAGTATTTTTCATTTTACCCATTTTCACTTAAGGTATGGATAAACAAGTACTAACCTTAATCAAGTGATCAAGTGATTTAATCTTTTCTTAAAACTCACTTTTTATTAAATGTGACAAGTTTTTATTAAACTTTATTTTTAAGAAAATGTTTTATTAAATTAATTATTTGAAATTTGAAAATGGCATATTCTTATTCTGTTAAGAATATTCTTTCAGGATATTTTTTATACCCAGATAAGACCTCCACCACTAAAGGACAAAAAGGAGCGGAGTCTAGTCCGGTGGTACCTTAGCGCCTAGGCGGTACCTTATCGATAAGGTACCGCGGGCTGTGATAAGGTACCGCGGGCAGATATAGCCGTTGGCTCCTTTATCCTTTAAATAGTGGACCATTCTCAGCTTTTCACCTCACCTCTTTTGCACATTCATTTCCAGATTCAAACCCCTTCTCTAATCACTCAAATCTTTGATCATTTGTTTGATTATTACTTGTTTAATAACTGAATCTTGTTCTTCCATCCCTTCCTCTCCAAGTGCAAAGAGAAGAACACTATCCTTGTGAAGTGTTGAGTCCACCACCAAAGATCCATTGAAGATCAATTTTTATATACTTGTAGTTGTGTCATAGTTGTGAAGATCCAAGTAGTTGTGTTTATTTGGAAGTTGTGTATGTACTAAGTATAGTTGTGTAGATTGGTCCTAGCTACGATTAGGGCTCGACATTTAGCTTAGAGTCGGAAATTGGTTAAGCGACGTGTACGGTTTTATCCACAATAAGGAGCTTGTTGTGTAGTGAACTCTCGAGTAAGGAGTACTCGAGGAGTGGAGTAGGAACGAGGAGTGAGCTTCGTTGCCGAACCACTATAAATCCTTGGTGTTCGGTTTGATCTTTCTTTACCCTTAACTCTTTACATTATTTATTCTTTTTGCATATACATGTGTTAATATTAGATTAGCTACACTATCATTCTTTATTCTTTGTGGATATATTTTTGTTAGTATTAGTTTAACTACACTATCATTGTTCATATTGTCCATAAGAAGATTTCACATATTTCCTCAAGCCTAAGTTTTTTGAAAAAGGATTTTTGGAAACCATATTTTAACAAGTAAATATAAGAATCTATTCAACCCCCCCCCCCCCCCCCCCCCTTCTAGTTTCTACAATTGGTACCAGAGCGGGTTGCTCAAGATTTTTTAAAGTATATTGTATTTTAAAACATGAATCGATCTATGGATTCCAACAAGTACCCAGAAGGGCAATCTATGCAAAGACCACCACTTTTTGAAACCGATAGTTTTATTTATTGGAAAAATAGATTTGAAACTTATGTGAAATCAAAAGATTTAGATCTTTGGCATGTTATTACCAATGGTGATTTTTTACCCTTTCAATTTAATGAAGTTTCTAAAACAAAAGAATTAGTCACTTTTGACAAAGCTAATGATGATACTAAAAAGAAACTTTCAAAAAATAATGAGGCTAAAATGGTGATTTATAATGCTTTGCCTAAGAAAGAGTATGAAAGAATTTTTATGTGTGAAACCGCTAAAGATATTTGGAACACTCTTTTAGTAACCCACCAAGGTAATAGCCAAGTCAAAGAAAGTAAAATCGATCTTCTTGTCCAACAATATGAACAATTTGTCATCTTAGAAGATGAAACCATTGATAGTGCATTTGCTAGGTTTAACACCATTATTACTAGTCTAAAAGGACTTGATGAAGGTTTTTCTAGCAAGAACAATGTTAGGAAGTTTCTAAGGGCCTTACATCCAAAGTGGAGAGCAAAAGTCACGGCTATTGAAGAGTCGAAAGATCTCTCAACTTTATCACTCGATGAACTCATAGGAAACTTGAAGGTTCATGAGATGATAAGTTTGAAGGACTCGGAATTAGTAAAAACCAAGAGTGAAAGGAAATCTTTTGCACTTAAAGCCAAGAAGGCACAAAGTGACCATGATAGTTCCTCGGAAAGTGATGACGAGGAGTATGCATTGGCGGTGAGAGATTTCAAGAAGTTCTTCAAGAGACGAGGTCAACACGTTAGGCAACCAAACTATGACAAGAAACCATTGTCAAAGACTCGGTTTGTCAAGAACGAAAAAGGTGATAGGAGTTGCTTTAGATGTGGTGATCCAAATCACTTCATTGGTGATTGTCTAAAGCCCGCTCGTGATAAGAACCACACGGCATTCGTTAGTGGCGCTTGGAGCGATAGCGGTGAAGATGATGATGACAACCCCAAAGAGGAGAAATGTCTTATGGCTCACACTTCTAAAGAGATATGCTTGGGAATTGATTTGGAGCCCGATAAGTGGATTAAGGATAGTGGATGTTCTGAACACATGACGGGTAATCGAAGTTTGTTCTCGCATTACAAAGCATATGATGGAGGTAACGTCACATTCGCTAGTAGTCTACGTGGTAATATCATTGGCAAAGGTACGGTTTCTCTTGACTCCATGACCATTGAAAATGTTGAGCACGTAGATAACTTAGGTTTTAACCTTTTAAGTATAGGTCAGATTTGTGATAATAAGTGTAAGGTCATCTTTTCGGAACATGACAGTGAAATCGTAAAAGATGGAAAAGTCATTGGAAAAGGTGTTAGAAATCATGGGCTTTATGTCATGAAGGTTAATAAGAAGTCAAAAGACAACATATGTCTTGCGACTATAGATGATAGTTCTACTCTTTGGCATAGGATATTAGGTCACGCTAATATGCATTTAATTCAATCTTTAGCCTCTAAGGAGTTGGTAAGACACCTCCCCAAGATTAAGTTTGATAGTCACTTTTGTGATGCTTGCAAAGTTGGAAAGCAAGTTCACTCAAGTCACAAAGCCAAGAATTTGGTTTCGACCTCTCGGTGCTTAGAGCTCCTACATATGGATCTCTTTGGACCTTCCGCCATACGGAGTTATGGAGGTAACCTTTATACCCTAGTTATAGTTGATGACTATTCTAGATTCACTTGGACTAGATTTTTGGCATCTAAGAATGAAGCTTTCGATCACTTCGAAATCTTTAGTCTAAGAATTAAAAATCAACTAGGATGTTCAATTGTTTCTATTTGGACGGATCATGGTAGGGAATTTGATAATGAAGTGCAATTTGGTGCCTTTTGTGAAGCTCATGGTATTACCCACAACTTCTCGGCTCCTCGCACTCCACAATCAAATGGGGTAGTTGAAAGGAAGAATAGGACTCTCCAAGAGATGAGTAGGACGATGTTAAACGAGTAATCTTTGCCTCAAAAGTTTTGGTGCAATGCCGTGGATACATCGACTTATATTCTCAACCGAATTCTTATTCGACCTTTTCTAAGAAAGACCCCCTATGAGATTCTTAAAGGTAAGAAACCCTCATTAGAATACTTTAGGGTGTTTGGAAGCAAGTGCTTTATCCTCAACACCAAAGACTACCTTACCAAGTTTGACCCAAAGTCTTACGAAGGTATCCTTTTAGGTTATTCCCAAACTAGTAAGGCCTACATAGTCCTAAATAGAACCTCAGGGGTTATTGAAGAATCACTCAACGTAACCTTTGATGAAACCCCTCCTTCACCCAAGACACCACCATTGGTTGATGATGACTTGGATGAATTAGAAGTAGTTAAAGCCAAAGAGGTTAGAAAAATAGGAGTTGAAGACCTTAGTGTTGAAAAGGAAGTAAACATTAAGGAGTCTAGGGATCATACACTCAATAATGTCATTGGTGACTTAAATCAAAGGACCCTAAGATCTCAAGTCCAAAACCAAAGCAACTTCTTTTGTTTTGTCTCCTTGATTGAACCAAAGAATGTTAAAGAAGCTTTGACGGATGAGAGTTGGGTCATTGTGATGCAAGAAGAATTGAATCAATTCGTTGCCAATGATGTTTGGGAACTTGTTCCTCCACCTAGAAGTTCTACAATTATAGGAACCAAATGGGTATTTAGGAATAAGCTAGATGAGAATGGTGTTGTGTCTCGTAACAAGGCTAGACTTGTAGCTCAAGGCTATAATCAACAAGAAGGGATTGATTATGACGAGACATATGCACCGGTAGCTAGATTAGAATCAATTAGAATCCTTTTAGCCTACGCTTGTGCCTTAGATATTAAGCTTCAACAAATGGATGTAAAGAGTGCATTTCTTAACGGTTTGATCAATGAGGAGGTATATGTGGCTCAACCTCCCGGCTTCATTGATTTTGAGAAACCGGACCATGTATACAAGCTTAAGAAAGCACTTTATGGACTCAAACAAGCACCCAAAGCTTGGTATGATAGACTTAAAGCGTTTCTTGTTAAACATGAGTATACCATGGGTATGATAGACAATACACTCTTTACAAAGAAGAAAGGTCCTCACCTCATAATCGTACAAATATATGTTGATGACATTATATTTGGCTCAACTTGTCAAGAATTGTGTGATGACTTTGCCAAAATCATGCATGATGAGTTTGAAATGAGTATGATGGGAGAACTAAACTTCTTTTTAGGACTCCAAATTAAACAAATGGACGATGGTATTTTCTTTAGTCAATCTAAGTACGCTAAAGAAATGCTAAAGAAATTTGGATTAGAAGAATCTAGACCAATGAAGACCCCTATGGCCTCGGATACTAAACTCACCGTAGATGATGATTGTGAGTCGGTAGACAACACCAAATATAGAGGTATGATTGGTAGTTTGTTGTACCTAACGGCAAGTCGACCGGATATCATGTTTAGTGTTTGCCTTTGTGCTCTCTCCCAAGAGGCTCCCAAAACCTCTCACCTTGAAGCGGTTAAGCGTATCTTCCGATACATTAAAGGCACTATACATTTAGGATTATGGTATCCTAAAGGGACCGGTGTAGAAACCATTGTCTACGCGGACTCGGATCATGCGAGAGACTATGTGTACCGGAAAAGCACTAGTGGAGTTTGTACCTTCATGGGTTGTTGTTTAACTTCTTGGTTCTCCAAGAAACAAACCGCTCTTGCGATATCCACCACGGAAGCCGAGTATGTGAGTGCCGGAAAAGCATGCCAACAAGCTCTATGGATGAAGCAAGCGCTTGTTGATTACGGGATTTCTCTTGATGATGTTCCCATCATGTGCGATAATAAAGGCGCTATAGACCTAAGCAAGAATCCCGTGCAACATTCGCGAACCAAACACATAGAAATTAGACACCATTTCCTTAGGGATAATGTTCAAAAGGGGAACATTTCTATTGAAAAGGTGCCCTCCGAAGACAACTTAGCCGATATCTTCACTAAGCCACTTAAGAGGGAACCTTTTAATTACTTGCGTCTAGGTCTAGGATTAATGGAACATCTTCCTTAAATTCTTTTCTTATTTTGTGTTTTCTATTACCACTTTGAGTTCTTGAGTCTTCTAAAATTCTTTTGAAAAATCTTCTCATCTCCTTTTCAAAACTCTCAAAGTCTCTATCGAAAATGGTTGAGAAATTCGTTTGACGTTGTTAATTCAATCTAAAAACGATTTTTCATAGATTCTCGCTATTAATACAGAGCCTACATAATTCATATGTATGATTCTCTCAAACATAGCAAGAACAAGATTGAATCATGGAGGATCATTGTGTCATGACTTAAGGTCTTGTCTTACACACCTCCAACATTGATTTTTTAATCCATGTATTTTGGTCAAATCTCTATTTGGTAAGTTTGCATATATTTACTTTGTCTATATTTGCTTTTAAGCACATCCCTATGATAAGTTAGACTAGAAAAATAAGATTTGCTGAAAAATCTTTCTCCAAACACCAAACCCTGCTTCTGCAGGCGGTTCCATAAGTGAGCCGCGGTACCTTATTGATAAGGTACCGCCACCATAGATAAGGAACCGCCTACAGTGGCCTTCCTTTTCGGGTTTTTGTCTGAAACTCCAGATTTGCTCCACCTTTTTGAGAATCTTTGTTTCAAACCATTTGACCACCCCAAAAATACCCTAAGCCTTCCCTATTTAAACCATAAGCATTTTGCATTACTTCACATCCAAAATGTCTTATTCTTCCAATGAAAGCCTTGAATCTCCTCCATTTTCTCCAATTTCTTTCAATCCAAACCCACCCAAGAACACTCTTAATCACATTTCTCCTACCAAGAATGTTGATTGTGGAACTTCCTTTCTTCCACCACTACCCTTTAGTGTTCTTCCTCCTTCTCATGATAATGTCATGCACCATGGAACATATTGTCATTGTTGTCAATATCAACATCTTGCTATGGCACACATCTATGAGGAGTTGAGCTACATCAAGAGTCTCTAAATCAAGCCTCCACTTCACTTTGATTATGAGATCTCCAGCAAGCCACCACCACCACCCTCCGCTATTACCTTGTCTTTCATATAAGCATTGATTGCTTATCCTCAAGACACCAAATTCAAGCAAATCTTAGAATTCTAGAATAACTAGGATTAGATTTATGCTTTTGGCTTGTTTCTTTTTCCATGCTTCTTTGTATGATGTTTCTTTAGTAACCTATCTTGGATCTTTATCCTTATGTTTTATTCTCTTTTAATTTTCTTTTTGTGACCTATTGCTATATATTGTTGGTTGTTTCTTTTGTTCAACTAACCCTCCTATGTAGCTTGTCACCATATCTCGATTCCTCGGTGCCCCAAGCTAGGGGAGTAAGCACCAAGGGGGAGTCTTTGCAAAGTCCGTTTCTTCAACACCGGCTTACGCAACCTTTTTGCTTCGACAAAGGGGGAGAAATGAATAAACTCGTCTTCAAAAATCTTGTTTTTGTGTCATTGAGTTTATGTATTGTCGGAATCAAAAAGGGGGAGATTGTTAATGCAATAATGACTAAAAACGTTACTTGCATTTTTCGGTCTCGCTTAGTTTTGATTACGACAATACGTAAAAACAAGCATTTACAAAAACAACGAAAAACGAATTCTTGAGTTCAAGTATTTTTCATTTTACCCATTTCCACTTAAGGTATGGATAAACAAGTACTAACCTTAATCAATGGATCAAGTGATTTAATCTTTTCTTAAAACTCACTTTTTATTAAATGTGACAAGTTTTTATTAAACTTTATTTTTAAGAAAATGTTTTATTAAATTAATTATTTGAAATTTGAAAATGGCATATTCTTATTCTGTTAAGAATATCCTTTCAGGATATTTTTTTATACCCAGATAAGACCTCCACCACTAAAGGACAAAAAGGAGCGGAGTCTAGTCCGGCGGTACCTTAGCGCCTAGGTGGTACCTTATCGATAAGATACCGCGGGCAGATATAGCCGTTGGCTCCTTTATCCTTTAAATAGTGGACCATTCTCAGCTTTTCACCTCACCTCTTTTGCACATTCATTTCCAAATTCAAACCCCTTCTTTAATCACTCAAATCTTTGATCATTTGTTTGATTATTACTTGTTTAAGAAGTGAATCTTGTTCTTCCATCCCTTCCTCTCCAAGTGCAAAGAGAAGAACATTATCCTTGTGAAGTGTTGAGTCCACCACCAAAGATCCATTGAAGATCAATTTTTATATACTTGTAGTTGTGTCATAGTTGTGAAGATCCAAGTAGTTGTGTCTATTTGGAAGTTGTGTATGTACTAAGTATAGTTGTGTAGATTGGTCCTAGCTACGATTAGGGCTCGACTTTTAGCTTAGAGTCGGAAATTGGTTAAGCGACGTGTACGGTTTTCTCCACCATAAGGAGCTTGTTGTGTAGTGAATTCTCGAGTAAGGAGTACTCGGGGAATGGAGTAGGAACGAGGAGTGAGCTTCGTGGTCGAACCACTATAAATCCTTGGTGTTCGGTTTGATCTTTCTTTACCCTTAACTCTTTACATTCTTTGTTCTTTTTGCATATACATGTGTTAATATTATATTAGCTACACTATCATTCTTTATTCTTTGTGGATATATTTTTGTTAGTATTAGTTTAGCTACACTATCATTGTTCATATTGTCCATAAGAAGATTTCACATATTTCCTCAAGCCTAAGTTTTTTGAAAAAGGATTTTTGGAAACCATATTTTAACAAGTAAATATAAGAAACTATTCAACCCCCCCCCCCTTCTAGTTTCTATAGAGTTCTCTTTTGTGCTGGAGGTATAGAATGTGAATATAAGAGGGGTCGAGCGCCGGAACGTCGCTCTCTTTTAGGAGGGTAGGATGTGACAACCCAAACCCGAGGTCATTTATTTAATATTATATAATAGTATTTACGAATGATTTTGAAATTTTTGATGAAGTTGAATGAAATGACGATTGATGGTTTTACTTAAAACCGACGTTGGAGGTCTTATTTTTATCTTTCTACTAATAGCGAGGATTATTAGTGACCACGATATCGACGGATGCCCGAGATTTTATGTTTTATCATTTGTTATCTCGATGTTTATATTTTTGACGTTTTTATTTTAAGTTCGTATTAATTCGAACCGGGATCATACTATAATCATATTTTGAGTGCGTTTTAACTTTTGAAAAGTATTTTTATGAAACCCGAGCCTCGTAAATATTTTAAAAAATTGACAATTTACATTTTCAACCTTGTAAACTATTTAATTGCATTTTGGACAAAAACTATCACAAATTGGCAAAATCTACCCCTCCACACCACTATATAAGATTTTTCCACTAACATTTTAAATATAAAAATTCATTTTTATCAAAAATACGATCTCTCTCTCCTTGTTCTTTGTTTGCCGTCCACCACCACATCACAAAACACCATGGTTTTGATTTTTCACTATTGAATCTTCAAAAACTAATCATAATCCCATCTTGCAAATTCAAAGAGGAACATTTTGGTATAATTTTTACCCACATGTATTAACTTTTCAAAAAGTTTATTTTTCTTGATGAACTAGTGGTGTTTGATCCATTTTTATGATGGTATATATGTGTTATTGTTATTATATTCAAGAATTGTTGGTTGCATGTTCATTATTTTTGAGTGGGCAATTTTTAAATGATCATCCAAGGGTGTTATGAGTTTGTTAAGTTGTTTGTGATGATATTAGGATGATTTTAGGCATATGTAATTGATTAAAATTGGTTGAAAATTTGATTTAGTATGGTTTTTAAAAAGGTATTTTAGGGCAGTAGGTTCAAGGCGAATTTTGGCTACCTTACTGTTTCAAAATGAACAAATTACTAAGATGATGTGGTAGAGAATTCTTTTAGCTTCAATTTGATATAAGATAGAGCTTCTATCTCCAAACGAGCGCGAAGTTATGATGTTTTGATTATTCGTGTACCGGGAGACGAGTATCGACACAATCCGAAGTTGTTGTCGATATTTGGATCAAATCTCAGGGACTATAAATTGAGTTGTGAAATAGTTGAAGGACTGATGTTTTGTTCTAAACTTAGGGTTGTGAGTCTATTTTCAAACCCAAGTGTCGGATTTGTAAACGGGATTGTTTAGAATGGTCAAATTGGTTGTATGAGTTGGTGACGTAAAACTGTCCGGCTTTTGTAGTTCAAAGATGTGTCGGGCAGGGAACTTTAAAAGTAAAATCTTTTGATGGGCTTTTAACAAGTCTTTCTATATATAGTAAGTGAGGTCTCTGTTTAGAATCATAAATATTTGATGTGTTTAAGTGGGGTAAACAAGTCGTACATTTGGTGTGTACCGGCAGATTTTTATCGAAAGGATTGACTAATAAAGTAAACATATAGAATAAAGTAATAGGTCACTTGTATTGTTTTCATTTTGGTTTGGTTGTGATTTTATTATTCTGAGTTTGATGTTACTAAGTATGGATTTTATTCGAGTTATTATTAATGAATGCACCTTATTTGATAGGTTGCGGTTTTTGTGTTTATCGGGCATCAACTATCGTCGAAGGTCGTCTTGCTACTACTATTACTCCAGGTGAGTCTATAGCCTTGCTTTCTACTTGTTTTAATGATTTTAAAACCCGCGAGGGGGATACATGCTATTTGAAGTAAAATGAACACATGTCATGAGTAATTGTTGGACCCGAATGTTGCCTTTGCTGCCTTTGTTGATTTGAATTGTATAAGTACCTATGTTGCAAAAGTCCCTAAATTCATGAGTCGTTAACTATCTTCTGACTTGATGTTGTGAGTTGGGAATAGCCGCTTATCTAATAATAGTACTATTGGGCTGACGACCCTATCTGAGACCAGGGCTTTACGCTGAGTAACCCGCTGGGAAGGATAATTTTACGAGAATGAGAATGTGGTATACTTTCAACTGATACCCTAGTAGGGGCACTGAAATTCATCTAGTCATGCCGGATTTAGGCGTGGGTGACTAAGTTAAGGGGTCGGTGTCTTGAGACTAATACAATTCAATAGCTATTTCTATATACCAGAATGCCTGATCAATAGATTGTGACGACAATTCTATTAAATAATTATGATTGATTTTTCTCTTGTGTTCAAATGATGATTTGGAAAACCTATAGACTCGCTCAATCGTTGTGTTGATGATTTTAAGCATGTATTTCAGGTGATTGAAGTTGATGAATTGCGGAGCTTGCTGGAGAAGGATTGCGGATTGCTTTTATGGTGATTGGTCTAAAACGAATTTATTTCCTTTTTGTCATAAAAATAATATTGTATGGTCATGTACTTGGGTAAAATGTTTGTTGAGTGTATAAAATCTTTGGGGGGGGCCTAAATGTTACTCTGATATTTTTAAAATTGTTTTACTTGGGATCGAAAGTTTTAGACATTGGTTAAAATTATATCCTTTTATATTTCAAATGTATCACTTTGAGATTGTTTAAAGTGTCTTGTAACGATGTTTGTATTTAGCACCCAAATGTGTATTTCCGCTGCGTAATGTAATTTGGGGGTGTTAAACTTACCAAAACTTTAACCAAACTGATTTTTAGAAAAAAACTAATAAGACACAATTTAAAAACTTTTAAGAACACTAAATAATCAAATTGTTTACAATCAACTTTTTATAAAAATATTAATCTACCAAATCAACTTATTTAAAAACTAGAAAACATAAAAATTAAGCAATAAGCACAATAATCTAAAAACCTCAAACACACCAAATCAATAAGCACAATCCAATAATCAAACCAATCACACAATCAACAAGATTAAACCAACTACATGATTAATAAAGAAAAATAATAGATTATGATTAAGAAAGGTAGAATGAGAATTAACTAAAAAGCTTGATTATATTGAATATTAAGATCCAAAATTACAAGATTAAGATAAAAGTTTAATAAGCTTGAAATAAAAGCTAGAGAGAGAAAAAATAAAACACACACTAGTTACCTACTAACCTTAAAGAAAAATAAAGACTAACTCTCTAATGACATGTTTAGGAAAATATATATAGGGGAAGGGAAAGGTGTTGTTTCCTCCTTCTTGGTTTACATTCTTCATCATAATTAACCCACCTTGGCCTTTATTAAATACTAAACACTAAGGAAACTAAAAAAACTAGAAATATACACAAAATGCTTTGAAGGAAGAACAAGTAAAGATATCGAAGACTTACATTAGGGTTTTGGTTGTCATGAATGTTTATCATCCTCGAGTTTCACGTTCCCTACACCAAGCTTATAATCGAGATCATTGTTATTATAAGTTAGTAAGATAACACAAACTCATGTGGCCCAATTATTCACTTAGACTCCCTTATTCCTAGGTGTATCTCTTATATTTTATTATTGTCTTGAATGATCACGAGGATGCATTGTTGACTTATTTCGATAATTTATTTAGGCCGAAAATAAAGTAGGACGATTTAATCAATAGTTAGCTAAAGGACAAAATCTTTTAAAATTGCTTCTCGAGACCTCATAAAGTTCATATATTGGCATAACTCGCTTCACGATATGAGACCTTTCTCGGACCGATATTTGGCAGTGACTTCATACTTCGAATCTTGAGAGACGTTCTTGAAATAATGGTCTTCTCTTCACAATAGGAATTTCTTCACTTGAAGTTTTTTGAGAGAATCTTCATACTTGGACCACGACTTCTTCATTTTTTCTCCAATCTTTATTTTGGATTTTAATATACAACGATCTGCCTCCTTTCAAGACTTGGATCTATTTATCCTCATACCTTGCTAGGGTCTTTTCGGATAGACTTCTCCATGATCTTTAGGGGAGTATTTGCTTTTCGTCGTGTGTCTTGATCCTTCATATCGATTTTTGATAAATGATTCTTCACATCACTTTGGATCTTTAGAAACAAAATGTAGCCCTCATGCCTTGTTAGGGCCTTTTCGGACTCGCCAATCTTCGCATCCCGCTTCAATAAGTTATGCCTTTGCTATGAACTCTAATTAATACCGAGCAACTTTTAAACGATCTTGTGCTAGAAGCTAAGTAACTTTTCAAATCATACGACCTTACTTATTGCAAATATATTTATTAACAAGCGATGGGAGAAGAAGCTCATAATTAACTCACATAAATTCATGAAAGAATACCAAACTTATAATTGACTCTATCATCTCTTGTTCTCCATAATTTAAAATCTCAAGGAATGAGACTCGTAGATGCTTAGCCTATTAAATCAAAGTTTTGGGTTTTCAAGTCATCTATAGGATCTTGCAACTTCTTACACTTTTTCAAGTTTAGAATTCACATTTTAAAGTCCCTTGATAAACGACTTTCTAGGATCAATTATTGGAACTTGCAAAAAGTTCTTGTTCTTAACCCGTAAGAGTTAAGACTTTCGCGTTTTAAAGTTCCCTATATAAAAGCCTAGAAAAACTTGACTTAAACACGTAAAGGATACTAGCTAGAGTAAACTTGGATAAGTAAACTCGGGTTGAGTCAAAAGATTCATGACGGGCCTAATATATCAACGACATCTAAACTCATTAAAACCATTTTATTCCTTTATTTTTCTCATGAAATATATACATACGATGCGATAACAGAAGGAAAGAACATAAAAGAGCATAAATGAAAAATACTACTTGGCCAAATTTTGAAAAATGTTGAAAAATTAGATTTTCCAGATAAAATGAGGACAAATTAATGGAAAATCCCACTTAACTTCGATAGAAGTCCATTTAATAAGTGTGAAAACACTTATCCTTTTTACCACTTATTTCTAATAATAACAAGACCAGAACGTGTATTTAATGTCGTAAAAGGCGGAATTATGCGTGGTTTGTGTTTTTATTATGTTTTAGGACAAGAATATGAAAAAGGAAGAAAACACGGGCTTTCACGGGCTTTTATCGAAGAAAAAGACAAAAGATGAAGTCAAAAGGTCAAAAGTGCAAGAAGAACGGAAGTCAAAGGCCTATTCTGAAAATTTATCGAAGAAAAAGTCTAAAGACGGAAGTTTAACGAAGTCGAAGAACCAAGTCTACTAAAAGAAGAAAATTAGAAGACGAGTTCATTTTATCATTCTTCTAATCTAGAGACAAAGTCGAGAAAGACGAGTTATTTAAAAGACGAGAAGACAAGAAGAAAGAAGTAGGAAACAACACGTTTCCCTTCCCCTATATATATTTTCCTTAACATGTCATTAGGGAGTTAGTCTTTATTTTTCTTTAAGTTTAGTAGGTAATTAGTGTGTGTTTTATTTTTCTCTCTCTAGCTTTTTTTTCAATCTTATTAAACTTTCATCTTAATCTTGTAATTTTGGATCTTAATCTTCAATATAATCAAGCTTTTTAGTTAATTCTCATTCTACCTTTCTTAATCATAATCTATTATTTTTCTTTATTAATCATGTAGTTGGTTTAATCTTGTTGATTGTGTGATTGATTTGCTTATTGGATTGTGCTTATTGATTTGGTGTGTTTGAGGTTTTTAGATTATTGTGCTTATTGCTTAATTTTTATGTTTTCTAGTTTTTTAAATAAGTTGATTTTGGTAGATTAATATATTTATAAAAAGTTGATTTTAAATAATTTGATTATTTAGTGTTCTTAAAAGTTTTTAAATTGTGTCTTATTAGTTTTTTCTAAAAATCAATTTGGTTAAAGTTTTGGTAAGTGCTTATTTTCATTTTGCTTATTTTGAGTTAATCCGGGTTTTCAAAACCCTTTTATCCCGACTTGTGTACTGAAAGCATTATTCCGACTTAAGTTGCAAAAATTCATTATTCAGACTTGTGTGCTAGACTCCATTTCCCGAATTAAGTTGAAAATTGGTTATTCCGAATTAAGTGTGGAGCACACATTCCGAATAAGGTCTAAGACCTTTATTCCGGATTAGGTGCTGGCCTAACATTCCGGATTGTGATCTTGTGGGTATTCCGAATTAACACTTAACCAAGGATTTCGGATTAGGTTCCAAGTTGGTATTCCGAATTATATTGAGAAGCTGGATCCCGAATTAAGTTTAGTGTGCAGATTCCGGATTATGTGTGGGTTCTTATTCCGAACTAGGTGGGGATGCTGGATTCTGAATTAGATTCCTTTTAACATTCCGAACTAAGTGCAATTTGGGGTGATTCCTGATGTAGCTTTTTCGTACACGTTTTAGGAAAAACGCGTATGTGGCAAGTATTAATCAATACGATTTAGGAAAACCGTAAAGACGAATAAATTCCAAGTTCGTTCTCGAAGGAGGTGTGTGAATTAAGTGTGCCAATTTTATAAAATCAAGTTTGGATTAGTGATGTTTTTGGTTTATAAGAGAAAAATTAAAGACGAGCTACGACTACGATTAAACTACGACGTAATGACGTAAAACGCGAACGTAATTACGTAAAACGCGACAAATATAAAAATTAAACTTAAGAATTAATTAAAAGTTTAAACTAAGTCTAAAATAATATAAATAAGAATAAATATCCAACAAATATATTTTAAAACCTTTTATTAATTAAATATTCAATTTTAAATGCTAATTAAAGCCCTAAAATTAAATATAATTAAGAAAAAGCCCAAAATATTATTTTATTGAACTAATAACTCACTTATATTATTTAAAGACTAAAAAGTATTTTTCCTAATTTTAAAAACTATTTTACTATTTTTAAAACACTAAAAACTATTTTTAAACTAAAATAATGATTAAAAATATTAAAATAATGCTAAAAATAATTTGACAATTTTAAAAATCCTAAATTATACTAATGAACAGTAGAAAAATGAAAATTTTTGAAAAGAGTACAATTTTTCACTAAAAGACAAAACAATTTATAATAAAACCCTAATTAAACTAAATTTAATTCTAAAAATTAATTAAAAAGAGAACATTAAAATCTTTTTAAACTAAAAATCTTAAAATGTTTTTCTAAATCTAAGAAAATTTGTAAAACTGAAAAATATTAATTTTCTACACTAAAAGACAAAAACAGTAACTTAAAAAGTAATTTACAATGCAATTTAATCTAAAAATAGGAAATGAACAGTAAAATAAAAATAAACTGAATAGAAAAATCAGAAAATAAATAAGAAAAATTACAAAACTAAAATCAAGTTTTAATTCCTAGATTAGCTCACTAAAGACAAAAAAAGGAAAAACTGATAGTGACATGTGAGTCACTTTTGTCCAGTAGCTTAGCAGTACCAAGTGTTACACTAGCAGGGGGAAGTTGGTTCCCGCTGCTAGAACAAAAAAAACAGATCTGGGCACAATTGTGCTTGTAACTTGCTTGTTATTGAGAATTTATGGGAAACAAAGGCACCACACACTCAGTGGAGAGTGGGAAGTCAGATTAAACTCAAAAATCACCAAGTTCAAGGTAAGAAAAACACACAAATTGCCCAAGAGGAGTTACTGTAATGACTATATATAGGGTTTGGGTCCTTTGCTGATGTGTATGGCAATTGGGTGAGTTTTGGTTGGCCAAAACTCACTCAATTCCTTTACAAATATCCACAAACCAGGTCTAAACCCTAGGTAGTACCAAGATCTGACAAGATGCACAAAATGATGGCACAAATTTTGCTAAAACAAGCAGATTTGCATACTTACTAATTTTTATCTACTTTATAATAAATTTTAACATGCATTTTCAGTTTAATGATACCAAACTCAAAGACAACTACTTATAGCAACTATCATTACCATATAAAGTATGCCTAACTGATTTTTACTCAGGTTTGGTGTAATTATAACCTAGTAATCCACCAATCCAAACACCACTTTAATATTAAGAAATTCAAAGTTATCAAACCAACTACTAAAAAACTCAAACCAAACTGATCTAAATTACTTCTAACATGCATAAAAAACTTCTAACAAGCATGGATAAACAAAATTTAACACACAAACAGTCAATCACAATAAAAGCACATAGGCAAACAATTTTTAACTTTCAAGAGGGTTCAAGCCTAGGATGGTATACCTTGTGGGACCCACAATCCAGGCCTCACTATGGCTACAATGTCATCTCCTTTCAGTCAAAACTGAGCTATTGGCTATTGTGAGAAGGCTGTTAGAATGTAGATGATGCTAGGTGGTGACTACTGCAATCAAAACCACCCTAATATATCTTGATAATGGGACAACCTGCTAAGAAAGAACACAAAGTATGAACTGATAAAAATGGCTATAAAGTTGTAAGCTTGGCTAATTGGTTAAGCCAGCTTACGGCTTATAGCTTATAATAATAAAAAAATTGAACTTTTCTTAAAAACTGTTTTTTCAAGACCAATGAACCAAACCTTTAAACTTGGAAGGAAACTTGATGAAAACTCAAATGAAAGCTGAAAACAAATCACACTCCACTTTCACTTCATGTGAATTTGGATTCAAGCTTTTGAAGGCAACTTTTTCAAGACAAAACTTAAACCGGAATTTCTATTACACTACTCTTGCAAAATAAAGTAAATGATTATACTAAAACAAGAAATAAGATAGAACTCAGTTTATTGCATAGAAACCTTTACTTTCATTGTCATTAATAATAAAAATCTTTTTACAATAAAAAGTGGAACAAAAGATTGAAGGGTCAGAAGTCGACCCTTTAAATACTACTGAAAGGATGCTTCTAGATACTGAATAAAATATACAAATGTTAAAACCCTAGCTAAGGGAATTCCCAATCTGCCCTTGGTCTTTAGTTTGAATTTCAGTCAAATTGGCCTCTTGTGATTGATGTCGACATGCCAGCTATGAGAAGTGATCTTGGATCGTTTATTTTGGCTTTGGGAGGAAGGAACACATGTGGGTGGTTGATTTGCTCTCCTTATGGGGTTTGGGGGAAAGAGACGTTAGCAGGGGAGGTCCCCACATTCACATGGGTGTGTTGGGATGGGTTTAAAAGAGTGGGTTTAGGTGAGAATAAGTTTGATTAAGGGTCTGGAGGTGATGGGTTAAAACCCCTTTGGTTTTAGTTAATTAGGTTCTAGGGTTTATGGTATTAGAGATGGTGAACAGTTGAGGTTTGATTTAGGATTAAGATTAGATTAGTTTAAAATTCGTGTTTACCCCAAATTTTTGAACTGATTAAAAAATATCAGTTGTAAAGAGAAAGTGGAGTGTGACGTGTGGGATTGGGGAGATATGACTTGGTGAGAAGGGGTAGTGGATGACGTGGTGGATTGTTATTGGTGGTGGGAAGGTTTGTTGTCTGGCCACAAAGAGCCCCTTAACTCCCAAAACATTGTCACTTCAAGTTTATGGCAGCTTTTATCCATTTCCTTTGAAAACAAAGTTCCATTCTTCCCATTTTGGCCACAAAACTTTATCAAGCATGTTTACAAGGGTTTTTAATGCAATACTTCCATTCTTCAAGGGCTAAACATGCAATATTCTTGAAACTTAAGGGACCCAAATGTAATAATTGGGATTTACAAGGGTATTAAGTGACAGTCTTCAAAAGATGAGGGACCGATCTTGCCAATCTTCAAAACTTCAAGGACAATTTTGTAAATTCCATACTTGGGCCCGGTTCTTTATGCGGCTTCATTTCCCGTGTTCGTTTTTGCTTGATTCCTTTGATCTTTTGGTGAATTCACGATATACGTACCTAAAATACACAATGAACAAACACAAGCATATATTTGGGTATTTTGATGATATTTTTAGCATTTTAAGCCCGATTTGGACGATGAGACTATGTATAATTACTGTAACACCCCATTTGGATAAACGGAATATCACAGGATAATCATGGCATAATATCAAAGCATCAGGTAAATGTCCTAAAACATTACATGACCATAAGGGATAACCGGAATCAAACATCGGTCCCCAATATAAACTCATAAACATAGCATAAAGTGAAAGTAATGCAAATGAAACAGAAACATATGATAGCTCCCATCCTATGCATAACCTTTCCATGCTCCTGACCTTGTGTACCTGCCGTTTGGGGACATGAAAAGAGAAAACGGCTGAGCGAGACGCTCAGTGCGCGGATATATATAATAACATGGAATATCATAGCATAAGTAAAGGCTGAATATGAAATCATAATAATGAAAGTGAAGGTGCAGCAGAATTATGTAAGTCCTACGAAAACCTGGTATCATGTAATAAACTGGGAAAACATGGTATCATGTTTATTCTGAAAAGTCTTATATTCATGTTCATGTAAATACTGTAAATACTGAAAGTCTGCTGGTTAATCATGAAAACTGTAATTTAACTATTAATTCTGAAAACATGCATTTACCGTATTTTAATTTCCAAGAGCCTATATAGGTCATGAGCTGTAACAACTGTTGCATGAATACATAGAGGGGTGTCCTCGTCATGCTGTAGAGGGGTGACCTCTAAATAACTGTGCTGGGTGGAGGGATCAGCTCCAATGTGAAGGATGTAGAGCACACACCAGATTCACCCTGATAACTTGTAACACATATAAGCCTAGGATGCATCCATACGGCCCACTAAACATACATATAAAAATGGCCAAACTGAACATGAGTGAGACGATGCAGGATATCTCTCTCCTGCATGTGAGTCACGACACCGGTGCCTCTAGTGCCGTGGTTACGGTACCTCCGTAACTAGTACATAAACTGGTCATGCTTGTATATAATGCTCAGGCAATTTATTTAGTTATTAACATGTTTACTGATAAATTTAAACATATACTGGGGAAAACATTTGGCTGAAGACGGGGAATCCTAATCATGCATAAAGGAAAGTCCTTACTGAAAGGACGGAAAATCCGTACCTCATGTCCAATAATGAAGCTGCAGGATCGACTCCGACTTCACGGATACTACATAAATAATGTACGCGAAATAAGTTGACTGATGTTTATTTATTTTACTGCTCTTACTGTTTTTGTTGGATTAAAATTATTCTTGAAATACTGATCGTATATAATCTGGTAAGTTCTGACTGTTCGTAAATATTACTGATTTAATGTATTCGGTATTTCTGATTATCGTAAAATGTATACCCCGGTATTACTATACATAGTAACTCGTTATTATTAAAAGTTTCCTATCTTAAAATATTTCCAATTTAATATCTTTAAATAAAATTATATATAAATCATAAGTTTTTAATAAGATAAAAATGAAAGCTAGAATTAATTTAATTTTATTAATTAGGTTAATAAAATTGGACAATATAATTAATTAATTTATAAAACTCATTTATAAATAATTTACCAATTCAAATATTTCGTGGTTCCCACTGCTTTCCCATTGTATGTTATATGTTCCCACTGCTTGCCATAAATTCCCACTGTTTGTATTAATAAAAGTTCCCACTGCTTGTATTAATAAAAGTTCCCACTGCTTGTATTAATAAAAGTTCCCATTGCTTGTATTAATTTCCCACTGTTTGTATTAATAAAAGTTCCCACTGCATGTATTAATAAAAGTTCCCACTGCTTGTATTAATAAAAGTTCCCACTGCTTGTATTAATTTCCCACTGTTAGTGCAGTGGTTTCCACTGCTAGTGCAGTGGTTCCCACTGCTCGCAGTCCCAAACACCCCCTGCTGGGCGAAATAGACCCAAACACCCCTGTTAGTCTGCTGTTGATGTTCGAACAGCCAACCACCCATGTTGTTTCTGTTTTTGGGATGCGACTAACTAACGAAAGTACCACCAAGCCTTGTTGGGTCACGGCTGTCCAACAAATTATACACCGAGACCTTATGGTCTCGGTTTTCATGAAGTAAACAAAAAAAACCCGACACCCCTGCTTGGGGTTTTTTGTCCTTGGTCGGCCAAAACAACAGCACCATCGAGACCATGAGGGTCTCGGTTGTACACCACACCAACCAAATCCGACCCTTTTTATTTATTTCTTGATCCTGTGTAATTTACGTAAATCGTGATATAAGGAAAAAAAATAGACTTATTACCTTTTATTCATGTTTGAGAATTAACCACAATGATTCTTGAATTCAATATCGTAACCAACTGGATCTCCCTTTTGTTTTCTCTTGTTTCCCGGCGGCACAACCCACACAGCAACCCTACCTTTCTTTTTTTTTTTTTTTTGCTGCGTCTGATTAACCACAGGGGTATGCCCCGTTTATTTTGTATGAAATGGGCCTAAGCCCAAATTCCCTTTTTCTTTTTTTTTTTACAAACCGCCTCTTTCAATTGTTATATATAGTTTTCCTTTTTTTTTTAAAAAAAAAAAAAAAAAAAAAAAAAACTGTAAATGTCGTGTATACTTGTTTTTATTTCTCGTGTTTTTGTTTCTTAATCGCGATAATTATTTTTCCTGTAATAATACATACGTAATATATTCTGAAACTTAATAATTATTTTCTGAATAATTATTCATTTGTAATATTTAAATAAACTGAGACTACGCGTATTTAATATTAACGTTTAATTATTTCTGTAAAATAAATAATTCATCTGTAATATTTTCTGAGACTAAATACTTATTATCTGAATAAACTGTAATATTTTTTGTATTTAAATAAACTGGGGTTGCGTATTTGATTTCTGCGTTTATATCTCTGTCTAATAATTAATACTTATATAGTTTATTAAAATTAAAGTGCGTATTTAAATATTCTGATTTTTAAATACGGGTTTTACAATTCTTCCCCTCTAAAAACAATAATTCGTCCCCGAATTAAAGATACGACTATACTGGGTTTTACAATTCTTCCCCTCTAAAAACAATAATTCGTCCCCGAATTAAAGATACGACTATACTAGGTTTTACAATTCTTCCCCTCTAAAAAGGAGAAATTCGTCCTCGAATTAAAGGTAATAAGCTGATGAAGTTATAAGAACTGAAAGAACAAGTAGACTGAAAGGACAATTAAGCTGAAGGATAAATTGTCTTCTAATTAAGACATAATGCTGCTGATAGGTATAAACCTGGCATGACTGAAATGATCATATAACGTGACATGGCTGAAGAGAACATGGAACGTGACATGACTAAAAGGACATAACTGAATTTATTGAAAGAAAATGATGAGAGGTCCGGATGGACTCCTCCGTTTCGAGTGGCTTCCCGCTCGAAACGATTCCTTCAAGGGTCTAAACATAATGAACAATTCTTGGTCTCGATGACCCTATCCTGATAATGCTGAATAGTTTCTGGTTCTAAACTTAAGGTGTATTTTCTGAACCTGAATGAATAAGGTATAGCATGTAGTATACATGAAACGGTACGTACAATTATCCTGAAAAGATAACATTTATATCTCTGAGCAAGCTGCTGAGAATATATATAGGGACGAACTACGTGAACAGTTGTGAACATGCTAAGTGAGCAGTTGTGAACGTGGTTCATAATTATATGAGGAGCGCTGGCATGGAATTAGAATATGATAAGTGGATCATACTGTGAACGTGATACTAGAACATATCATGAACGTATGCTGACTGAGGAATGAATGCCCAACGATACGGCCTGA
The DNA here is from genome assembly GCA_025667525.1 of Glebionis coronaria. Classification (NCBI taxonomy): domain Eukaryota; kingdom Viridiplantae; phylum Streptophyta; class Magnoliopsida; order Asterales; family Asteraceae; genus Glebionis; species Glebionis coronaria. The sequence continues at coordinate 90,624 of JANFOE010000489.1, forward strand.
GATGTGAAACGTCTGCCTGATTATGGAATAGTTGTGCTAAACTTGAGTCCGATTTCCCAAGCTTTCTGTAACCGTATTCGATAATGACTGTGAATCGTGTATCGCGCAATGGCTCACAAACTTGAACGTGAACAATGTTATGAACGCTAACGTGAGCTTAAATCATGAGATAGCATAAAAGATGAACTGAAACAGCATCATACTGCGAATGAGACGTATACTTGAAAGTGAAAATAAACGTAAACGTAAACATACACGTGATCGTGAACATGAATTCTGTCTGATATGATGGTCGCCGGAATACTTGAAATCGTACGATTTACTGCTAAATTTTCTGCAGGTCCGCTACTGCGTAATCCTTTCGGATGAGAGTAAACGCGTAGGTTGATTACGTGGTCGACAATCACTTCGATAGTGTTATACTTTTCTGAGTCTGTGGTAAACTGATAATAATCTCCATGGAGTCTTGTCTCCTTCCGGTCCAGAATTTCTACTGTTAGTAATAACTCGATAGTATGACGGTGTTATATCTTAAACCTGTTGGAATGGAAAGCATTAGATATGAACATATATGTCTCAACGCGTTATACTGTTTCAATCAAAATTCCGCCTGGAATTTTGGTACATTCTGGTGGAATTTCGTTTATTGGCGTCAGTCGGGGCTATCAGGTGATGGCCTTCACCTTCACAGCATTGTTTGAAACTTCTTTCTGCTAAGGTAGAATGCTCAGAAATGCCACCTTGTTCAATTGGAATTCATATCTGGAAAGCTGTATATAAAATTTACTCCTATCGAAGATTCTGTACAACTGTGAGAAGATGATTCTTGTGTTCTTCTCAAAAAATTTAGCAGATCAGAATGTGATCAATGAATATATTGACTATTTTGTCTGCGAAGTCGTAAAAGAAAATTTATTCATAAATTTCATACTATAGCTGGGGCATTAGGGAGCCCAGTCGTATAAGTCAAAATTTTAGAGAGACTGTAACGTGTTCAACAGCAGTCTGGAAACATCATGTTCTTCTCTCACCACTGTTGGTGTCATGATCGCGAATTGTTCTGGAACTATTTAAGATATCGTAGCAGGTCAGGTAAACCTTCTATACGTGGAATGGATATCGATTGAGAATGGTGATCGGGTAAATTTGTCGGTGGTCGATATATGATCTCACGTTACCGTCCTTCTTAATAGATAGAAACGGTGTACTTTCTGGTGGTGCGTTGGGCGAATAAGGCCTCGTTCTGGTAACTCTTGCAGCTAATGCTGCAACTCTTTTAACTCAGTTGAAGTCCTGCGATAAAGAGTTCTAAAAATAGTTTATGTCCTTGAGACATGCTCGATGTTACTCTCTGCTTCGTGGTTAGGAAGGAATTTCTGGAAAACCTTCTGGAATGACATTTGGGAGCTTGGGATAATCTGATGATCATGAGTTTAAGGAATTTCAGAAGTCGCATCATAAATGGTGACTAGAAGTCTTCGCAATTATAAGATAATAATTCACGTGTTTGTAAAGCTGAAACAATTGGTATTGATTTTTCTGGCAGAAATAAAATGAATATGTTCGGGAGTTGATAAGACGGATCTTTTCTTAAAATAGAAGGAACATCTTTATAATTAAAGGTGATACTGTGGAGTCTTTCCTGGCTGGGAAGTAGGTAATACCACAGGATAATCATGGCATAATATCACAGGATAATCATGGCATAATATCACAGGATAATCATGGCATAATATCAAAGCATCAGGTAAATGTCCTAAAACATTACATGACCATAAGGGATAACCAGAATCAAACATCGGTCCCCAATATAAACTCATAAACATAGCATAAAGTGAAAGTAATGCAAATGAAACAGAAACATATGATAGCTCCCATCCTATGCATAACCTTTCCATGCTCCTGACCTTGTGTACCTGCTGTTTGGGGACATGAAAAGAGAAAACGGCTGAGCGAGACGCTCAGTGCGCGGATATATATAATAACATGGAATATCATAGCATAAGTAAAGGCTGAATATGAAATCATAATAATGAAAGTGAAGGTGCAGCGGAATTATGTAAGTCCTGCGAAAACCTGGTATCATGTAATAAACTGGGAAAACCTGGTATCATGTTTATTCTGAAAAGTCTTATATTCATGTTCATGTAAATACTGTAAATACTGAAAGTCTGCTGGTTAATCATGAAAACTGTAATTTAACTATTAATTCTGAAAACATGCATTTACCGTATTTTAATTGCCAAGAGCCTATATAGGTCATGAGCTGTAACAACTGTTGCATGAATACATAGAGGGGTGTCCTCGTCATGCTGTAGAGGGGTGACCTCTAAATAATTGTGCTGGGTGGAGGGATCAGCTCCAATGTGAAGGATGTAGAGCACACACCACATTCACCCTGATAACTTGTAACACATATAAGCCTAGGATGCATCCATACGCCCCACTAAACATACAAAAAATGGCCAAACTGAACATGAGTGAGACGATGCAGGATATCACTCTCCTTCATGTGAGTCACGACACCGGTGCCTCTAGTGCCGTGGTTACGGTACCTCCGTAACTAGTACATAAACTGGTCATGCTTGTATATAATGCTCAGGCAATTTATTTAGTTATTAACATGATTACTGATAAATTTAAACATATACTGGGGAAAACATTTGGCTGAAGACGGGGAATCCTAATCATGCATAAAGGAAAGTCCTTACTGAAAGGACGGAAAATCCGTACCTCATGTCCAATAATGAAGCTGCAGGATCGACTCCGACTTCACGGATACTACATAAATAATTTACGCGAAATAAGTTGACTGATGTTTATTTATTTTACTGCTCTTACTGTTTTCGTTGGATTAAAATTATTCTTGAAATACTGATCGTATATAATCTGGTAAGTTCTGACTGTTCGTAAATATTACTGATTTAATGTATTCAGTATTTCTGATTATCGTAAAATGTATACCCCGGTATTACTATACATAGTAACTCGTTATTATTAAAAGTTTCCTATCTTAAAATATTTCCAATTTAATATCTTTAAATAAAATTATTTATAAATCATAAGTTTTTAATAGGATAAAAATGAAAGCTAGAATTAATTTAATTTTATTAATTAGGTTAATAAAATTGGACAATATAATTAATTAATTTATAAAACTCATTTATAAATAATTTACCAATTCAAATATTTTGTGGTTCCCACTGCTTTCCCATTGTATGTTATATGTTCCCACTGCTTGCCATAAATTCCCACTGTTTGTATTAATAAAAGTTCCCACTGCTTGTATTAATAAAAGTTCCCACTGCTTGTATTAATAAAAGTTCCCACTGCTTGTATTAATTTCCCACTGTTTGTATTAATAAAAGTTCCCACTGCATGTATTAATAAAAGTTCCCACTGCTTGTATTAATAAAAGTTCCCACTGCTTGTATTAATTTCCCACTGTTAGTGTAGTGGTTTCCACTGCTAGTGCAGTGGTTCCCACTACTCGCAGTCCCAAACACCCCCTGCTGGGCGAAATAGACCCAAACACCCCTGTTAGTCTGCTGTTGATGTTCGAACAACCAAACACCCATGTTGTTTCTGTTTTTGGGATGCGACTAACTAACCAAAGTACCACCAAGCCTTGTTGGGTCACGGCTGTCCAACAAATTATACACCGAGACCTTATGGTCTCGGTTTTCATGAAGTAAACAAAAAAAACCCGACACCCCTGCTTGGGGTTTTCTGTCCTTGGTCGGCCAAAACAACAGCACCATCGAGACCATGAGGGTCTCGGTTGTACACCACACCAACCAAATCCGACCCTTTTTATTTATTTCTTGATCCTGTGTAATTTACGTAAATCGTGATATAAGGAAAAAAAATAGACTTATTACCTTTTATTCATGTTTGAGAATTAACCACAATGATTCTTGAATTCAATATCGTAACCAACTGGATCTCCCTTTTGTTTTCTCTTGTTTCCCGGCGGCACAACCCACACAGCAACCCTACCTTTCTTTTTTTTTTTTTGCTACGTCTGATTAACCACAGGGGTATGCCCCGTTTATTTTGTATGAAATGGGCCTAAGCCCAAATTCCCTTTTTCTTTTTTTTTACAAACCGCCTCTTTCAATTGTTATATATAGTTTTCCTTTTTTTTTTTTTTAAAAATAAAAAAAAACTGTAAATGTCGTGTATACTTGTTTTTATTTCTCGTGTTTTTGTTTCTCGTGTAATATTTAAATAAACTGAGACTACGCGTATTTAATATTAACGTTTAATTATTTCTGTAAAATAAATAATTCATCTGTAATATTTTCTGAGACTAAATACTTATTATCTGAATAAACTGTAATATTTATTGTATTTAAATAAACTGGGGTTGCGTATTTGATTTCTGCGTTTATATCTCTGTCTAATAATTAATACTTATATAGTTTATTAAAATTAAAGTGCGTATTTAAATATTCTGATTTTTAAATACGGGTTTTACAATTCTTCCCCTCTAAAAACAATAATTCGTCCCCGAATTAAAGATACGACTATACTGGGTTTTACAATTACAGTCTCATCACTCCCCCATACTAAACCATTGCCGTGTCCCCACGCAATGCTAGAATTAAGTATCATAGCACTTCCAAAATTCATTTTATGATGACATTTATTGAAAACGGAAATTTAAATAAACTACTACATGCGTTTTATACATAATGTAATGTTTTCATCACGATTAAGTGACTTTTGGGATCATAGAACAAGAACACACGAATGCTTCGTTAGAAATAATTTCGCCGTCCTTAATTTTCACCCAATTCCATGCTAAGCGTGTAACGAGATCATTGTTATAGTAAGTTAGCAACACGATCACATCTCATGAGTGTTAATTACGAACCTAAACTCCCTTATTCCTAATTGGTATCTCTTACATTTTATTTTTGTCTTAATGATCACGAGAATACATTATTGACTTATGCGTGAACAGAGATTAGGTCTAAAAATAGAGTGTTAACGGTGTAACCAAAATCATTAAATTAATAATTCATCCTAATAGACAACGATGTCAAAAAATTAAGTCAACAAGAAGGACCGATAAACACGGTTTTATAACGGTTTCCAACATGAGACTTATTACCATGACTTTTATTATACGCCATCATCGATGGTTTTATTATCATGGTTTACCTCCATCTTTTATTTAACTTCGCCATGAAGCTTTTATTATGACTTCGGTCTTGCCTTGCCTTTTATTATCCGCCTCATCGGTGGTTTTATTAGCCAAAGACGTATATCCTCACGCTAAAGCGAATTTTGGATCTTTAAAGCTTCAAAGATTAAGGCTTGATTCACTTTCAATTTGGGCATAGATTTTTCGGCCTTGTGAGCTTCAAATTTCTGCTTAATTTAGGTGAGCACTTGAAATCTTATTATTAGGTGAAGCTTTCGATTATTCGGGTGCCAATACTTCAAAACCGTGACGCTGGCGATACCTTAATGTTTTCCCAATTTAATTACATGGAAGCTACTAAAACAAATTAGAAACCAACAATAGTGACTAAACCGCTAAATCAATATTTATTAACAATTTATTATCAAAAGCGTGGGGAGAATAAGCTAATAGTTACTACACATGAGATCGTGACGATTACGAGACTTATAAATAACTCTATCATTTCTCGTCCTCATTTAAGAGACTTAGCCTAAAAAGTTAAGGAATCGAAGCTAAGTGCTCAACACGCACAGTCGAGTCAAAAATTACTCTTATTCTCACCATCGGAAAACCTACATTCGTGTCTTAAACACTTATGAAAAACTAGAAAAATTTAAAATTTGGCCATTTTTAGCCTTATTTTGCATGAAACGATAACAAAAAGATGAAAATTGGATTGCGTGTTGACGGGAGCAAGGTGAAGTATCTACTCACCCCTCCTACCATACTAAAACTAAACATTGTCCTCAATGTTTCGAGTCTAGGGGTGAAAACACCCCCATACTAGAGACGAAGTCGAATTCTTAATCTCGAGCATGGAAAGGGTAAAACGAATAACCTAAAAGTCGTTTATGAATTATGCTAATAAGATAAACGTTATAACATAAAAGGATATCATTGGATATTGGAATCTCCAAAGGCAATGATCGAAGCTCGAGTGATCCGTAAAACGAACACGAGAGGCTTCAATGATAACGATGAACCTAATAAATCACAATCACAAACAACCATGGAACAAAGGTTGGAAGAGCACAAGTCCCCTCGTTACATTAACTAAGAAAGTGATAATCTTTACAAGGATAAGCATGAGAATCCCCCACGAGGCAACTTGTTTTTTTAACCGAGTCAGAAGCTCGACTCGAATCCCCATAAATGTGATCATTTAGGGATAATCTTGGTATGGTCATTTTTGGTGGGGCTTACATGATAAACAAGGCCCAAAAGCAACCGGTACTAAGGACTAAGTCCTTTGATGATGCAAAATACCGGGATCGAAGATGGCGTCCTCATTCTCATGGGATAAACGAACCAACGCCACTTCAACACATGCTAGAACCCCAAAGGGGTAGAAGAAAATAGATAAGAAGTAGAAAGGTGGGACAATGGGTAAGTCAAACTTATGAGCTACTCGAGGTAGACTCACACCAAGCAAACGAAAAGATTTTCCATTTATTGAATCGGTGGAAGACCGAGATTTCCCTTTACAAGCAATTCCGTGATCGTAAATCTCATCCTCGGTGGAGAAATGGGAGGGAACATAAGGGGATTCCCCAACACTAGATCCACACCAACCGTCGTCAAAAGGAGTAGACGAGGTGGTAGCACTCATAAAACGCGGTGATGACGGAGTTAAACTTGTAGAAAAATATTTTAAAACATTTTTAAAATCCTTTCCTTTTTCATCGTTTAAAAACTCTTTATGAAAACCCGATTGAATAATGTCGAAAATATTTGGCGTGTCAAATTCAAAATTAGTCGCGCTAAAAATCCTCACATTTAAGTCGCGGTTAGGGGGTGGTGGATTGCATAAATTCTCAAAACGTCGATCAACAAAGAACACCGCCCCCTCGGGGTCTACATACTCGTCATCCTCATGAACGTCGATCTCATCGATTTCTTCATCAAAGATAGGCTTGTCAAACCAAGGTTTGTCATTCCCCTCCTTGAGTATCTTAAAAACTCTCTCGAAAAGATCACGATCAAGCGCGAAACCATCATCCATTTGTGGGGATTGTTGATAAGTTAAATCCTCACGAATGTGGTAAACATAATTCTCATTTGAGAAGTGTTGATTAGGTAAATCCTCGAGAATTGTATTTTTAGTGGTCACATGAGTTGGTTCGTCATCGAAAATAAGACGTTCCAACTCATTAAGTTCATCCTCGATTTTGGAAAGATCGACCTCACTCGTAGGTGGAAGTGAAGGCATAATAGTTAGCTCTCGTTCAATGATTTCCTCAATCTCGGGATCAAACTCGTAATCATCGTACTTCACATGTTTCTTTTTAGGAGAATCAAAAATTGCATGTGGATTTCGAAGTACGTGATCAATCTCGGCAAAATCCCCATCGTCATCGTCAAAGAAAGAGTCGATGTGAGTAATCACAACCATGGTCTTACAAGTCGAATGACTATGCTTAGATGACTTTTCTAAAACGAGAGGATCGATGTCGATAAAACCTTTAGCCTCAACGGGTGTTGGGCTAGGCAAAGGAGGCACTTCGATGGAGTTAGAAGTTGAAGCCTCAAAGACGTGGTCCTTCGAAGGTGGTGAAGACGAGCCCATTTTTGTCATTGTCGTGATGGCACTAACGTCGCCCTTCGGAATTGGTGTTTCACTTGTTTCATCGAATTCATCCCAAAGTGAATTTTCATTCATAAATTTACACATACCCTTTTGAATTAGGTACACGTATTCTTTATCATTAAAATCCTCATCTTTAAAACCGTTCTTCTTAATTCTTTCAAAACATGCATTAAGCCTCATTCTTTCCGCTAAAGTGAACATTTTGAAATCATTAGGTTTAGAATCATTAGTTTTTGAAACCTAGGTTTTTTCATTGTCATTAAACACTTGGGATTTACTCGTGAAAAAGTCCATTTTATCCTCCCCATATCTCATAGTAAGTCTCCCCTCGTGAACGTCGATTACGGTTCGAGCCGTCGATAAAAATGGTCGACCTAAAATAATGGGACATTTAGGGTCACACTCGTAATCAGATATGACGAAATCTGCGGGAAAAACAAACTTTCCAACTTTAACATAGACATCCTCGGCTATTCCAATTGGTATAAGTGGCGTACAATTTGCAAGCTCGATTGTCATGTTCGTGGGGGTAAGATTAGGCAATCTCATCAATTTCCAAAGAGAATGAGGCATAAGATTGATGCTAGCACCTAAATCGGCAAGGGCTAAACATCCCTCAATCTCGGAAAAATGAAAAGGTAATAGAAATTGGCCCGGATCCTCTTCCTTTCTCGACATACGCCTTTTGGGTTTTTTAAGAAGGATCGAAGCACAAGTTTCTTAAAGGGTTACTTTGGTAACGTCGATAAAACTCTCCTTTTGAACCGTGGATGGAATTTGAGGTACACGAGGGTGTGCACTCTTTTCCTTGGTCGCCACGTTCACCCCATCGACTTTAGAACAATAAGACGTCTTAGAAGTCGATGGTTGAGAAGAAGGAACAACTCGAAATCCATCAAGGTTAGGGGTAATCATACGACCTTTCTCACGAGACGAGGCGGCTTTACATTGTTCCTTCGGATTTGCAACGGTATCACTAGGTAACGAACTAGATGAAGCACCCGAGGACTTGTTCATTATGGCCGAAAACATCTTTTTAATATCGATTTGTCCTTGCTCAATCTTCGTGTTTTGAAATTTCAAAGTATTAGTAAAGTCGTTTTTCAAAGTACCAATTTCTCCCTCTAATCGTCTCATATTAGCCTCATTCGTTTTCATGTAATTTTGAAAATCGTTTGACGAACTATTTTGATTAGAATTAAAGTTACCTTGGTTTTGATTACTTCTTTGAAAATTGTTTTGATTCCCACTTGAAAAATTGTTTCCTTGATTGTTGTTGTTTGAAAAATTCGAGTTTTGATTATTATCTCGATTTTGCCAATTCAAATTTCGACCTTGATTATAACCTTGATTTTGATTCGAAAAATTTTCTTGTTGATTATTTCCTTGAAAATTGTTACGATTTTGAAAATTGTTGCCTTGGTTATAATTGCCTTGTTGTGATGGACCCGCGTTATTTTGATTTTGAAAATTGTTGTTTCCATTTAACGCACTCACATTAGACGTTTGGCCATCCGTATCCGCACACTCGTAATAATTATGAGGTCCACCACAAAACGTACACGAAACCTCAACCGCTTTCACCGTAGCGGGAGCGTCTTTCTTTTGCATTTCGACGAGAAAATACGTAAACACATTCGTCAACTTGTCGACTTTCGCATCAACTCTCTCAATGTCGCGATTAGAACTACTAACATTGGCGACATTGGCAACACTCGGTGCGTTGCGGAGTTGGTAAACCTTGGATCGGTTTTCGATAATTATCAATGCATCTTTCGGAGTCTTACACAAAAAGTTGCCACCGGCGGCGGAATTCAACGAATCTTGTTCTTGAAAATTAAGACCGTTGTAAAACGTATTGATTTGGTGCAACTCGGAAAAACCATGGTAAGGACATTTCCTAAGCAATTCCTTAAAACGATCCCACACGTCTCTAAAAGATTCATTCGGTTTTTGCTCAAATTTCGTAATTTAATTTTTGAAAAACGTTGTCTTAGACGGTGGGAAAAAATAATTAGCGAACTTGGAAACGAGATCCTTCCACGTAGTTATCGAATTAGGTGGCTCTTTCTCGTACCAATCCTTGGCCGCACCATCGAGCGAGTACGGAAAAAGCATAAGCTTGACGACATCGGTGTCGACGTTCCTAAACTTTCTCGTGGCTAAAAGACGATAAAAATTCCGAATATGGTCGTGAGGATTATCGGCTTCACGACCTCGAAACTTCGTAGCTTGGATTAACGAAAGCATTTCGCTCTTAATCTCAAAATTCTCCGCTTCGATAGCGGGAATTACGATCGCGTCTCCATAACCCTCGGTGGGCGCTTGGAGCAATTCCATCATCGAACGATTGTCGGCCATCTCGTCTAAGGTTTCTTCAACAACGATATTAGGAACGTCGGTTTCTAAATCTCGTCTACGTCGTCGATTCCTTCGATTACTATTGCCTCGATTCGAAGCGTATCTAGAATTAGAATAATCCTTCGATCGAGTGCGCATGCACTAAGCGTAGAATGGGGGTAGCAAAGAATATTCTTTTTGCGGTTTTTCGATTTTTCAATTTTTTTGGTTTTTGATTGTTTTTTTAATTTTTTTGGATTTTTGAATGTATTACGTAGAATCAAATCTACAAATCTCTCCTCGAATCGATTTCTCGATTAAAGAAGCCTCAAAGAATGAAAACGATCACGTGGAGTGAACGCCTTCGATGACTTTAGAATGTTGGTGGAACACCAAAACGTTCAAGAGGGTTTAATCTTGAAAACAAGCAAATATATATGATACGTAGATAATACTTGGGCGGAAAACCCTCGATTAGCCCTCTTTCTCAAAACACGCACAAGCAAGCGGGGGAAACGAGGCGGCGCTAAGCAATTAAGAGCCTTTTTCCCTTAGGTCGTGAAATACAACCGCCTTATACCCACCTTATAGTTTGTGTTAATCAAAATTAAGCCTCACGAAAGTATTTATCTATTTTGCCTTAACTTTTGCTTTAGATTCGAATACAATGATTGAGTGATGAAATCCCGAATCAAGGTTGCATTTTCACGCTTTTGGAGTACTTGTATATTTATTGTTCTACGTAAGTACAATATAGTAATATACTCACAAGAAAAACGAATACGATAATGGATATCTACAATATAGTAAAGATTGTTGTGTGTTTAGTTTAGGAAAACTAAACACGTTTTATTTGGATACTATAATATAATAAGGAAAAATAACAAAAATGAGTATGTACATATTTACGCTTTTCAAAAATTGAAAAGCAAAAACGCACTACTCACACAAACACGATAATAATAATAATGGCACACAAAACACCTCCCCGGCAGCGGCGCCAAAAATTGATGTAGGTTTTTCGTACACGTTTTAGGAAAAACGCGTATGTGGCAAGTATTAATAAATACGATTTAGGAAAACCGTAAAGACGAATAAATTCCAAGTTCGTTCTCGAAGGAGGTGTGTGGATTAAGTGTGCCAATTATATAAAATCAAGTTTGGATTAGTGACGTTTTTGGTTTATAAGAGAAAAATTAAAGACGAGCTACGACTACGATTAAACTACGACGTAATGACGTAAAACGCGAACGTAATTACGTAAAACGCGACAAAATTAAACTTAAGAATTAATTAAAAGTTAACTAAGTCTAAAATAATATAAATAAGAATAAAAATCCAACAAATATATTTTAAAACCTTTTATTAATTAAATATTCAATTTTAAATGCTAATTAAAGCCCTAAAATTAAATATAATTAAGAAAAAGCCCAAAATATTATTTTATTGAACTAATAACTCACTTATATTACTTAAAGACTAAAAAGTATTTTTTCTAAATTTTAAAAACTAGTTTTCTATTTTTAAAACACTAAAAACTATTTTTATACTAAAATAATGATTAAAAATATTAAAATAAGGCTAAAAATAATTTGACAATTTTAAAAATCCTAAATTATACTAATGAACAGTAGAAAAATGAAAAAGTTTGAAAAGAGTAAAAATTTTCACTAAAAGACAAAACAGTTTATAATAAAACCCTAATTAAACTAAATTTAATTCTAAAAATTAATTAAAAAATGAACAGTAAAATCTTTTTAAACTAAAAATCTTAAAATGTTTTTCTAAATCTAAGAAAATTTGTAAAACTGAAATTAATTTTCTACGCTAAAAGACAAAAACAGTAACTTAAAAAGTAATTTAAAATGAAATTTATTCTAAAAATAGGAAATGAACAGTAAAATAAAAATAAACTGAATAGAAAAATCAGAAAATAAATAAGAAAAATTACAAAACTAAAATCAAGTTTTAATTCCTAAATTAGCTCACTAAAGACAAAAAAAGGAAAAACTGATAGTGACATGTGAGTCACTTTTGTCCAGTAGCTTAGCAGTACCAAGTGTTACACTAGCAGGGGGAAGTTGGTTCCCACTGATAGAAAAAAAAACTGATCTGGGCGCAATTGTGCTTGTAACTTGCTTGTTATTAAGAATTTATGGGAAACAAAGGCACCCCCACACTCAGTGGAGTGTGGGGAGTCAAATTAAACACAAAAATCACCAAGTTCAAGGGAAGAAAAACACACAAATTGCCCAAGAGCAGTTACTATAATGACTGTATATAGGGTTTGGGTCATTTGCTGATGTGTATGGCAATTGGGTGAGTTTTGGTTGGACAAAACTCACTCAATTCCTTCACAAAAATCCACAAACCAGGTCTAAACCCTAGGTATTACCAAGATCTGACAAGAAGCACAAAATGATGGCACAAATTTTGCTAAAACAAGCAGATTTGCATACTTACTGATTTTTATCTACTTTATACTAAATTTTAACATGCATTTTTAGTTTAATGATACCAAATTCAAAGACAACTACTTATAGCAACTACCATTACCATATAAAGTATGCCTAACTGATTTTTACTCAGGTTTGGTGTAATTCTAACCTAGTAATCCACCAATCCAAACACCACTTTAATATTCAGAAATTGAAAATTATTAAACCAACTACTAAAAAACTCAAACCAAACTGATCTAAATTACTTCTAACATGCATAAAAACTTCTAACAAGCATGGACAAACAAAATTCAACACACAAACAGTCAATCACAATAAAAGGACATAGGCATACAATTTTTAACTTTCAAGAGGATTCAAGCCTAGGATGGTATACCTTGTGGGACCCACAATCCAGGCCCTACTATGGATGCAATGCCATCTCCTTTCAGTCAAAACTGAGCTATTGGCTATTGTGAGAAGGCTGTTTGAATGTAGATGATGCTAGGTGGTGACTACTGCAGTCAAAACCACCCCAATATATCTTGATAATGGATCAACCTGCTAAGAAAGAACACAAAGGATGAACTGATAAAAATGGCTATAAAGTTGTATGCTTGGCTTATTGGTTAAGCCAACATGCGGCTTATAGCTTATAATAATAAAAAAAATTGAACTTTTCTTAAAAACTGATTTTTCAAGACCAATGAACCAAACCTTTAAACTTGGAAGGAAACTTGATGAAAACTCAAATGAAAGCTGAAAACAAATCACACTCCACTTCCACTTCATGTGAATTTGGATTCAAGCTTTTGAAGGCAACTTTTTCAAGACAAAACTTAAACACGAATTTCTATTACACTACTCTTGCAAAATAAAGTAAATGATTATACTAATACAAGAAATAAGATGGAACTCAGTTTATTGCATATAAACCTTTACTTTCGTTGTCATTAATAATAAAAATCTTTTTACAATAAAAACTAGAATAAAAGATTAAAGGGTCACAAGTCGACCCTTTAAGTATTACTGAAAGGATGCTTCTAGATACTGAATAAAATATACAAATGCTAAATCCCTAGCTAAGGGAATTCCCAATCTGCCCTTGGTCTTCAGTTTGAATTTCAGTCAAATTGGCCTCTTGTGATTGATGTCGACATGCCAGCTATGAGAAGTGATCTTGGATCGTTTATTTTGGCTTTGGGAGGAAGGAACACATGTTGGTGGTTGATTTGGTCTCCTTATGGGGTTTGGAGGAAAGAGACGTTAGAAAGGGAGGTCCCCACAGTCACATGGGTGTGTTGGGATAGGTTTAAAAGAGTGGGTTTAGGTGAGGATAAGTTTGATTAAGGGTCTGGAGGTGATGGGTTAAAACCCCTTTGGTTTTAGTTAATTAGGTTCTAGGGTTTATGGTATTAGAGATGGTGAACAGTTGAGGTTTTATTTAGGATTAAGGTTAGATTAGTTTAAAATTCGTGTTTACCCCCAATTTTTGAACTGATTAAAAAATATCAGTTGTAAAGAGAAAGTGGAGTGTGACGTGTGGGATTGGGGAGATATGATTGTGTGAGAGGGGGTAGTGGATGACGTGGTGGATTATTATTGGTGGTGGGAAGGTTTGTTGTCTGGCCACAAAGAGCCCCTTAACTCCTAAAACATTGTCACTTCAAGTTTATGGCAGCTTTTATCCATTTCCTTTGAAAAGAAAGTTCCATTCTTCTCATTTTGGCCACAAAACTTTATCAAGCATGTTTACAAGGGTTTTTAATGCAATACTTCCATTCTTCAAGGGCTAAACATGCAATATTCTTGAAACTTAAGGGACCCAAATGTAATTATTGGGATTTACAAGGGTATTAAGTGACAAGTCTTCAAAAGATGAGGGACCAATCTTGCCAATCTTCAAAACTTCAAGGACAATTTTGTAAATTCCATACTTGGGCCCAGTTCTTTGTCCGGCTTCGTTTCCCGTGTTCGTTTTTGCTTGATTCCTTTGATCTTTTGGTGAATTCACGATATCCGTACCTAAAATACACAATGAACAAACACAAGCATATATTTGGGTATTTTGATGATATTTTTAGCATTTTAAGCCCGATTTGGACGATGAGACTATGTTTAATTATAGTCTCATCAATTCCGAATTACATGTTGATTAGTATTCTGGATTGTTTGTATTTTGTGTATTCCGGATTAGATCCAAATCAAGGATTCCGGATTGAGTGACAGATTTAGATTCCGAATTAGTTTTGGTTTTTGTTTCCCGAATTAGTTTTTTTTTAACTTTATTTTTCCCGCCAATTTTCACTTAGTCTAATTTTCTAGTTATTTTATCAAGTTTACATTTTTATCAAGTTATAATCTTTTGTCAAAAGCCTTAATTTTTAGTTTAATCATTTCAAGTTTACAACTTTATTTTGAAATAGACAATAACCTTTAGTTTCTTTCACCAAGTTCTACTTTGCAGCATTCGTTCTGGACAAGCAATCAAGGTTAGACATTCTTATTTGGTTTTTATATTATTAGTAGACTTAGATAATCAAGCTCCCCCTTAATAGTGACCAACACCATTAATTCCACCTTAAAACGTGATCAATTTGAATTGAATCGCGTACGAACAACACGAACACACAAATAAAATCCACAAAATCAAATGACGCCGCTGTCGGCTCTTTTCGTAAAGATTAACGGTTTTTAGTGAGAAAAATTGGATTTTGGGATCCGTTCTTTTGGGAACGTTATTTTCAAGCACAAAAATTTCAAAAATCCTAAAAAATATAAAATTTTCAAAAATCCAAAAAAATAAAAAAGATAAAAAAACCAAAAATATTGTATTTCATTTTCAGTGTATGCGTACTCGATCTTCGTTTTATTCTGAGCCCGAGACTCGTAGAGACTTAGATATGGCCGGTGTGCATAATAATAACAACCCACCTCACCCCAATTTGAATAATAACAACAACAACAACCATGTCCCTCAACCCGACCTTCATACGATGGAAGAGCTTTGTCAACCAACTATGAACGGACGTGGAGGACCGATTGCGTTGATGCAAATCACAGATCCTGAATTTTCATTGAAGCATCACATGATCCAACAAGTTCAAAATGCTTGTCCATTTCGCGGATTACCGGATGATGATGCCAACAAACACCTAGATAAATTCATAACCGTCACTCAAAGCATGAAATTGCCAGGTGTTTCCATGGATTTTCTCCGCCTTCATCTTGTTCCACACACTTTATCCCACCATGCCGAAAAATGGTTTGATCGTCTTCCCAAAAACTCAATTCATACATGGGACGAAATGACTCAAAAATTTCTGTCGCGCTACTTTCCACCATCCATGGTAACTAGTCTTCGTAATCAAATCAGTGGTTTCACTCAAGAACCTGATGAGTCGCTTTTCGATGCTTGGGAACGTTATAATGTCTTGATCGATCGTTGTCCTAATCATAATATGCTCCCCGTCACTTTGATTGATACTTTCTACAATGGTTTAACTTTTCGTGATTGTGATACGATTAATGCAACCGCCGGTGGTACATTCATGAAGAGAAGACCTGAGGAGTGTAGAGAGCTTATAGAGAACATGACCACTCATCACAAAAATTGGGATTCATCCGCATCTTCAAGAAATAACCTGAGGGCCAATGTTTCTTCTACTTCATCAAACCCCGAGATAACCAAACTTACCCGCCAAATAGCCGAGATGAAAAAAATTTCTTAACCATGGCTACAAACCAATTTCAACAAGTTAAAGCTATCACACCTTCTTGTGAGACTTGCGGTGGTTGTCATTCATACACCGATTGTCCTTCTACACGTGACAATCCGGAAAACGTGTATGCGGGCTAACGGTAACTTTTCCACGGGAGGCTATCGTCCTCAAGGTGACCAAAATTTGCTAAGTTATCGTTCAAACAAATTCCTTTCACCACCCGGTTTTCCTCCTCAAAACCAAACCAACTTCAATCGCAACAATCAAAACCAACCTCGAGCTCCTAATCAATATCAAACCCAAAGAAACCCATATCCACCCCAAGGAAATAATCAAGTTTATCAACAAACCACTTATCAACCACCCGCTTACCAAGTTCCCCATCCCAACCAACCCACGACATATAATCAAGAGGTTGAAACGTACATGAGGACTAATGACGCGCTGGTGAAGAATCTTCAGAGTCAAATCATCAACTTGAAAGGTGACATGGCGAAACAAGGGAATTATCTTCGAGCCGAGCTTAGGAATGACATGCGAAACTCTTTAAGCAGTCAATCGAATGACTTAAGGGATATGATGGCTAGTTTCTTCCCATGTAATCAATCCTTTGCTTTGGGTTCTCTTCCGAGTAACACCGTTGCTAATCCAAGAGGGGAGATGAAAGCAATCACCACCTGAAGTGGAACAGGTTACACGGAACCCAAGATTCCTAAACTTACTCCGGTGATTGTGACAAAGGATAAAGAGCCCCATTCACCGATTCCTCCACCTTCTACTTCTACCCCTCCACCACCCACGGATGTGAGTGAGAATTCCATTCTAAAGCCTTCCTCTCAATCCGATATACCTTATCTCTCAAGGTTGAGGAAAGAGAAGTTGAGGAACAAGGATGATATTTAAGTTTCAAACTTTCTTAAAATGTTTAAACAATTAAATTTCAACATCTCCTTTGTCGAGGCTCTCGCTCACATGCCTAAATATGCTAAAATGTTTAAAGATCTTCTCAGTGATAAGGAAAAACTCCTTGATATTGCTCAAACCAAACTTAATGAGAATTGCTCCGCGGTTCTCTTACAGAAATTACCAACCAAACTTGGTGATCCGGGTCGCTTTCTCATTCCTTGCAACTTTCCTGGGGTAGAGAATTGTATGGCCCTGGCCGATCTAGGTGCTAGTATCAACTTAATGCCATTAAGTGTTCGGAAACAATTATCTCTACCTGAGCTAGTCCCCACAAGAATGATATTGGAGTTAGCTAACTGTACGGTTGCTTATCCGATGGGGATAGCCGAAGATGTCTTCGTCAGTGTCGATAAATTCACCTTTCCGGCGGATTTTGTTGTCGTTGACTACGAGATGGACCCCCGTGTCCCATTAATCGTTGGACGTCCATTCTTAAGGATCGGTCTCACTCTTATTGATGTAGCCGCGGGCGAATTAATCATGAGAGTTGGTGACGACAAAATCATCTTCAACATGGATAAACTTTCTAAGCAACCTTATGAACACGAAAGCGTTAATTTCATTGACGTACTTGATGAGGCTTGTGAAGAACATTTCAAAGACGCTTGTAAAAGTGGTTTTTCCTCTCCACCCATTGTTGAGACCGTTGCCTCTATTGCTCCCTCACTGACTCCATTTGGAGAAAGTGATTTTTTTTTAAAGAATTCGAAGCAACTTTAGGGGATGTGGACTTAAAATATGATGATTCTCCCACCGATTGAGAAGAAGACATTCGTACCATTGAGAAACTTCTCAATGAGGACCATATATCTCCACCTTCTCCTATGGAAATCACAAACGATGATCCAAATTTGACTACGCCTTCCATCGACAATCCTCTGGATTTAGAGCTTAAGGATTTACCGTCTCATCTCGAATACGTTTTCCTCGAAGACAATAAGAAGTTACCCGTCATCATTGCAAAGGACTTAAAAGAGGATGAAAAATCTCGACTTCTTGATGTGCTCAAAAATCATAAGAAAGCAATTTCTTGGAAATATTCGGATATCCGCGGAATTGATCCTAACTTTTGTACTCATAAAATTCTCGTGGAAGATGACTTTAAACCCGCAATCTAAAGCTAAAGAAGGGTTAATACAAAAATTCATGACGTCATCAAGAAAGAAGTTATCAAACTTCTAGATTCCCCGGAATGATTACCTTATTTCGGATTCGCCATGGGTTAGTCCCGTCTATTGTGTGCCTAAGAAAGGCGGAATAACAGTTGTTCCCAATGAAAACAATGAGTTGATTCCTACTCGACTTGTCATGGGATGGCGAGTTTGCATAGACTATCGCAAGCTCAATGATGCCACTCGTACGGATCATTTTCCTCTTCCTTTCATGGATCAAATGCTCGAGCATTTAGCGGGTAATGACTACTATTGCTTCTTAGACGGTTTCTCCGGGTATTTTCAAATTCCCGTCGATCCAAAAGACAAAGAGAAAACCACATTCACTTGTCCTTATGGGACATTTGCTTACAAAAGAATGCCTTTCGGCTTATGCAATGCTCCTAGGACTTTCCAAAGGTGTATGATGGCTATATTCCATGACATGGTCGAAGAAACTAAGGAAGTCTTTATGGATGATTTCCCGGTCTATGGTGATTCTTTCTCTACTTGCCTTGCGATTTTAGAACGTACGCTTAAACGGTGTGAAGACACTCGTCTCGTTCTTAATTGGGAAAAATGCTGTAACACCCCTAAATTTATACAACTAAATACAGCGGAAGACTCGTTGGTGTTACGGGATAGCACATTACTCACATCATAGACAACGCATAAAAATCGCGTCGTTTAATAATAAAGCATTTCCATTCATAAATATCAAAGTTACATAGGTCCCAAGTCATTTTATTTAATACAGGTTTTACGAAACATTTGAATGGAAATTATAACTTAAGTGAGGGCCATGAATTCTTGTTGTCTTCCCGAGAATTACCTTCAAGTACCTGAGATAAAACATGTTAAAAGAAAAGGTCAGCGATAACGCCGAGTGAATTCATAGAGTTTAATAAAATCCATCAATATAACATCGGTATAAAATTATTACCGAAAATCATTTTGTACAAATCATTGTAATAGGCCATAAAATAGCCAAAATCATTTTATACAAATCCTTGTGAAAATCATAATATAGGCATTTGCCTTAAAAATCATTATACGAGCCAATGTCGTAAAAACATCATACAATACGTTTTATAATGTTGTATAAAGTCAAATAAAAACCGTTGTATGAATATGGTTATGAAAAACCAAAACACGAACATAATATCAATAGCAAGACCCCATATTGCTAGTCAGGCAATATATCATAATTCGGTGCGTATAGCAGTATTTCGTTAATTGGATTATTATAAGCCGCATGACATTGTTACCTTACTACAACAAACAACGGGTAGCTATCCCGAAACTCAATTTGCCCATCTAAATTAGTGTGTCGTCACAAAGGTCACGCTATGGAAATCTTCTCATACATAAATTCGCTTACCAATCAATGTGGCACGACGGGGATCAACCGTTAAGGCGCGAACTGGGGTGATCGTCCCCAAATAGTACTATTATATGCATAAGCGTCTACCAAATCCCGGTTATTCACAATTCATGCTAATGGGACTATTAGTGACATAACCTAACTTTAATAATCCATTTTATTTCATCTATCGGGTCATTTAATCATTCATCGGGTCATACAATTATTCGGGTCCAAATCAATAAACAAACAATCGGGACAACTAGTGTCCTAATTCATAAAAACTAACATGTTATCTACCTCGCGGGTTTATAAAACATTTCATAAAAACATTTAAAATAGTGCGAGGCTATGAACTCACGTTGATGTGGGAAGGCGGGTTATCGGCAATTCGGACGTACGGTACGTGCTTCAATCACGGAAACCTAGACAAATAATACTCGTCTTAGACTCTTGTCCAATGACTTTATAAAATAACAATTATGTATACATATGATGATTTTATATATATGATGATCAAGTGGGTTTACATATTCTTATTTACTCATTTTAGTGTTTATGTTTTGGTAACTTCTTACTAGTTTACTAGTTTTACCTATTTACGTGTTTTAAGCCCAATAAGCTTATTATAAGTTCTTTAACTTGTATTAATCCATTTCTTACTTTTATTATCAGTATTTATACTTTACATGTTGGGCCCAAATGGGTTAAGCCCAATAAGTACTTTTTATAAGTGTTTTATCCCATTTTGTTGTATTATTAGTCCAATATGCTAACTTAGCTCGTTAATGTCCGTATGTCCTATAGTTCGGGTTTTATCGGTTTTTAATTGTTATATATGTTTATATATCAGTATATGAGTTTATAAAAGTTTACCTTAGACGGGTTTGATCGTCTAAGTTTTAAATGGCGAAAAACGTTAATTTTACGGTAATAGCCGAAAAAGTCGTAAAAATCATGTTTATAGCTTTTATACTTATAAATCTTATTCAACTACCATTTTTATAACATGTCCATTTATTTATCCTTATACACATTTATTTAAATATATTATATAAGTTAGTGGGTTTTAATTCACATTTTATACTATTTTTGTTTGAGTGCTTATATAATACTATTATACTTTAATTTCCAAAATCTGATTTTTACTTTCACTTTCACCATTTTTACCATATCTTGAGTTCTACAAGGAGATAGAAGCTCATTTTTGGACACCATAAACTACATGATATGTGCTACAATTAACTTAGTTTTAGATACTGCTCAATCCAACTCAAATTATCCTTAACAGTCCGTCAAAAACTGACTATTCAGATTGGTACTCTAAACTTGTTTTAGTCATATCTCACTCATTATAATGATTCCATTGCATGGCCAACTCTCACATGTGTACAAGAAATATTACTTACTGTATATCCATTAATCTATGCCATTTTATCAGTTCATCACATGGTTCTTTACTGTTTTATACAGCCTACTAAATTAAGCAAGATTAACCACTTTTACATATAGTTTTTCATCTTTTTACCCATGATTATCAACACCAAATCCCCACACAATATTTTTAACATCATATATTCATCATATACATATAAAATAGGAAAGAAAATACATGATTACATAATCAAAAATAAAAAAGGATGGGGAGAACAATCTTTATACCACCATGATGATGTAGGTTATGATCAAGATATGGATTTTGATGGAGAAACTTGTGATAAACCAAGACCATCTTCAAGACCACCATTCTTCAAGAACTCCTTTTGGAAAATCACCCCTAAGACTCCATAGAAACTCCTCCTTGGATGTTATAACTTGCACCAATCTTCATCTCTTTTGAAGGAGATTAACATATGTAAGTTATAACAATAGTTTGTGATTAAATTTAGATGAAATGGGATGTTTAAGGTGGTGGTGGGACGGCAAGATGAGGGAGAGTGGAGAGAAAATGGTGGTTTGCATGTTGTGTGTGTGGGAAGTGGTTTAGCTAACATGGTTTTGTTGGTGTGTAGCTTCAAAGTGAAGCTAATGATACAAGTGTAACTTAACTTAGTGTAAGGATGCCACCTAAGGGTGTTGTGTTGCATACTCTTGCCGTCCAAGAGTGGGGGTGGGGAAAGTTTATTCTTGTCTCATCCCCATTTAATTACGGGTACTCCTCGATTCTAGTTTCCTCGATTTGCGTGCCCTCGGGTCGTTTTACGAAAAACGTTTTTATAAATTATGAATCAACGGCACAAAACGAAACTAATAAAAATTGTCTCATAAAAAACGGAGTTCGAAAACTTAAATACGTAATCCTAAGGTTTCTGGTTTAGTTGTAAAGGACGTTAAATTAAAATCGTAAGTCCTAATCTCTTCTCGTAAATTTGTGAGTTTATGAACCAACACAAATTTAAAATCCCAAAATAATATTCACCCGCAAATTCATTTCCTGAAATGTCGGACTGTCACCAAAACGGTGTATGTAAACGTAAGCAGGTAACGTAGAATCCTCCGATTTAGACGTAGTCGGTGCTACTTCAAGACGTAAATCCAAATTTCTTCCCAAAAATAAGTGAGTTATGTTGAATCCAAGATCGTTAGACTCAAACAGTCGAAACCGTTTTATCTAGGATGATCAATTGTACATATGAATTAACATAGCGGAATTGCACAATTAATCAAGAACAAGATGTTTAACAAAGATGAAAGATTACCAAAGAGGATTTGTATTAATCATTAACACAAATCACTCTAGGTGTGTATGCATTGAATCCCACACCTAGAGATCATACAAGCAGTAGGTTACATTTGTGTAGTTGGAACTGATAATTAAAGCCTACGGCTGGTGGTTCCTTTTATAGATTAAGGAAACCAGGAATACATGGAAACTAAATAAGATAATAATGACTAAATCAAAACAGAAATATTCATTCTTATCACTACTTTGACCAAATCTCCATCTTTTATTATATATGGCAGGGGGAACTCCAGCAGTGGGAACTCCAGCAGGGGAATCTTCAAGCAGTGGGATCTTGTACTAGCAGGGGTAACTCTCTTGTATTTCCTCCACCAGCTTGAACTCTTTCCTAATGCCATATTTGGTCCTTCTAGTTTCCATGGTGATTTGACTCATCAACTTTTGACCCAACAATCTTCCCCTAGTTGATGATGTCAAAACACTTCCCCTTAAGCATACAACATCAAGGATCAACAGGCTGAACATTCTTTGTAGACAAAACTTCCCCTTTTTGACATGATCAAATAGGGGTCTTCTATGTGAACAACCTTGATTTTGGACTACTACTAACCAATATCATACATCAAACCCAAGTATTCTACTTTTCAAAATGCCCTCCATGAAGCACATAGGTCTTCGCTCCTAATAAAAAATGATCTTGACCAGTAGATACTCTCATTAGTTGTAATAATATGAATGAGTAATAGCAAAAATCTTCACCTTGATGTCATATGTGAATGACTAACACTTTATCAAATGAGCTTCCCCTAAAATTGTGCTAGTCATTGATGAATCTTCAATTCTGTAGGCTTTATGTAATGATTACATATGAAGAAAACTGAATTATAACTTACTTGATGATGAAGAAGAATAACCCGAACCTGCATTCTATATCTTGTACCAACCATGTGACAAAGAGGCTTTGCATACTAAATCCTCATTTTTCATGAAAATGAGACACTGAGCACGATAATGTAACTCCTTCAAGTGATAGAAAATATGTGCATAGAGTACCATAAGAAAAATCACACATTTCTAGATCTTGTATCACTTCGGCACTAAGCGTTTAAGCATAAAACCCATACCCGCGAAAATCTCCTTCATCTTCAAATAAATAATAAAAACTTTTCTTCGTAATCACTTCAATTAAAACGAGCCTTTATACCTTTAAACCAGTTGCAGTGAATATGCCAAACTCCAAAATACTGCTGTCCCAAAACTCATATCTGACAGCAGGGGGAACTTTCAAAAACAGTGGGAATCTATTAATGAAAGCAGGGGGATCTATTGAAGGCAGGGGAACGTAGCAGGGGCTTCTTTTAATGAAAGCAGGGTGAATATTTTTTAAAAGCAGGGGGAACTTTTAATGCCACTGTTTTTGTTATTAACTGTGCCAAACCCACACTCAATGGGAATGAATTTATAAATAACATAAACAAAGGCAATTAAAAATTATGTCCTACTGTGAAAAATATACCTGTGTATCAACGCTAGCCTTTGGACAAAACCGCAAATACCAAAAACAGTGTGACCATCTGAGGACAAGTCCCTATCTGCATACTTCTTTATAAACCTTCGCACCAATGAGAAGCCTCCAATTTACCCATCACGTGAAACACTAAACGTCAATATATTATTGAAGATAAGTGACCCTTTTCTTCAATTAATACTAGACGACGCCCTTTCATCATAGCCACTAATATATTAATTTAATAGCCATTCATGTGAACACAAACAAAGTATACTCGTGTGAACATGAGCATATCATGGCCGTGTGAACACAAGTTATTATATTCGTGTGAATCAAAACATTTACCTTCGTGTGAACACAAAAGTTCTTAAAGCAATTGCTTTATTTCTTTTGGAACGTCAATGTCAGACAAAACCAACACCTTCATTAATTCGATCTTCAATATAATATTCAACCTTTTAAATAGCCCACGTATGATAATAATTGAGATCAATTATCATGTGTTGAATATTATATATTCATAGCGTAAGAAGGCATATTACTTTTCTTCACACTGTGTACCATTCGGGTACAACAAAAGCCACGAACATCTCAGCAAACAGCAATTGATTAACTAGGGTTTTAACATAAACCCTAGATCTTCACAGCAACGAACACGAACACAAAAAAAAAACATCTTGATTCTCCTAGATATCGAGCCACCCGCTCTGATACCACATGTTGAATCCAAGATCGTTAGACTCAAACAGTCGAAACCGTTTTATCTAGGATGATCAATTGTACATATGAATTAACATAGCGGAATTGCACAATTAATCAAGAACAAGATGTTTAACAAAGATGAAAGATTCCCAAAGAGGATTTGTATTAATCATTAACACAAATCACTCTAGGTGTGTATGCATTGAATCCCACACCTAGAGATCATACAAGCAGTAGGTTACATTTGTGTAGTTGGAACTGATAATTAAAACCTACGGCTGGTGGTTCCTTTTATAGATTAAGGAAACCAGGAATACATGGAAACTAAATAAGATAATAATGACTAAATCAAAACAGAAATATTCATTCTTATCACTACTTTGACCAAATCTCCATCTTTTATTATATATGGCAGGGGGAACTCCAGCAGTGGGAACTCCAGCAGGGGAATCTTCAAGCAGTGGGATATTGTACTAGCAGGGGTAACTCTCTTGTATTTCCTCCACCAGCTTGAACTCTTTCCTAATGCCATATTTGGTCCTTCTAGTTTCCATGGTGATTTGACTCATCAACTTTTGACCCAACAAGTTCATGATATAACATTAAAATAATGTTTTCAAATAAATATTGAGAATAAAATATCAACCATAAATTGACGGATTGTTACAGCATTTACCCCTAAACAGGATCTTTGTCCTCAAAGATCATCTTACCTTACTACTCGCTTCTTATAGAGTTAAAGCCATGTGGGTATTTCCTCCACATTCGGTCTTTTCTCACAAGTGTAATTCATTACAATACGCGAGTTTCATCAAACATAACTACGGGAATAAGATCAGGCTTAATGTTGACTTACTTTCTCTATCCATGATGTTCACGGGTTTTTGATGAATGCAACTTTTCGCCGATCTAACTTCACCAAGAAGAATTCAGACTTTCACTTGATAGACATTTATCAAGTTCGATATACGAATCATAATTTACGCAGCCCTTGAAGTCCTAGGGTAGATCCAACTTATATGCCTTTCAAACCAATCTTTTTACATCTCAATGGTCCCATATAACGGGGACATAATTCCCATGATCTTTCAGATCTTCAATTCATCTTTCTATGGTGAAAATTTTTGACATAACTTCGCTACCCATCTGGCACTTCAAGATCTACATTTCATATTCACATAGCCTCCTGCCCACTACCGGCAGTCAATCATCAGATCCTAATTTCAACAATCATTTCAGGTCTCGCGGGTCGAGTATTTTGTAAGGTTAGGTTCACCATCATAGGAAACCTTAAACCTAAAAGACATGTCCAACTCACAATGGGTGTATGTCGGGTGTATTCATCCCAACTCCCGCTTACAGATGCTCTAATATAGATCCTAACAAGATTCGATTTCGATCCTAACATGATAATTATTAATGATAATCTCTCCAAAGGAAAACGATTTTACAGTTTATTACCAAAGGTCAATCATTCAAACATAAAATAGCACTTATAGTATTTTGTATCGTTACTTTACCTCGTCCCTTCGATTGTGGTGGTAAGTAGTACTCTCATCAAGATTCGTTCTCAATGACTTATGAGCAAATCTCTAGAAATTCGATGCGAAGCGAGGATCTTGATAGAGATGATCGATACAGGCACAACATTTTTACACAACTCCTTTAAATACAAAAGAGTCAATTTCTTCATCAAGAATCTATCATTAATAGGGATGATATTAGCAGATTTGGTCAGTCTGTCGACGATGATCCAAATCAAATCAAATTCAGATGATGACCTTGGCAATAGTTAGACATTTACTAATGTATGAGGCGATGTTTGCCTTCAAAATTTTCCATTATTACAACTTCTTCAGCTAAAGATACATTAACTCATAAATGTCATGAATAAAATACTTATACTTACAGGATTCCAACATAACTAAATCTCAAATTCCTCCATATTCTTGCAACCATAAACGGCCTTTTATACATTTAACGCCATCGGCTCCTCATCTCTAATGGTTCACATTAGCCGAGAACCCCCTTTTATTATCTATATTATCCTTTTTATAAGCATCGGTTATATTTTAAATTATTCGGCAATTTATTTTGCACATTCATTATTAAGAAATACATCGTAATTGGTTCTTTATCCTTTTTATATAAGGTGTCAGTATCTACATTCATCTTCCCTGATGAAATAATTATCATGACCGTATACATTCAAAATTTCTTTCTTCATATTTTCTAAGTTTTAGTTTCTTCTCAACTATCATTTTTATCCGTTTTACTCAATCCGACGTCTAAAGCGTCGATAATTATTACAACTAATTAAATATTAAACATTCAAATTTTATGAAACGTAAATGTAAAGATTTTATATTTCTTAGTCCATCCAATTATATAAAAAATTTTCAAAATGAGTTTGAATTTAGTTAACATGATCTTTATTGATTTATCGAAAATAATTAATAAGATCCGTAATTGTTCGAAAATCTTTGTTTATAATTTGGTCAAAATTTTTCTTAGTTGAAAAGCAAAAATTGTCATTTCAAATTTCAAGTTATGGTATAAATGGTTTTCCTCAATCCTTCTTAAGTTGTCTTAAGGTATGCAAAAACATTTACCCCTAAACAGGAGTTTAGTTAAATGTTTTGGTTATAAGGGAATAATCCCTCAAAAGTTCTTTGATAAAATATCTGCCAAAACATATTTCCATTTTTTTCTTTTTAGTACAACCCAAAGCCTTAATGGCTCTAATTTTTGAAATGTCAATATAGATTCCATTATCTTATTAATCACACGGTCAAATAATGTAAAGGATTAAGTCTTTAATCACATGTTAAATACTCAAGGTACAAGTTTTCATTGTTCGGCCAATTTAGGGCAGTCTATAACTAATTATTAATTCCTTCTTATTCTTATAAACAAACAAATGGTCCTTAATGATCACAAGCATGAATTTCTCAAACTACAGCCTACACACGTGATTCACCAAATTTATGAATGCTACATGTATATTAGTCAATCCAAACGACATCACGTGAAACTCATAATGTTCATTACAAGTATCGGATGTAGTGATTGGAATAGATAATCTTCTTCGCGGACGCGAAGTTGATAATAACCATGCCGTGGATCAAATCTTTAAAACATACGCTAGAACCTTGTAAATGATCGAACAAATCTTCCATTTCAAGTTATGGATATCGTTTTCGATTGTCAATTTACTCAGTTCACAGAAATCTATAAATATAAGGAATAATAACACCATAGCTCTTCATTATGACGAGCTCGGTAGAATAAAATCTTTCTCCGACAACTCTCTCAGTTGTACGGTAATTTCTTTAATTTAGATGGTGCTGACGTACAGTGCACAAGCCACAGGTACAGCACCGGGAATATAATGAATACCAATTTCAATCTGCCTTAATGGCAAAAGTCTGGGTATTTCACCAACAAATACCTCCTAAAGTTTCAGATAACATAAACATCTTTTAATAAATTTATATTAGGTTCTTTCTAGATTATAGTATCTATAACTAATTCACAACCATTTACGGTATAATTTCAAGTCTAAATGCAGGATATGGTCATCCATCAAGAATCATTTAGATCACTTTTGATAATCAACATCTTATCATTTATGGGAATTCTACTTGAGTTCCCATCAATTAAGACAATGTCATCATGTCATAATCAATCAATCTATTCTACTGGCACTATCAACTTTCTAGTTTTATTGCCGTCGATAAGATGTGAACTTCTCAAAAGACTAATAATAACTCATAATCCTTCACAAATTCAGGGATATATGGAGACACAACTACTATTAAGAGAGTAAGGTCAACGCATAATCTATGCGAGAGAATTTCAAATCAGATATAGACGAAAACATTTAACGAATATGAATATATCCCATGTTTTCATAATTTGAGTATGCATTCGAAAGCTCCTCGGATCGTTACCCAGGTCATTCAAATGAAATCAAATCATAAGAAATTATAAGAACGTCAATACATCCAGTCGGGTATCAACACTCGGTAATCAGATATTTTTCCTAAGAATCTCACTACGGGAGAATTGGACAAGGAAGAATTGTCAGTTGTCATATAAGACATTTTCCACAAATGAGTAAATTCGACTCAGAAGAATAGATGCTACAGGCACATATGTAGGTGTCCCTAACACTATGTCCCTATTTTCACTTCTTGCAGATCTCATAAAATTTATTCTTTCACAATCTTCAAAGAAAATGTAGTGTTTATTCATTAGTTTTATGGTGACTACTAATCATCCTTGCATGGTCCATCCCAAATTGCATTAGGCACGCAACTATATACAATTTCAAGATTAACGATGCAATACTCAGTTCGTCAAAATTTTATCATCATGTTTATAATAAAAACATTTTCATGCTTAATTCTTAAATAAGAATCAAAAATAAATTTACAACGATTTTCTTTGTTATGAAAACAATTAAGTTTTCCAATGTGTTTAATAAACAACTTCATTTCGATAACAATCACTTATAAATCTCACTTTGAATAATCCTTATAGTAATGAAAATTCAATTTTTCTCAATGGATACTATTTTATCTTATAAAAACAATGAGTGATCAGCAAAAGAGTGATGAAGAGTTGTTCACCAAGAACTAACTACAATATATCAGGAAATGAGCTTTAGCCAATTAATCATGAGGTTCATGACGTCGATGGCACTCAAAAAGAATAATCCACAACGTAACTCAATTCGAGATGAGTATTTGTTCAATGGTTGCATCACTAATGCGAACATTAGGATGAAGCAATAAAATATAGATAACATCGATACATGTAGGCTTTAGCAATCAAAGGTAGTCTTTTTCATTAACCACAAACAAGTCAAAATTGTACCGTAACACATTACGTGTCACTATGTCATACAATTCTCAGAACTCATCCTACCAACTGATATCTCAGTTAAGTTAGGGATTTTTAAAAGATACCACAATGAATACTAACTACAAGAGTCATTAGGTGTCCCACCTGTCCCAGAAGATCCATCGGTCCCAATTTAGAAGAAGATTTCTTCAATTTATTTGTTGGACACTGGGCATCCTCATTAGTGGACAATGGCCTAGGAACAACCTTTAACACAAACTAACAATCATTTAAAACCTTATAATTCAATCACAGGACTCAACAACTTCCTCTTAATAATCTCATATTCCATTCGGGTTAAATTTTACTTTATTCAAGTTTCAATCAACTTATACTCAATTCGATATCCTACCTCATATTCCAATACTTCCAGTCTTATTCTTAGATCTTAAAAGGGCAATAAAAGCTCGATATGATCAACAATTAATTCCAATCCTATAGCTCTTACAACAACAATTATCAAATGAGTCACTAGCATGAGATGACTCATACATTCAATCAGATTTCTCAGAAAGGTACTAGTGGCATGAGGCTTTTGGGTAATGGTTCCAATGACAGCCTCAAGTGCAACATTCACCCTTTCGATTTCAAATTTAAGAATTGAGTGACAGCGAATCAGATGACATCTTTCTAGGTGGTAACGTTTTGTCAAACTCCTCTCTATAAGGAAAGATTGTCATGACATCGATATCATATTTAATCTCGCCAATTCTTCTTTAATATCACAATCAACTAATATCAACATTTCTACGAATATCAATCATTTGTTGGGATCATAAATATACACAACTTGGTTTAGATCTAGGATAGCTAGAATTCCTATGAGAATAGCTTTAATTAATCTACTAGGGGATTTAGGGTACCTTGTGACAATCTACGTCGTATAAATACCTCGTATAAATATCAAAATAATCATCAAACAATCATGTAATCAAATTACAACATATATATAATCCAAGTTATATATATATATTAAAATAACATTTCTCAGTCTGGCCTTGTCGGTAACTCGAGAATTCTTCGGCACCGTTATAGTCAAAAGATTTTTAGACATTTTTAGAAAAATGTTTATAGTTAAATGATTTTGAAATGTTTTATTCAAAATCTTGGTTTTAAAAATCTTTCGTTCTCTATAACGAGAGCTCTGGTACCAAAATGTAACACCCCCAAATTTATACAACTCAATACAGCGGAAGACTCGTTGGTGTTACGGGATAGCACATTACTCACATCATAGACAACGCATAAAAATCGCGTCGTTTAATAATAAAGCATTTCCATTCATAAATATCAAAGTTACATAGGTCCCAAGTCATTGTATTTAATACAGGTTTTACGAAACATTTGAATGGAAATTATAACTTAAGTGCGGGCCATGAATTCTTGTTGTCTTCCCGAGAATTACCTTCAAGTACCTGAGATAAAACATGTTAAAAGAAAATGTCAGTGATAACGCCGAGTGAATTCATAGAGTTTAATAAAATCCATCAATATAACACCGGTATAAAATTATTACCGAAAATCATTTTGTACAAATCATTGTAATAGGCCATAAAATAGCCAAAATCATTTTATACAAATCCTTGTCAAAATCATAATGTAGGCATTTGCCTTAAAAATCATTATACGAGCCAATGTCGTAAAAACATCATACAATACGTTTTATAATGTTGTATAAAGTCAAATAAAAACCGTTGTATGAATATGGTTATGAAAAACCAAAACACGAACATAATATCAATAGTAAGACCCCATATTGCTAGTCAGACAATATATCGTAATTCGGTGCGTATAGCAGTATTTCGTTAATTGGATTATTATAAGCCGCATGACATTGTTACCTTACTACAACAAACAACGGGTAGCTAGCCCGAAACTCAATTTGCCCATCTAAAT
Organism: Glebionis coronaria; assembly: GCA_025667525.1. Taxonomy (NCBI): domain Eukaryota; kingdom Viridiplantae; phylum Streptophyta; class Magnoliopsida; order Asterales; family Asteraceae; genus Glebionis; species Glebionis coronaria. Next base: position 122,084 of record JANFOE010000489.1, read on the forward strand.
TAGCGTGTCGTCACAAAGGTCACGCTATGGAAATCTTCTCATACATAAATTTGCTTACCAATCAATGTGGCACGACGGGGATCAACCGTCAAGGCGCGAATTGGGGTGATCGTCCCCAAGTAGTACTATTATATGCATAAGCGTCTACCAAATCCCGGTAGTTCACAATTCATGCTAATGGGACTTTTAGTGACATAACCTAACTTTAATAATCCATTTTATTTCATCTATCGGGTCATTTAATCATTCATTGGGTCATACAATTATTCGGGTCCAAATCAATAAACAAACAATCGGGACAACTAGTGTCCTAATTCATAAAAACTAACATGTTATCTCCCTCGCGGGTTTATAAAACATTTCATAAAAACATTTAAAAGAGTGCGAGGCTTTGAACTCACGTTGATGTGGGAAGGCGGGTTATCGGCAATTCGGACGTACGATACGTGCTTCAATCACCGAAACCTAGACAAATAATACTCGTCTTAGACTCTTGTCCAATGACTTTATAAAATAACAATTATGTATACATATGATGATTTTATATATATATTGATCAAGTGGGTTTACATATTCTTATTTACTCATTTTAGTGTTTATGTTTTGGTAACTTCTTACTAGTTTACTAGTTTTACCTATTTACGTGTTTTAAGCCCAATAAGCTTATTATAAGTTCTTTGACTTGTATTAATCCATTTCTTACTTGTATTATCAGTATTTATACTTTACATGTTGGGCCCAAATGGGTTAAGCCCAATAAGTACTTTTTATAAGTGTTTTAGCCCATTTTGTTATATTATTAGTCCAATATGCTAACTTAGCTCGTTAATGTCCGTATGTCCTATAGTTCGGGTTTTATCTGTTTTTACTTGTTATATATGTTTATATATCAGTATATGAGTTTATAAAAGTTTACCTTAGACGGGTTTGATCGTCTAAGTTTTAATTGGCGAAAAACGTTAATTTTACGGTAATAGCCGAAAAAGTCGTAAAAATCATGTTTATAGTTTTTATACTTATAAATCTTATTTAACTACCATTTTTATAACATGTCCATTTATTTATCCTTATAAATATTTATTTAAATGTATTATATAAGTTAGTGGGTTTTAATTCACATTTTATACTATTTTTATTTGAGTGCTTATATAATACTATTATACTTTAATTTCCAAAATCTGACTTTTACTTTCACTTTCACCATTTTTACCATATCTTGAGTTCTACAAGGAGATAGAAGCTCATTTTTGGACACCATAAACTAAATGATATGTGCTACAATTAACTTAGTTTTAGATACTGCTCAATCCAACTCAAATTATCCTTAACTGTCCGTCAAAAACTGACTATTCAGATTGGTACTCTAAACTTGTTTTAGTCATATCTCACTCATTATAATGATTCCATTGCATGGCCAACTCTCACATGTGTACAAGACATATTACTTACTGTATATCCATTAATCTATGCCATTTTATCAGTTTATCACATGGTTCTTTACTGTTTTATACAGCCTACTAAATTAAGCAAGATTAACCATTTTTACATATAGTTTTTCATCTTTTTACCCATGATTATCAACACCAAATCCTCACACAATATTATTATCATTGAAAAACCCGCATGCTTTTACCATGAATAGTGCCCTTAAGATCGTACGTCCTAGATTAAAGCTTACCTCAGTTAGTATTGATCACATTCATGTGCTAATAATCAAGCAAGTGCATACGTGTATGACATGACAAGTATCGATTACGTACGAACTCATGATAAACAGTTAATAAATATGTCACGTGAACATAATTAAATCATGATCACCATTTAAAATACTAACTAGAATAATTACGTAAATACTTATAATATAATTACGAGCGTTAAGTTTACGATAAACGACACGATAGATTAAACAGAAACACTTTAAACACGAGCACGTTTAACCACGAACGAACACGAAACATCGGGACACGAGAAAGGTACGGGTACCCCATGTGGGGCCCCCATACCCACGGCACACATACAAGAAATGGGCCTAGCCCATGGACTTTACAAGTAAAGGGGGGTAAAGAGTTAAACATGTTTTCATTTTTCACTTTCAAGTAATAAACACAAAAACCCTAAAAAGAGTTTTCTCCTCCTCCTTTTGCTCTCTTTGTGCCGCCACCTAAACACCACCATTGGAGGGTGTTTGTTTGATTTTGATCTTAAAAACAAGTGTTAGAAACCGTGTTTGTTCATCCTTTTTCCAAGCTACATAGTGGTATACCTTTCTAACCCTTCTTTTTAATTCTTTTTAATTCTTTTAATCTTTGATTATTTTCATGAACATGTTATTATTTTTCTTATTTAAACAAGGTAATTAATCATTGATCTAACATGTTTTGGTATAAAATAAAATCAAAGAATGATTTAAAAGGGATGTTTGTTTTGGCCGCCTAGCAAACAAACCCGAGGGGGGTTTGGTTTGCTATTGCCGCCACCACCAAGACCATTTTTGGTCTTGGTTGGCTCATGTGGGACCCACGGAAGCAAGGAGACACATGTGCCCCGGGTTTGGCTCGGGGTACGGTGTCGAATTCAAGCCCGATTCATGGTTCGTTGGTTAAATCATGATCTATGTTACATGTTAATTTTTATGAATCATGAACTTAGTATATAATTAATTAATAACATGAAATATTAATTAAATCATGACTTAGGTTATTTTTAATTATTAGTTTATCATGACATTAATTTAACCTAAGTATTTTATGTTATAAGTTATAATTAATTAATTATTAAAACATGCCTATAATTAATTAATTTAGACATGACTTAGGTTATGTTATTAATATATAATAATACACATTTTGACCTAAGTATTTTATTTCATTTTAATTAATACATGTTATACTTTAATTAAAATGCTTAACCTATAGTTTAATTAAAATACATGAAATAATAATTAAACTATACACTATATCATATGACTTAAGAAATAAGCTTATAACACTTAGACTTATATGTTAGCTTATGAAATCAGCTTAATTCTAATTATGGAAACTTCTATTTATAGAAACTTAATTAAATAAGGCAACTAATCTAATTATGGAAACCTTCTATATATGGAAACCTATCTATTTCAGGCAGCTAATCTAATCATGGAAACCTTCTATATATGGAAACTTATTTAATTAAGGCAGCTGATCTATTTTTGGAAACTTTCTATTTTTAGAAACTAATCTATTTTAAGCAGTAAATTCTATTTTAGGAAACTTTCTATTTTTGGAAACTTTCTATTTTTGGAAACTTTCTATTTTTGGAAACTTTCTATTTTTGGTAACTTTCTATTTTTGGAAACTTTCTATTTTTGGAAACTTTCTATTTTTGGAAACTTTCTATTTTTGGAAACCTGCTATTTTTGGAAAGTTACTTAATTACACAGTAAGTATATTAATACATGAAACACCAGTAATACTTAATCAGATAAATCAGAATACAAGATAAACACAGTTTAAGGCTTTAAACAGTGAACCATGACCTAAAACATACCAAATCAGCTATATGAGACACAAAACCCAGTACGTAATCAGTGAATCGATACTTATACACGTGTGTATTCATGTAGCGTTAGTGATCCAGAAGTAGGAGTCTTTCTTCCGTTCATTCACTGGACTTGAGGTACGGATTCCCGTCCTTTCAGTATGGACATTCCTTCCTTATTAGGATTTCCCCGTATGCAGCCAACTGTTTTCCCCAGCATTTGTTTTGTTGTTTTGAACTGCTTATGTTAATTTAGCATAATCTATAGCCATATACAAGCATGACCAGTTTCACCTAGTTATGGAGGTACCATAACCATAGCATTGGAGGCACCGATGTTATGACTTCCCCACGGCGGAGTGATTGCTCGTGGCGTCCCTTTCAGTTTTGGCCATATTATTATATCAGGTGGGGCGTATGGGTGCATCCTAGTTACATGTTTTATTCAGTTTATCATGGTGAATGTGGTGTGTGCCTTGCACCCTTCACAAGGAGCTGATCCCTCCTACCCAAACCAGTATATTGATTAGAGGCATCCCCTCTAATCAGCATGATGAGGTCACCCCTCCAAGTATTCATGCACGTGACCTTTTCATGGCCTATATGGGCTATGGTATATATATGTTAAAACAGTTTTCACAAGATAAACATAAGGCTTTTCAAACTATAAAACCAGTTTTCTTGATACCTAACCAGTTTACTCAGTACTTAGTCTTCCGCTGTTATATGTTACATGCTTATCCTATTTCATGCTATATTGTACATCCGTGCACTGAGCGTCTTGCTCAGCCGTTTTCCTTTTCATGTTCCCAAAACGGCAGGTACTCAGGGACGCTCGTAGATCTCAAACGTATGTGCATATGGATTGGAAGCTTTACTGTCTTTCTTTACTTTATGCATTTCCTTTACTTTGATACAGTTGCTATGGACATTGTTTCGTCCTTTCCTTTTACAGTATTTATGTTTGTGTGTGATGAGCTTTACTTTGGGGGTACCGATGTTTGATTCCGGTATTTCCCTTTTATGGTTGAATAATGCTTAGACATTTATCCTTGTATGCTTTGATGACACGCCATGATTATGCGTAATATTCCATTTCCAAAATGGGGTGTTACAATTATGGTATCAGAGCCAAGGCTTCGACCTGTAGGCTCTCAAATATGACCTGTGATTAGTGGGTAGTCACTACGGTCTTCCTAGAACTGACAGTTGTTTTCATGCATTCATCATTTTTAAGCATACATATACATGTCATTGTAACAGGGTTTTTGACTAAGTAATGGTTGGTACAGGACTGGCCCTATTTAGTCGCATGTGTTTTATAGAAACTTTTAGATTTGGGACCGACCCATAGGCGTCCCCTCGATATGTCTTTTATTTTGAGTGAACTGACCGGAGGCGTTCACTCTCGAGCATCAAAGTTTTCATAAAACTGCATCATGCATTCATACAAAGATTTTCTTGCATAAATTTTTTTTTTTTTTCTCGTGAAATTTTGGTATAAATTTTTTTTTTTATATTTTATGTTTGAACTGTTTATCATATGTTTTATGTTATACTGTCAGATGGTTCTCACACGCGAGCAAGAGCAGCTCAATGCTGCAATTCAGGCTGCCATGCAAGCCTTACTTCCTCAACTGAGGAATGACATTCGTGCTGAAGTCCAAGCTGCCAATAATCAGCAGCCGCAGAATCAGGCACCTCCTCCTCCTCCTCCCCCAGTAACACTAGCGGTATGGTTGGAAAGATTTAACAAGCTCCGTCCTAGAGCTTTTGAAAAGACTGATAGCCCCAGCGATGCTGAAAGCTGGCTGACTCACATTGAGAAAATCTTCAATGCTATGGGATGTGACCCCGCCTTCAAGGCAAGATTGGCATGCTACAGGTTTGAAGGCGATGTACTCAACTGGTGGCTAGCTTTGACGCAGTCAGAAGGAGGTGATGAATGGGTCGCTGGTTTGACATGGGCCCAATTCAAGGAAAGAGTGATGGAACAGTTCTTTCCTAAGGCAGAGCAGGACAAACTCAAGCGAGAATACCACGGGATACGTCAGAGAGCGGGCAAGAATAGCAACGAATTCATGCAGCGCTTTCTTCGCTTGGCTGGTTTTCTAGGAGCAGCGGCTGGTACTCCTGAGGAGCAGGCACACCATTTTAGGTGGGCACTTCGCACCTCGGTCGCGAACAATCTGGTATGTGCTACGTTCAATACAGTAGCACAAGTGGCCGACGCAGCAAGGAAGCTTGAGATGTTGCAGGAACGCGATGAGTTCGGGGAAGCGGAAAGACCCGACAAGAGGTAAAACATTTCATGTTCTAGCGTTAACCAGACCGCATCCTATCGTTATATGTTCTATAATCATCTCTTAAACTGTATCTTCCAGGCAGAAAACTGGGGACCGGTCTCAGCCGGCTACTCAGCAGCAGCCCAATCAGCCCAAAGGAAACGGTCACTCTAACGACCGTTCTGTTGTGGAAAGGCGCAACGGTAATGATAATTACCGTAACAATGCGGGACAATCCAACAACAGCAGGTCCTACTATTTACGCATCTTCTTATGATTTCATGTTATATCTCTCATGCTGACACTATATTAATCTCTACCAGGAACCACGGTAACGGAAGGGACCAGAACCACAGGGGTTCTCAGCCTAACCGTTCAGCTAACACTGGTAAATATCTTATGACGCTTACGTCCTATACTCGTGTATATACTTTATTCTTAACACGTATTGTCATCAGCAGGCCCTCAGCAAGCAAGGACTCCTGCTGGAGGATTCACTCATCCTCTTTGCAGCACTTGCCATCGCAGACACCCTGGCCCATGTCGTCGTGACTCTGACGCGTGCTACAAGTGCGGCCTCCCTGGCCATCGTATGAGAGACTGCCGTAAGGGTGAAATGGAGGGTACTTCGGGTCATGCTGATACTAAACCGCCTCCTACCACTGGGCGTGTCTACACGACATCGCGGGACCAGGCAAACAAATCTACAGGTACCATTACTGGAATTTTGTATATGTACGGCCAGGCTGCATGTGTTCTTTTCGACACGGGTGCCACTCATTCAGTTGTTTCCACTACTTATGCTAAGAACATCAGGACACTTCCCTTACCATTAGAAAATAAGCTTACCATTTCCACGCCTCTGAGGGACTCTGTATTAATAACTCATGTATACAAGAGTCTTCCTCTAGAGTTTGACGATAAAGTTCGTGCAGTAGATGCACTTCCCCTAGACATGATTGAGTTTGATATGATTCTTGGCATGGACTGGCTATCCAGGCACCATGCTACCATAGACTGCCACTCATATCGGGTGATCTTCGGCGACATTAATACACCAGAGTACATCCATAACGGGTTCATACCCGGGCGGTCTGTACAAGTCATATCTACCTTGCAAGCACGTGCATTACTGTCACATGGCTGCGAAGGTTATCTAGCTACGGTTCATGACATGGATGCTGAATCCCCATCGATTCAGGATCAACCAGTAGTTTCGGAATTTCAAGACGTCTTCCCAGATGAACTTCCAGGCATACCACCTGCAAGAGAAGTGGAATTCAACATCGACCTTGTTCCAGGAGCTGAGCCAATCTCTAAGGCTCCGTATCGTATGGCTCCCATAGAGCTAAAAGAACTGAAGGACCAACTGCAGGAACTTCTTGAACGAGGATTCATTAGACCAAGCGCATCTCCATGGGGCGCACCGGTCTTGTTCGTTAAGAAGAAGGACGGTAGCATGCGACTTTGCATTGACTACCGTGAACTTAATAAGATTACCATCCGCAATAGATATCCACTGCCACGTATAGACGATCTGTTTGACCAACTTCAAGGAGCCAAACACTTCTCAAAGATCGATCTAAGGTCAGGCTACCATCAGCTAAGGGTTAAAGAGCAGGATATTGCCAAGACTGCTTTTCGTACCCGCTATGGCCATTATGAGTTTGTGGTCATGCCATTCGGCCTGACTAACGCTCCAGCAGTATTCATGGATCTGATGAACAGAATCTTTCATGAATTCCTTGATAAATTTGTCATTGTATTCATCGATGACATCTTGATTTTCTCTAAGTCCACGGAGGAACACGAAGATCATCTCCGTACTGTACTACAGATTCATCGTCAGAAGCAGCTGTATGCGAAATTCTCCAAGTGTGAGTTCTGGTTAAACAAGGTGGCATTCTTAGGTCACATTGTATCAGCAGAAGGGATCACTATGGACCCAGCGAAGGTTGAGGCTATCACTAAATGGCCAAGACCAACATCAGCGACAGAAGTTCGCAGTTTCTTAGGCTTAGCTGGATATTATCGAAGATTCGTGGAGAACTTTTCCCGCCTGGCATTGCCTCTCACCAAACTGATGCGAAAAGGAGAGAAATTCGTCTGGACGGAAGAACGAGAGAAGAGCTTCGAAGACCTAAAGCAGAAGTTAGTATCTGCACCTATTCTTACTCTCCCATCTGGTACAGGTGGATTTCAGATCTATAGCGATGCATCGGGGAAGGGACTGGGTTGTGTTCTCATGCAACATGGGAAAGTGATCGCGTATGCTTCACGGCAGCTTAAGCCCTATGAAGAAAACTACCCTACGCATGACCTGGAACTTGCTGCAGTGGTGTTCGCATTGAAGATATGGAGGCATTACTTATACGGAGAATCATGCGACATCTTCACGGATCACAAGAGCTTGAAGTATATCTTCACACAGCGAGAATTGAACATGAGACAAAGGAGATGGTTGGAACTGTTGAAGGATTATGATATTAACCTACAATATCATCCCGGGAAAGCTAATGTAGTAGCAGATGCACTCAGCAGAAAGTCCGGAATGATAAACGGCATTGAGATCGAGGAACAAAACATAAGAGACTTGGAGCGGCTAGATATCGAAATCATGGTACGTGGGCAGCACGGATACTGGGCGAATCTTAGAGTAGAATCTGAGTTACTGACTAGGATCAAGGAAGCGCAGAAGGATGATGGAGAGATTTGGGCGATAATTCAGAATTTGGAGAAGCAGACAGAATTCAGAATGGACGCAGACGGTATCGTCTAGCAGGGCACGAGACTTTGTGTTCCTAACAATCCAGAACTCCGGGAAGCATTGTTAGCTGAAGCTCACAGCTCCCCATTTTCTATACATCCTGGGTCGACAAAAATGTACCATGACATCAGACAGCACTTTTGGTGGAGTGGTATGAAACAGGATGTAGCCACGCATGTCTCCAAATGTCTTACCTGCCAGCAGGTTAAGATTGAACATCAGCGATCGGGCGGTCTCCTTCAACCGTTGGATATTCCAGAGTGGAAGTGGGACAAAATCACCATGGATTTTGTTACCGGTCTTCCGCCTACCAAGAAGAAGCACGATGCTATTTGGGTCATTGTTGATCGACTCACCAAATCAGCTCATTTCTTACCGATACGCAAGGAAGATCCGGTAAGTAAACTCGCAGATACGTACAGAAGGGAGATCATGAGACTCCACGGCACTCCCTCCAGCATCGTCTCAGACAGAGATCCTCGTTTCACGTCGCGATTCTGGAAAGGTCTGCAAAAAGCTTGGGGTACACAACTTAAGCTGAGCACAGCCTTTCATCCTCAAACGGACGGACAATCGGAGCGAACAATTCAGACATTGGAAGATATGTTAAGGTCGTGTGCGTTGGAATGGACAGGTGATTGGGACGATTACATCTGTTTAGTCGAGTTTGCGTACAACAACAGCTGGCACGCAAGTATCAAATGTGCTCCTTTCGAAATGTTGTATGGCAGAAAGTGTCGCGCTCCAACTTGTTGGGATCAAGTGGGAGAGCGAACACTCGAAGGACCAGAGATTATAGAAATGACCAATGAGAAGATCGAGGTAGCTAAGCAGAAACTGCAGGAAGCACGATCACGTCAGAAGAGTTACGCCGATAAGCATCGTAGGGACATACATTTTAATGTGGGAGATCACGTCTTCCTCAAGGTTTCGCCGGCACGTGGTGTTAAACGCTTCGGGATCAAAGGGAAACTCAGTCCTCGGTTCATCGGACCATTTGATATCGTTGAACGAATCGGCGAAGTATCTTACCGATTGGCGTTACCTCCTCAGCTTTCGCACGTGCATAACGTGTTCCATGTGTCCTTACTCAGAGGGTACAATTATCATCCCCTTCACATGGTTCAGTATCCACTGGAACAGATACGTGAAGATCTCACTTTTATAGAAGAACCCGAACGAGTACTCGACAGGCAAGAACGAGTCATGAGAAGGAAGACGATTCCATTCGTCAAAATCCTTTGGAGGGACCATACCGAGCGGGAAGCCACTTGGGAAACAGAGGAGTCTATCCGGGCTTCTTACCCTCACTTCATATTTTGAGTTCGGGTATGTCACTTCTTTTCAGCTTACTTTATCTATAATTCGGGGACGAATTATTCTTTTTAGGGGGGAAGAATTGTAAAACCCGCATGCTTTTACCATGAATAGTGCCCTTAAGATCGTACGTCCTAGATTAAAGCTTACCTCAGTTAGTATTGATCACATTCATGTGCTAATAATCAAGCAAGTGCATACGTGTATGACATGACAAGTATCGATTACGTACGAACTCATGATAAACAGTTAATAAATATGTCACGTGAACATAATTAAATCATGATCACCATTTAAAATACTAACTAGAATAATTACGTAAATACTTATAATATAATTACGAGCGTTAAGTTTACGATAAATGACACGATAGATTAAACAGAAACACTTTAAACACGAGCACGTTTAACCACGAACGAACACGAAACATCGGGACACGAGAAAGGTACGGGTACCCCATGTGGGGCCCCCATACCCACGGCACACATACAAGAAATGGGCCTAGCCCATGGACTTTACAAGTAAAGGGGGGGTAAAGAGTTAAACATGTTTTCATTTTTCACTTTCAAGTAATAAACACAAAAACCCTAAAAAGAGTTTTCTCCTCCTCCTTTTGCTCTCTTTGTGCCGCCACCTAAACACCACCATTGGAGGGTGTTTGTTTGATTTTGATCTTAAAAACAAGTGTTAGAAACCGTGTTTGTTCATCCTTTTTCCAAGCTACATAGTGGTATACCTTTCTAACCCTTCTTTTTAATTCTTTTTAATTCTTTTAATCTTTGATTATTTTCATGAACATGTTATTATTTTTCTTATTTAAACAAGGTAATTAATCATTGATCTAACATGTTTTGGTATAAAATAAAATCAAAGAATGATTTAAAAGGGATGTTTGTTTTGGCCGCCTAGCAAACAAAACCGAGGGGGGTTTGGTTTGCTATTGCCGCCACCACCAAGACCATTTTTGGTCTTGGTTGGCTCATGTGGGACCCACGGCAGCAAGGAGACACATGTGCCCCGGGTTTGGCTCGGGGTACGGTGTCGAATTCATGCCCGATTCATGGTTCGTTGGTTAAATCATGATCTATGTTACATGTTAATTTTTATGAATCATGAACTTAGTATATAATTAATTAATAACATGAAATATTAATTAAATCATGACTTAGGTTATTTTTAATTATTAGTTTATCATGACATTAATTTAACCTAAGTATTTTATGTTATAAGTTATAATTAATTAATTATTAAAACATGCCTATAATTAATTAATTTAGACATGACTTAGGTTATGTTATTAATACATAATAATACACATTTTGACCTAAGTATTTTATTTCATTTTAATTAATACATGTTATACTTTAATTAAAATGCTTAACCTATAGTTTAATTAAAATACATGAAATAATAATTAAACTATACACTATATCATATGACTTAAGAAATAAGCTTATAACACTTAGACTTATATGTTAGCTTATGAAATCAGCTTAATTCTAATTATGGAAACTTCTATTTATAGAAACTTAATTAAATAAGGCAACTAATCTAATTATGGAAACCTTCTATATATGGAAACCTATCTATTTCAGGCAGCTAATCTAATCATGGAAACCTTCTATATATGGAAACTTATTTAATTAAGGCAGCTGATCTATTTTTGGAAACTTTCTATTTTTAGAAACTAATCTATTTTAAGCAGTAAATTCTATTTTAGGAAACTTTCTATTTTTGGAAACTTTCTATTTTTGGAAACTTTCTATTTTTGGAAACTTTCTATTTTTGGAAACTTTCTATTTTTGGTAACTTTCTATTTTTGGAAACTTTCTATTTTTGGAAACTTTCTATTTTTGGAAACTTTCTATTTTTGGAAACCTGCTATTTTTGGAAAGTTACTTATTATTACACAGTAAGTATATTAATACATGAAACACCAGTAATACTTAATCAGATAAATCAGAATACAAGATAAACACAGTTTAAGGCTTTAAACAGTGAACCATGACCTAAAACATACCAAATCAGCTATATGAGACACAAAACCCAGTACGTAATCAGTGAATCGATACTTATACACGTGTGTATTCATGTAGCGTTAGTGATCCAGAAGTAGGAGTCTTTCTTCCGTTCATTCACTGGACTTGAGGTACGGATTCCCGTCCTTTCAGTATGGACATTCCTTCCTTATTAGGATTTCCCCGTATGCAGCCAACTGTTTTCCCCAACATTTGTTTTATTGTTTTGAACTGCTTATGTTAATTTAGCATAATCTATAGCCATATACAAGCATGACCAGTTTCACCTAGTTATGGAGGTACCATAACCATAGCATTGGAGGCACCGATGTTATGACTTCCCCACGGCGGAGTGATTGCTCGTGGCGTCCCTTTCAGTTTTGGCCATATTATTATATCAGGTGGGGCGTATGGGTGCATCCTAGTTACATGTTTTATTCAGTTTATCATGGTGAATGTGGTGTGTGCCTTGCACCTTTCACAAGGAGCTGATCCCTCCTACCCAAACCAGTATATTGATTAGAGGCATCCCCTCTAATCAGCATGATGAGGTCACCCCTCCAAGTATTCATGCACGTGACCTTTTCATGACCTATATGGGCTATGGTATATATATGTTAAAACAGTTTTCACAAGATAAACATAAGGCTTTTCAAACTATAAAACCAGTTTTCTTGATACCTAACCAGTTTACTCAGTACTTAGTCTTCCGCTGTTATATGTTACATGCTTATCCTATTTCATGCTATATTGTACATCCGTGCACTGAGCGTCTTGCTCAGCCGTTTTCCTTTTCATGTTCCCAAAACGGCAGGTACTCAGGGACGCTCGTAGATCTCAAACGTATGTGCATATGGATTGGAAGCTTTACTGTCTTTCTTTACTTTATGCATTTCCTTTACTTTGATACAGTTGCTATGGACATTGTTTCGTCCTTTCCTTTTACAGTATTTATGTTTGTGTGTGATGAGCTTTACTTTGGGGGTACCGATGTTTGATTCCGGTATTTCCCTTTTATGGTTGAATAATGCTTAGACATTTATCCTTGTATGCTTTGATGACACGCCATGATTATGCGTAATATTCCATTTCCAAAATGGGGTGTTACAATCATCATATATTCATCATATACATTTATAATAGGAAAGAAAATACATGATTACAAAATCAAAAATAAAATAGGATGGGGAGAACAATCTTTATACCACCATGATGATGTAGGTTATGATCAAGACATGGATTTTGATGGAGAAACTTGTGATAAACCAAGACCATCTTCAAGACCACCATTCTTCAAGAACTCCTTGTGGAAAATCATCCCTAAGACTCCATAGAAACTCCTCCTTGGATGTTATAACTTGCACCAATCTTCATCTCTTTTGAAGGAGATTAACATATGTATGTTATAACAATAGTTTGTGGTTAAATTTAGATCAAATGGGGTGTTTAAGGTGGTGGTGGGATGACAAGATGAGGGAGAGTGGAGAGAAAATGGTGGTTTGCATGTTGTGTGTGTGGGAAGTGGTTTAGCTAACATGGTTTTGTTGATGTGTAGCTTCAAAGTGAAGCTAATGTTACAAGTGTAACTTAGCTTAGTGTAAGGATGCCACCTAAGGGTGTTGTGTTTCTTACTCTTGCCGTCCAAGAGTGGGGGTGGGGAAAGTTTGTTCTTGTCTCATCCCCATTTAATTACGGGTACTCATCGATTCTAGTTTCCTCGATTTGCGTGCCCTCGGGTCGTTTTATGAAAAATGTTTTTATAAATTATGAATCAACGGCACACAACGAAACTAATAAAAATTGTCTCATCAAAAACGGAGTTCGAAAACTTAAATACGTAATCCTAAGGTTTTAGTCGTAAAGGACGTTAAATTAAAATAGTAAGTCCTAATCTCTTCTCGTAAATTTGTGAGTTTATGAACCAACACAAATTTAAAATCCCAAAATAATATTGACAGGCAAATTTATTTCCTGAAATGTCGGACTGTCACCAAAACGGTGTATGTAACCGTAAGCACGTAACGTAGAATCCTCCGGTTTAGACGTAGTCGATGCTACTTCAAGACGTAAATCCAAATTTCTTCCCAAAAATAAGTGAGTTCATAATATAACATTAAAATAATGTTTTCAAATAAATATTGAGAATAAAATATCAACCATAAATTGACGGATTGTCACAAATGCTATTTCATGGTAAAAGAAGGCATTGTTCTTGGTCATAAAATTCCAAAGCCGGTGTTGAAGTCGACCTTGCTAAAGTTGATGTGATTGCTAAATTACCTCCTCCTTCAACCGTGAAGGGTGCGAGAAGTTTTCTTGGTCATGCGGGCTTCTATCGTCGATTCATTCAAGATTTTTCTAAGATCGCTCACCCGATGACCCACCTCTTTGAAATAGATACTCCTTCTATCTTTTCTAAATAGTGTATCGAATCTTTCAATCTTCTTAAGGATAAATTAACTAAGGCACCAGTCTTAGTTACTCCTAATTGGGAGTTACCTTTTGAATTGATGTGTGATGCTAGCGACTTTGCTATTGGAGCGGTTTTGGGACAAAGAATCAACAAACATTTCCAACCAATCCATTACGCTAGCAAAACAATGACGGGGGTTCAATTGCATTATAACACTACCGAAAAAGAACTTTTAGCCGTTGTATATGCTTTTGAAAAATTTCGCCCCTATCTTGTTCTTTCCACCACCATTGTCTACACCGATCATTCCGTGTTGAAGTACTTGTTAACAAAACAAGATTCCAAACCAAGACTTCTTCGTTGGGTTTTACTCCTTCAAGAATTCAAAATTGAAATTCGTGATAAAAAGGGAGCGGAAAACCAAGCCGCGGATCATCTTAGTAGACTCGATGATCCTTATCAAGGGGAGCTCCCAAATCAAGAGATTAATGAATCTTTTACCCTTGAGGCCTTGATGTCTATTAACTCCAATCTTGATGAGACCCCATGGTTTGCGGACTTTGCAAACTACTTGGCGGGTGGAATTCTCATCGAAGGGTTATCGTCCCAACAAAAGAAGAAATTCTTCAAGGATGTGAAAACTTACTATTGGGACGACCCTTGTCTCTTTAAACAATGTGCTGACTTGATCCTTCGTCGGTGTGTTGACGGGCCCGCAACATTAAAATCTTGGAAGCTTGCCATAAAGGACCAACCGGTGGTCACTTTGGTCCCAATTACACCGCGAAGAAAGTTTTCGATTCGGGATTTTATTGGCCCACCATTTATCGTGATGCACACGAAATGGTTAAACATTGTGATGCTTGCCAAAGAAAAGGCAAGATCACACATAAAGATGAGATGCCTCAAAAATTCATCCAAGAGTGTGAAATCTTTGACGTATGGGGCATCGACTTTATGGGGCCATTTCCATCATCTAAAGGGAACAAGTACATCCTAGTAGCCGTTGACTACGTATCTCAATAGGTTTAAGAAAAGGCTTTACCTACGAACAATGCGAGGGTGGTTGTGAACTTTTTGAAACAACTATTTGCTCGATTAGGTGTTCCTCGTGCTATCATTAGTGATCGCGGGACTCATTTTTGCAATGATCAATTCGCTCGAGTCATGGCTAAGTATGGTGTAAATCACCGACTTTCCACCGCATATCATCCACAAACAAATGGTCAAGCCGAGATTTCAAACCGTGGACTTAATAGAATCTTAGAGCGAACTGTAGGAGAGCATCGTGACTCATGGGCTGATAAGTTAGATAATGCTTTGTGGGCTTTCCGTACCGCATATAATACACCTATTGGTTGCAAGGCATGCCACCTCCCCATTGAGTTGGAGCATAAGGCTTATTGGGCCTTGAAATGGTCAAATTTTGATATCAACAAAGCCGGTGATCTTAGGAAGATCCAACTCAATGAACTTAATGAGCTGAGGAATGAAGCTTATGAAAATTCGTTGCTTTATAAGGAGAAAACCAAGCTCATTCATGATTCTAAGATTAAAAACCGAGATTTCAAAATAGGTTATCAAGTTTTACTCCTTAACTCTCGGTTGAAAAAAATTTCGGGCAAGCTTTAGAGCCGTTGGTCTGGTCCATTAACCGTCGCCAAAGTCTTCCCTTATGGCACCATTGAGTTATCGCAACCGAATGGGCCAAACTTCAAGGTGAATGGCCAGAGTGTTAAGTTGTACTTTGGTGAGGACATCTCTCATGAGATGATTCCATCCCTCACCATGTTTCCCTTGAATTAGTTCTGGGTCGAGTCAGGCTCGTGACTCGGTTAACAAAAACAAACGCTTCTCAGGAGGCAACCCGATGATCTAGTTTTACCCGTTTTCATAATAAGTGTAGGGGGAGCTACATAGGTGTTTGTTGTCTTGTTTCTTATGATGTGCAGGGATTGAAGATTCAAAGAGCACTTTTGATGATATTTGACGACTCATGATCCCGTGTTCCCGTCTTCCCGGTTCTATCCTAAACTGTCGTGATTCAATATTTCATATCTTATATGTTCACACTGAAATCACTATAGTTGTCTCTTCCTTAGCAAGATTTAAACAACGTGCACAATGTCCTAAGTGTAGGGGAGTTTACTCCCACATGCTTCAACATTGAGGACAATCTTTATATCTTGTGTAGGGGGACTTCTATTGAAGTTAAGTGGGCTTTTCCATTAATTTGTCCTCATTTTATCCGGAAAATCTAATTTTTCGACATTTTTCAAAATTTTTGATCTATTTTGGCCAAATAGTATTTTTCATTTATTCTCTTATATGTTCTTTCCTTTTGTTACCGCATCGTATGCATATATTTCATGAGAAAAATAAAGGAATAAAATGGTTTTAATGAGTTTAGATGTCGTTGATATATTAGGCACGTCATGAATCTTTTGACTAAACTCGAGTTTAGTTATCCAAGTTTACTCTAGCTAGTATCCTTAACGTGTTTAAGTCAAGTTTTGATAAGCTTTTATATAGGGAACTTTAAAACGCGAAAGTCTTAACTCTTACGGGTTAAGAACAAGAACTTTTTGCAAATTCCTATAATTGATCCTAGAAAGTCGTTTATCAAGGGAACTTTAAAATGCGAATTCTAAACTTGAAAAAGTCTAAGAAGTTGCAAGATCCTATAGATGACTTGAAAACCCAAAACTTTGATTTAATAGGCTAAGCATCCACGAGTCTCATTCCTTGAGGTTTTAAATTGTGGAGAACGAGAGATGATAAAGTCAATTATAAGTTTGGTTTTCATGAATTTATGTGAGTTAATTATGAGCTTCTTCTCCCGTCGTTTGTTAATAAATATATTTGCAATAAGTAAGGTCGTACGATTTGAAAAGTTACTTAGCTTCTAGCACAAGATCGTTAAAAGTTGCTCGGTATTAATTAGAGTTCATAGCTAAGGCATAACTTATTGAAGCGGGATGCGAAGATTAGCGAGTCCGAAAAGGCCTTAACAAGGCATGAGGGCTACATTTTGTTGCTAAAAATCCAAAGTGATGTGAAGAATCATTTATCAAAAATCAATATGAAGGATCAAGACACACGAAGAAAAGCAAATACTCCCCTAAAGATCATGGAGAAGTCTATCCGAAAAGATCCTAGCAAGGTATAAGGATAAATAGATCCAAGTCCTAAAAAGGAGGTGGATCGTTGTATATCAAAATCCAAAATAAAGATTGGAGAAAAAATGAAGAAGTCGTGGTCCAAGTATGAAGAATCTCTCAAAAAACTTCAAGTGAAGAAATTCCTATTATGAAGAGAAGACCTTTATTTCAAGAACGTCTCTCAAGATAGGAAGTATGAAGTCACTGCCAAATATCGGTCCGAGAAAGGTCTCAAATCGTGAAGCGAGTTATGCCAAGATATGAACTTTATGAGGTCCCGAGAAGCAGTTTTAAAATATTTTGTCCTTTATCTAACTATTGATTAAATCGTCCTACTTTATTTTCGGCCTAAATAAATTATCGAAATAAGTCAACAATGCATCCTCGTGATCATTCAAGACAATAATAAAATATAAGAGATACACCTAGGAATAAGGGAGTCTAAGTGAATAATTGGGCCACATGAGTTTGTGTTAGCTTACTAACTTATAATAACAATGATCTCGTTTATAAGCTTGTTGTGGGGAACGTGAAATTTGAGGATGATAAACATTCATGACAACCAAAGCCCTAATGTAAGTCTTCGATATCTTTACTTGTTCTTCCTTCAAAGCATTTTGTATATATTTCTATTTTTTTAGTTTCCTTAGTGTTTAGTATTTAATAAAGGCCAAGGTGGGTTAATTATGATGAAGAATGTAAATCATGCTTTGAAACTAATGCATTGCATGAGGGCATTGCAATGGTCAAGTGTATGAGATTTAATAAGTGTGCAAACACTTATCCTTTTTACCACTTATTTCTAATAATAACAAGACCATAACGTGTATTTAATGTCGTAAAAGGAGGAATTATGTGTGGTTTGTGTTTTTATTGTGTTTAGGGCAAAAATATGAAAAAGGAAGAAAAGACGGGCTTTCATGGGCTTTTATCGAAGAAAAAGACAAAAGACGATGTCAAAAGGTCAAAAGTGCAAGAAGAACGGAAGTCAAAGGCCTATTCTGAAAATTCATCGAAGAAAAAGTCTAAAGACGGAAGTTTAACGAAGTCGAAGAACCAAGTCTACTAAAAGAAGAAAATTAGAAGACGAGTTTTCCAACACGAGTTCATTTTATCATTCGACTAGTCCCGAGACGAAGTCGAGAAAGACGAGTTATTTAAAAGACGAGAAGACAAGAAGAAAGAAGGAGGAAACAACACCATTCCCTTCCCCTATATATATATTTTCCTAAACATGTCATTAGGGAGTTAGTCTTTGTTTTTCTTTAAGTTTAGTAGGTAATTAGTGTGTGTTTTATTTTTTCTCTCTCTAGCTTTTCTTTCAAGCTTATTAAACTTTCATCTTAATCTTGTAATTTTGGATCTTAATCTTCAATATAATCAAGATTTTTAGTTAATTCTCATTCTACCTTTCTTAATCATAATCTATTATTTTTCTTTATTAATCATGTAGTTTGTTTAATCTTGTTGATTGTGTGATTGATTTGCTTATTGGATTGTGCCTGATTTTGCGTGTTTGAGGTTTTTAGATTATTGTGCTTATTGCTTAATTTTTATGTTTTCTAGTTTTTTAAATAAGTTGATTTTGGTAGATTAATATTTTTATAAAAAGTTGATTTTAAATAATTTGATTATTTAGTGTTCTTAAAAGTTTTTAAATTGTGACTTATTAGTTTTTTCTATAAATCAATTTGGTTAAAGTTTTGGTAAGTGCTTATTTTTATTTTTCTTATTTTGAGTTAATCCGGGTTTTCAAAACCCTTTTATCCCGACTTGTGTACTGAATGCATTATTCTGACTTAAGTTGCAAAACTTCATTGTTCAGACTTGTGTGCTAGACTCCATTTCCCGAATTAAGTTGAAAATTGGGTATTCCTAATTAAGTGTGGAGAACACATTCCGTATAAGATCTAAGACCTTTATTCCGGATTAGGTGCTGGACTAACATTCCGGATTGTGATCTTGTGGGGTGTTCCGAATTAACACTTAACCAAGGATTCCAGATTGAGTGACAGATTTAGATTCCGAATTAGTTTTGTTTTTTGTTTCCCGAATTAGTTTTTTATTTCAAATCAAATAAATCAAATGGCGCCGTTGCCGGCTCTTTCCGTAAAGATTAACGGTTTTTAGTGAGAAACATTGGATTTTGGGATCCGTTCTTTTGGGAACATTATTTTCGAGCACATAAATTTCAAAAATCCTAAAAAATATAAAATTTTCAAAAATCCAAAAAAATAAAAAAGTTAAAAAAACCAAAAATATTGTATTTCATTTTTAGTGTATGCGTACTCGATCTTCGTCTTATTATGAGCCCGAGACTCGTAGAGACTTATATATGGAAACTAAAAAAAATACTAAACACTAAGGAAACTAAAAAAATAGAAATATATACAAAATGCTTTGAAGGAAGAACAAGTAAAGATATCGAAGACTTACATTAGGGCTTTGGTTGTCATGAATGTTTATCATCCTCAAGTTTCACGTTCCCTACACCAGGCTTATAAACGAGATCATTGTTATTATAAGTTAGTAAGCTAACACAAACTCACGTGGCACAATTATTCACTTAGACTCACTTATTCCTTGGTGTATCTCTTATATTTTATTATTGTCTTGAATTATCACGAGGATGCATTGTTGACTTATTTCGATAATTTATTTAGCCCGAAAATAAAGTAGGACGATTTAATCAATAGTTAGCTAAAGGACAAAATCTTTTAACACTGCTTCTCGGGACCTCATAAAGTTCATATCTTGGCATAACTCGCTTCACGATTTGAGACCTTTCTCGGACCGATATTTGGCAGTGATTTCATACTTCGAATCTTGAGAGACGTTCTTGAAATAATGGTCTTCTCTTCATAATAGGAATTTCTTCACTTGAAGTTTTTTGAGAGATTCTTCATACTTGGACCACGACTTCTTCATTATTTCTCCAATCTATTTATCCTCATACCTTGCTAGGGTCTTTTCAGATAGACTTCTCCATGATCTTTAGGGGAGTATTTGCTTTTCGTCGTGTGTCTTGATCCTTCATATTGATTTTTGATAAAAGATTCTTCACATCACTTTGGATCTTTAGCAACAGAATGTAGGCCTCATGCCTTGTTAGGGCCTTTTCGGACTCGCCAATCTTCGCATCCCGCTTCAATAAGTTATGTCTTGGCTATGAACTCTAATTAATACCAAGCAACTTTTAAACGACCTTGTGCTAGAAGCTAAGTAACTTTTCGAATCGTACGACCTTACTTATTGCAAATATATTTATTAACAAGCGATGGGAGAAGAAGCTCATAATTAACTCACATAAATTCATGAAAGAATATCAAACTTATAATTGACTCTATCATCTCTCGTTCTCCACAATTTAAAAATCTCAAGGAATGAGACTCGTGGGTGCTTAGCCTACTAAATCAAAGTTTTGGGTTTTCAAGTCATCTATCTTACAACTTCTTAGACTTTTTCAAGTTTAGAATTCACATTTTAAAGTTCCCTTGATAAACGACTTTCTAGGATCAATTATAGGAACTTGCGAAAAGTTCTTGTTCTTAACCCGTAAGAGTTAAGACTTTCGCGTTTTAAAGTTCCCTATATAAAAGCCTAGCAAAACTTGACTTAAACACGTAAAGGATACTAGCGA
Source organism: Glebionis coronaria (assembly GCA_025667525.1). Classification (NCBI taxonomy): domain Eukaryota; kingdom Viridiplantae; phylum Streptophyta; class Magnoliopsida; order Asterales; family Asteraceae; genus Glebionis; species Glebionis coronaria. Next base: position 143,204 of record JANFOE010000489.1, read on the forward strand.
GAGTAAACTTGGATAAGTAAACTCGGGTTGAGTCAAAAGATTCATGACGGGCCTAATATATCAACGACATCTAAACTCATTAAAACCATTTTATTCCTTTATTTTTCTCATGAAATATATACATACGATGCGATAACAAAAGGAAAGAACATAAAAGAGAATAAATGAAAAATACTACTTGGCCAAAATAGATCAAAAATTTTGAAAAATGTTGAAAAATTAGATTTTACGGATAAAATGAGGACAAATTAATGGAAAAGCCCACTTAACTTCGATAGAAGTCCCCCTACACTAGATATAAACATTGTCCTCAATGTTGAAGCACGTGGGAGTAAACTCCCCTACACTTAGGACATTGTACATGTTGTTTAAATCTTGCTAAGGAAGAGACAACTATAGTGATTTCAGTGTGAACATATAAGATATGAAATATTGAAGCACGACAGTTTAGGATAGAACCTGGAAGACGGGAACACGGGATCACGGGTCGTCAAATATCATCAAAAGTTCTCTTTGAATCTTTAATCCCTGCACATCATAAGAAACAAGACAACAAACACCTATGTAGCTCCCCCTACACTTATTATGAAAACGGGTAAAGGATAGATCATCGGGATTCCTCCCGAGAAGCGCTTGTTTTTGTTAACCGAGTCACAAGCCTGACTCGACCCAGAACTAATTCAAGGGAAACATGGTGAGGGATGGAATCATCTCATGAGAGATGTCCTCACCAAAGTACAACTTAACACGCTGGCCATTCACCTTAAAGTTTGGCCCATTTGGTTGCGATAACTCAATGGTGCCATAAGGGAAGACTTTGGCGACGGTGAATGGACGAGACCAACGGCTCTTATGCTTGCCCGAAAAAAATTTCAACCGAGAGTTAAAGAGTAAAACTTGATCACCTATTTTGAACTCTCGGTTTTTAATCTTAGAATCATGAATGAGCTTGGTTTTCTCCTTATAAATAAACGAATTTTCATAAGCTTCATTCCTTAGTTCATTAAGTTCATTGAGTTGGATCTTCCTAAGATCACCGGCTTTATTGATATCAAAATTAGCCCATTTCAAGGCCCAATAAGCCTTATGCTCCAACTCAATGGGGAGGTGGCATGCCTTTCCGTACACAAGACGATATGGAGTGCAACCAATAGGTGTCTTATATGTGGTACGGAAAGCCCACAAAGCATCATCTAACTTATCGGCCCATGAGGCACGATGCTCTCCCACAGTTCGCTCTAAGATTCTCTTAAGTCCACGGTTTGAAATCTCGGCTTGACCATTTGTTTGTGGATGATACGCGGTGGAAAGTCGGTGATTGACACCATACTTAGCCATGACTCGAGCAAATTGATCATTGCAAAAATGAGTCCCACGATCACTAATGATAGCACGAGGAACACCGAATCGAGCAAATAGTTGTTTCAAAAAGTTCACAACCACCCACCCATCGTTCGTAGGTAAAGCCTTTGCTTCAAACCCATTTGGATACGTAGTCAACGGCTACGAGGATGTAATTGTTCCCTTCAGATGATGGAAATGGCCCCATAAAGTCGATGACCCATACATCAAAGATTTCACACTCTTGGATGAAATTTTATGGCATCTCATCTTTATGTGTGATCTTGCCTTGTCGTTGGCAAGCATTGCAATGTTCAACCATTTCGTGTGCATCAAGATAAATGGTGTACCAATAAACTCCATAATCGAAAAAAATTTCTTCGCGGTGTAATTGGGACCAAAGTTGCGGGCCCGTCAACACACCGACGAAGGATCAAATCAGCACATTGTTTAAAGAGATAAGGGTCGTCCCAATAGTAATTTTTTCACATCCTTGAAGAATTTCTTCTTTTGTTGGGACGATAACCCTTCGATGAGAATTCCACCCGCCAAGTAGTTTGCAAAGTCCGCAAACCATGGGGGTCTCATCAAGATTGGAGTTAATAGACATCAAGGCCTCAAGGGAAAAGATTCATTAATCTCTTGATTTGGGAGCTCCCCTTTATAAGGATCCCCGATTCTACTAAGATGATCCGTGACTAGGTTTTCTGCTCCCTTTTTATCACGAATTTCAATTTTGAATTCTTGAACGAGTAAAACAAACGAAGAATTCTTGTTTTGGAATCTTGTTTTGTTAACAAGTACTTTAACGTGGAATGATCGGTGTAGACAATGGTGGTGGAATGAACAAAATAGGGGCGAAATTTTACAAAAGCATATACAACGGCCAAAAGCTCTTTTTCGGTAGTGGTATAATGCAATTGAACCCCCGTCATTGTTTTTCTAGCGTAATGGATTGGTTTGAAATGTTTGTTGATTCTTTGTCCCAAAACCGCTCCAATAGAAAAGTCGCTAACATCACACATCAATTCAAAAGGTAACTCCCAATTAGGAGTAACTAAGACCGGTGCATTAGTTAATTTATCCTTAAGAAGATTGAAAGATTCGATACACTCTTTAGAAAAGATAAAAGGAGTATCTTTTTCCAAGAGGTGGGTCATCGGGCGAGCGATCTTAGAAAAATCTTGAATGAATCGACGATAGAAGCCCGCATGACCAAGAAAACTTCTCACACCCATCACGGTTGAAGGAGGAGGTAAGTTAGAAATCACATCGAATTTAGCAACGGTCGACTTAAATACCGGCTTTGGAAATTTTATGACGAAGAAAAATGCCTTCTTTTACCATGAAATGGCATTTTTCCCAATTAAGAACGAGACGAGTGTCTTCACACCGTTTAAGCATACGTTCTAAATTGGCAAGGCAAGTTGAGAAAGAATCACCATAGACCGAGAAATCATCCATAAAGTCTTCCATAATTTCTTAACCATGTCATGGAATATAGCCATCATAAACCTTTGGAAAGTCCCAGGAGCATTGCATAAGCCGAAAGGCATTCTTTTGTAAGCAAATGTTCCATAAGGACAAGTGAATGTGGTTTTCTCTTGGTCTATTGGATCGATGGGAATTTGAAAATACCCAGAGAAACCGTCTAAGAAGCAATAGTAGTCATTACCCGCTAAACGCTCGAGCATTTGATCCATGAAAGGAAGAGGAAAATGATCCTTACGAGTGGCATCATTGAGCTTGCGATAGTCTATGTAAACTCGCCATCCTGTGACAAGTTGAGTAGGAATCAAATCGTTGTTTTCATTGGGAACAACGGTTATTCCGCCTTTCTTAGGCACACAATGGACGGGACTAACCCATGACGAATCCAAAATAGGGTAAATCATTCCGATATCTAGAAGTTTGATAACTTCGTTCTTGATGACGTCATGAATTTTTGGATTAACCCTTCTTTGGATTTGGATTGCGGGTTTAAAGTCATCTTCCATGAGAATGTTATGAGTACAAAAGTTAGGATCAATTCCGCGGATATCGGAAATTTTCCAAGCAATTGCTTTCTTATGATTTTTGAGCACATCGAGAAGTCGAGATTTTTCATCCTCTTTTAAGTCCTTTCCAATGATGACGGGTAACTTCTTATTGTCTTCGAGGAAAACGTATTCGAGATGAGACAGTAAATCCTTAAGCTCTAAATCCGGAGGATTGTCGATGGAAGGCGTAGTCGAATTCGGATCATCGTTTGTGATTTCCATAGGAGAAGGTGGAGAAATATGGTCCTAATTGAGAAGTTTCTCAATGGTACGAATGTATTCTTCCAAATTGGTAGGAGAATCGTCATATTATAAGTCCACATCCCCTAGAGTTGCTTAAAATTCTTTCAAAAGAAAATCACTTTCTCCAAATGGAGTCAGTGAGGGAGCAATAGAGGCAACGGTCTCAACAATGGGTGGAGAGGAAAACCACTTTTACAAGCTTCTTTGAAATGTTCTTCACAAGCCTCATCAAGTACGTCAATGAAATTAACGCTTTCGTGTTCATAAGGTTGCTTAGAAGGTTTACCCATGTTGAAGACGATTTTGTCGTCACCAACTCTCATGATTAATTCGCCCGCGGCTACATCAATAACAGTGCGACCGGTCTTAAGAATGGACGTCCAACGATTAATGGAACACGGGGGTACATATCGTAGTCAACGACAACGAAATCCGCCGGAAAGGTGAATTTGTCGACACCGACGAAGACATCTTCGGCTATCCCTACCGGATAAGCAATCGTACGGTTAGCTAACTCCAATGTCATTCATGTGGGGACTTGCTCGGGTTGAGATAATTGTTTCCAAACACTTAATGGCATTAAGTTGATACTGGCACCTAGATCGGCTAGGGCCATTCAATTCTCTACCCCGGGAAAGTTGCAAGGAATGAGAAACCGACCCGGATCACCAAGTTTGGTTGGAAATTTCCTTAAGAGAACCGCGGAGCAATTCTCATTAAGTTGGGTTTGAGAAATATCAAGGAGTTTTTTCCTTATCACTGAGAAGATCTTTAAACATTTTAGCATATTTAGGCATGTGAGCAAGAGCCTCGGCAAAGGAGATGTTGAAATTCAATTGTTTAAACATTTTAAGAAAGTTCGAAACTTTGATATCATCCTTGTTCTTCAACTTCTCGTTCCTCAACCTTGAAGGATAAGGTATATCGGGTTGAGAGGAAGGCTTTAGAATGGAATTCTCACTCACATCCTTGGGTGGTAGAGGGGTAGAAGTAGAAGGTGGAGGAATCGGTGAATGGGGGCTCGTTATCCTTTGTCACAATCACCGGAGTAAGCTTAGGAATCTCAGCTTCCGTGTAACCTTTTCCACTTTGGGTGGTGATTGCTTTCATCTCCCCTGTTGGATTAGCAACGGTGTTACTCGGAAGAGAAACCGAAGCAGAGGATTGATTACTTGGGAAGAAACTAGCCATCATATACCTTAAATCATTCGTTTGACTGCTTAAAGAGTTTCGCATGTCATTCCTAAGCTCGGCTCGAAGATCATTCCCTTGTTTCACCATGTCACCTTTCAAGTTGATGATTTGACTCTGAAGATTCTTCACCAGCGCGTCATTAGTCCTCATGTACGTTTCAACCTCTTGATTATATGTCGTGGGTTGGTTGGGATGGGGAACTTGGTAAGCGGGTGGTTGATAAGTGGTTTTTTGATAAACATGATTATTTCCTTGAGGTGGTTATGGGTTTCTTTGGGTTTGATATTGATTAGGAGCTCGAGGTTGGTTTTGATTGTTGCGATTGAAGTTGGTTTGGTTTTGAGGAGGAAAACCGGGGTGGTGAAAGGAAGTTGTTTGACCGATAACTTAGCAAATTTCGGTCACCTTGAGGACGTGCTTGATAGCCTCCCGTGGAAATGTTACCGTTAGCCGCATACACGGTTTCCGGATTGTCATGAGTAGAAGGACAATCGGTGTATGAATGAGAACCACCGCAAGTCTCACAAGAAGGTGTGATAACTTTAACTTGATGAAATTGGTTCGTAGCCGTGGTTAAGAAATTTTTGTTCATCTCGGCTATTTGGCGGGTAAGTTCGGTTATCTCGGGGTTTGATGAAGTAGAAGAAACATTGGCCCTCAGGTTATTTCTTGAAGATGCGGATGAATCCCAATTTTTTTGATGAGTGGTCATGTTCTTTATAAGCTCTCTACACTCCTCAGGTCTTCTCTTCATGAATGTACCACCGGCGGCAGCATTAATCGTATCACGATCATGAAAAGTTAAACCATTGTAGAATGTATCAATCAAAGTGACGGGGAGCATATTATGATTAGGACAACGATCGATCAAGACATTATAACGTTCCCAAGCATCGAAAAGCGACTCATCAGGTTCTTGAGTGAAACCACTGATTTGATTACGAAGACTAGTTACCATGGATGGTGGACAATAGCGCGACATAAATTTTTAAGTCATTTCGTCCCATGTATGAATTGAGTTTTGGGGAAGACGATCAAACCATTTTTTGGCATGGTGGGATAAAGTGTGTGGAAAAAGATGAAGGCGAAGAAAATCCATGGAAACAACGGGCAATTTCATGCTTTGAGTGACGGTTATGAATTTATCGAGGTGTTTGTTGGCATCATCATCCGGTAATCCGTGAAATGGACAAGCGTTTTGAACTTGTTGGATCATGTGATGCTTCAATGAAAACTCGGGAGCCGTGATTTGCATCGGCGCAATCGGTCCTCCATGTCCGTTCATAGTTGGTTGACAAAGCTCCTCCATCGTACGAAGTTCGGGTTGAGGGACATGGTTCTTGTTGCTGTTATTATTCAAATTGGGGTGAGGTGGGTTGTTATTATTATGCACACCGGCCATACCTAAGTCTCTACGAGTCTCGGGCTCAGAATAAGACGAAGATCGAGTACGCATACACTAAAAATGAAATACAATATTTTTGGTTTTTATATCTTTTTTATTTTTTTTGGATTTTTGAAAATTTTATATTTTTTAGGAATTTTGAAATTTTTGTGCTTGAAAATAACGTTCCCAAAAGAACGGATCCCAAAATCCAATTTTTCTCACTAAAACCGTTAATATTTACGAAAGAGCCGGTAGCGGTGCCATTTGATTTAGATGATTAGACATCATTTGATTTAATGGATTTTATGTGTGTGTTCGTGTTGTTCGTACTCGATTCAATTCGAATTGATCACGGTTTAGGGTGGAATTAATGGTGTTGGTCACTATTAAGGGGGAGCTTGATTATCTAAGTCTACTAATAATATAAAAACCAAATAAGAATGTCTAACCTTGATTGCTTGTCAAGAACGAATGCTGCAAAGTAGAACTTGGTGAAAGAAACTAAAGGTTATTATCTATTTTAAAATAAAGATGTAAACTTGAAATGATTAAACTAAAAATTAAGGCTTTTGACAAAAGATTATAACTTGATAAAAATGTAAACTTGATAAAATAACTTGAAAATTAAACTAAGTGAAAATTGGCGGGAAAAATAAAGTTAAAAAAAAACTAATTCGGGAAACAAAAACCAAAACTAATTCGGAATCTAAATCTGTCACTCAATACGGAATCCTTGATTTGGATCTAATCTAGAATACACACAATACAAACAATCCGGAATACTAATCAACACGTAATTCGGAATCACCCCAAATTGCACTTAGTTCGGAATGTTAAAAGGAATCTAATTCGGAATCCAACATCCCCACCTAGTTCGGAATAAGAACCCACACACAATCCGGAATCAGCACACTAAACTTAATTCAGGATCCATCTTAATATAATTCGGAATACCAACTTGGGACCTAATCCGGAATCCTTGGTTAAGTGTTAGTTCGGAATACCCCACAAGATCACAATCCGGAATGTTAGTCCAGCACCTAATCCGGAATAAAGGTCTTAGACCTTATTCGGAATGTGTGCTCCACACTTAATTCGGAATACCCAATTTTCAACTTAATTCAGGAAATGGAGTCTAGCACACAAGTCTGAATAATGAATTTTTGCAACTTAAGTCGGAATAATGCATTCAGTACACAAGTCGGGATAAAAGGGTTTTGAAAACCCGGATTAACTCAAAATAAGCAAAATGAAAATAAGCACTTACCAAAACTTAAACCAACTTGATTTTTAGAAAAAACTAATAAGACACAATTTAAAAACTTTTAAGAACACTAAAAAATCAAATTATTTAAAATCAACTTTTTATAAAAATATTAATCTACCAAATCAACTTATATAAAAAAACTAGAAAACATAAAAATTAAGCAATAAGCACAATAATCTAAAAACCTCAAACACACCAAATCAATAAGCACAATCCAATAAACAAATCAATCACACAATCAACAAGGTTAAACTAACTACATGATTAATAAAGCAAAATAATAGATTATGATTAAGAAAGGTAGAATGAGAATTAACTAAAAAGCTTGATTATATTAAAGATGAAGATCCAAAATTACAAGATTAAGATGAAAGTTTAATAAGCTTGAAAGAAAAGCTAGAGAGAGAAAAAATAAAACACACACTAATTACCTACTAAACTTAAAGAAAAATAAAGACTAACTCCCTAATGACATGTTTAGGAAAATATATATAGGGGAAGGGAAAGGTGTTGTTTCCTCCTTCTTTCTTCTTGTCTTCTCGTCTTTTAAATAACTCGTCTTTCTCGACTTTGTCTCGGGATTAATGATAAAATGAACTCGTCTTCTAATTTTCTTCTTTTAGTAGACTTGGTTCTTCGACTTCGTTAAACTTCCGTCTTTAGACTTTTTCTTCGATAAATTTTCAGAATAGGCCTTTGACTTCCGTTCTTCTTGCACTTTTGACCTTTTGACTTCGTCTTTTGTCTTTTTCTTTGATAAAAACCCGTGAAAGCCCGTGTTTTCTTCTTTTTTCATATTTTTGTCCTAAAACACAATAAAAACACAAACCACGCATAATTCCGCCTTTTACGACATTAAATACACGTTATGGTCTTGTTATTATTAGAAATAAGTGGTAAAAAGGATAAGTGTTTTCACACTTATTAAATCCCCTACACTTGACCATTGCAATGCCCTCATGCAATGCATTAGTTTCAAAGCATCGTTTACATTCTTCATCATAATTAACCCACCTTGGCCTTTATTAAATACTAAACACTAAGGAAACTAAAAAAAATAGAAATATATACAAAATGATTTGAAGGAAGAACAAGTAATGATATCGAAGACTTACATTAGGGCTTTGGTTGTCATGAATGTTTATCAACCTCAAGTTTCACGTTTCCCTCAACAAGCTTATAAACGAGATCATTGTTATTATAAGTTAGTAAGCTAACACAAACTCATGTGGCCCAATTATTCACTTAGACTCCCTTATTCTTAGGTGTATCTCTTATATTTTATTATTTTCTTGAATGATCACGAGGATGTATTGTTGACTTATTTCGATAATTTATTTAGGACGATTTAATCAATAGTTAGCTAAAGGACAAAATCTTTTAAAACTGCTTCTCGGGACCTCATAAAGTTCATATCTTGGCATAACTCGCTTCACGATTTGAGACCTTTCTCGGACCGATATTTGGCAGTGACTTCATACTTCGAATCTTGAGAGACGTTCTTGAAATAATGGTCTTCTCTTCACAACAGGAAGTTCTTCACTTGAAGTTTTTTGAGAGATTCTTCATACTTGGACCACGACTTCTTCATTTTTTTTCCAATCTTTATTTTGGATTTTGATATACAACGATCCGCCTCCTTTTAGGACTTGGATCTATTTATCCTCATACCTTGCTAGGGTCTTTTCGGATAAACTTCTCCATTATCTTTAGGGGAGTATTTGCTTTTCGTCGTGTGTCTTGATCCTTCATATTTATTTTTGATAAATGATTCTTCACATCACTTTGGATCTTTAGCAACAAAATGTAGCCCTCATGCTTTGTTAGGGCCTTTTCGGACTCGCCAATCTTCGCATCCCGCTTCAATAAGTTTTGCCTTGGCTATGAACTCTAATTAATACCGAACAACTTTTAAACGATCTTGTGCTAGAAGCTAAGTAACTTTTCAAATCGTACGACCTTACTTATTGCAAATATATTTATTAAAGCGATGGGAGAAGAGGATCATAATTAACTCACATAAATTCATGAAAGAATACCAAACTTATAATTGACTCTATCATCTCCCATTCTCCACAATTTAAAATCTCAAGGAATGAGAATCGTGGATGCTTAGCCTATTAAATCAATGTTTTAGGTTTTCAAGTCATCTATAGGATCTTGCAACTTCTTAGACTTTTTCAAGTTTAGAAGTCGCATTTTAAAGTTCCCTTGATAAACGACTTTCTAGGATCAATTATAGGAACTTGCGAAAAGTTCTTGTTCTTAACCCGTAAGAGTTAAGACTTTCGCGTTTTAAAGTTCCCTATATAAAAGCCTAGCAAAACTTGACTTAAACACGTTAAGGGTACTAGCTAGAGTAAACTTGGATAAGTAAACTCGGGTTGAGTCAAAAGATTCATGACGGGCCTAATATATCAACGACATCTAAACTCATTAAAACCATTTTATTTCTTTATTTTTCTCATGAAATATATACATACGATGCGATGAAAAAAGGAAAGAACATAAAAGAGAATAAATGAAAAATACTACTTGGCCAAAATAGATCAAAAATTTTGAAAAATGTTGAAAAATTAGATTTTCCGGATAAAATGAGGATAAATTAATGGAAAATCCCACTTAACTTCGATAAAAATCCATTTAATAAGTGTGAAAACACTTCCTTTTTACCATTTATTTCTAATAATAACAAGACCATAACGTGTATTTAATGTCGTAAAAGGCGCAATTATGTGTGGTTTGTGTTTTTATTGTGTTTTAGGCCAAAAATATTAAAAAGGAAGAAAATACCGGCATTCACGGGCTTTTATCGAAGAAAAAGACAAAAGACGAAGTCAAAAGGTCAAAAGTGCAGGAAGAACGGAAGTGAGAGGCCGATTCTGAAATTTATCAAAGAAAAAGTCTAAAGACGGAAGTTTAACGAAGTCGAAGAACCAAGTCTACTAAAAGAAGAAGATTAGAAGACGAGTTCATTTTATCATTCGACTAATCCGGAGACAAAGTCGAGAAAGATGAGTTATTTAAAAGACGAGAAGACAAGAAGAAAGAAGGCGAAAACAACACCTTTCCCTTTCGCTATATATATTTTCCTAAACATGTCATTAGGGAGTTAGTCTTTATTTTTCTTTAAGTTTAGTAGGTAATTAGTGTGTGTTTTATTTTTTCTCTCTCTAGCTTTTCTTTCAAGCTTATTAAACTTTCATCTTAATCTTGTAATTTTGGATCTTAATCTTCAATATGATCAAGCTTTTTAGTTAATTCTCATTCTACCTTTCTTAATTATAATATATTATTTTGCTTTATTAATCATGTAGTTGGTTTAAGCTTGTTGATTGTGTGATTGATTCGCTTATTGGATTGTGCTTATTGATTTGGTGTGTTTGAGGTTTTTAGATTATTGTGCTTATTGCTTAATTTTTATGTTTTCTAGTTTTTTAAATAAGTTGATTTTGGTAGATTAATAATTTTATAAAAAGTTGATTTTAAATAATTTGATTATTTAGTGTTCTTAGAAGTTTTTAAATTGTGTCTTAATAGTTTTTTCTAAAAATCAATTTGGTTTAAGTTTTGGTAAGTGCTTATTTTCATTTTGCTTATTTTGAGTTAATCCGTGTTTTCAAAACCCTTTTATCCCGACTTGTGTACTAAATGCATTATTCCGACTTAAGTTGCAAAACTTCATTATTCAGACTTGTGTGCTAGACTCCATTTCCCGAATTAAGTTGAAAATTGGGTATTCCGAATTATGTGTGGAGCACACATTCCGAATAAGGTCTAAGACCTTTATTCCGGATTAGGTGCTGGACTAACATTACGGACTGTGATCTTGTGGGGTATTCCGAATTAACACTTAACCAAGGATTCCGGATTAGGTCCCAAGTTGGTATTCCGAATTATATTGAGAAGCTGGATCCCGAATTAAGTTTAGTGTGCAGATTCCGGATTGTTTATGGGTTCTTATTCCAAACTAGGTGGGGATGCTGGATTCCGAATTAGATTCCTTTTAACATCCCGAACTAAGTGCAATTTGGGGTGATTCCGAATTACGTGTTGATTAGTATTCCGAATTGTTTGTGTTTTGTGTATTCCGGATTAGATCCAAATCAAGGATTCCAGATTGAGTGACAGATTTAGATTCCGAATTAGTTTTGGTTTTTGTTTCCCGAATTACTTTTTTTTTTAACTTTATTTTTCCCGCCAATTTTCACTTAGTTTAATTTTCAAGTTATTTTATCAAGTTTACATTTTATCAAGTTATAATCTTTTGCCAAAAGCCTTAATTTTTAGTTTAATCATTTCAAGTTTACAACTTTATTTTAAAATAGATAATAACCTTTAGTTTCTTTCACCAAGTTCTACTTTACAGCATTCGTTCTGGACAAGCAATCAAGGTTAGACATTTTTATTTTGTTTTTATGTAACACTCTCATTTTTCGTATCGGTACAACGGAAGGGTCTTTCAGAGTGTTACGGGATAGCACAATAACTCCAATCATAGACAACACATAAAAATGGTTGTACAAGGTTTAACAAACATTCATTCGATAAAAAGGTTTAAAAGTGTACAACAGGTCCCAAATTATACAGGTCATTAAGTTTACAAAACACAGATCGAATGAACATTTTTAATATTAAGTGTGGGCCATCAGAGTCGATCTCCATCCGGATTACCTTCAAGCACCTGAGATAGAAAAAATGCAAAAATCATATCAGCGAATGCCGAGTGAATTCATAGAGCTTAATGAAAACCGTTATATAAAACAATCATTTACATTCATTTAAAATCAGAACACAAGTATAATATCGGAAGTAAGTCCACATATTGCTAGTCAGGCAATATATAAATCAAGCATACATCTGAAACCGTCCATGAGACCGTAGTCTCTATATTACCATGATAGGTAATATATTCATCGTAATAGCGTCGTTATCGTTTATTATTTATGTCTTATATTGTATTAGGATACATGGTATCTGAATTAGGTATACGTTTTAGGATTATTATTAGCCGCATGACATTGTTACCTTACTGTGAAAACAGCGGGCCGCGAACCCGACAAACAATTTGCCCATCTAAGTTAGCGTGTCGTCACAAAAATCACGCTATGGAATCTTCTCATACATAAATTCGCTTACCAATCAATGTGGTACGACGGGGATCAACCGTCAAGGCGCGAACTGGGGTGATCGTCCCCAAATAGTAGTATCAAATGCATAAGCGTCTACCAAATCCCGGTAGTTCATAATTCATGCTAATGGGACTTTAAGTGACATAACCTAACTACTAATAATCCTTTTAGTCTCGAATATAGGGTCATAGCATCATTCGGGTCCATATCATTAAGCATACAATCGGGACTACTTGTGTTCTATTTTTGTAAAAATCTAGCATGTTATCTCCCTCGCGGGTTTACAAATCATTTTATAAAACATTTAAAAGAGTGCGAGGCTATGAACTCACGTTGTTAATGAAAGGCGGATTATCGGCTACGGGCGTGCTTCGGTCACGGAAACCTATATAAATAATAATCGGTCTTAGACTCGGTCCAATGACTTTTATCAAAATAACAATATACATATGATGATTTTGTACATATGATGATGATCAAGTGGGTTTATAAATCCTCGTTTACTCATTTTAGCGTTTACGTTTTGGTAATGTCTTACTAGTTCACTAGTTTTATCGATTTTACCTATTTTAAGTCCATTAATTCTTTTATAAGTTCTTTTACTTGTTTTTACCCATTTTATACCTATATGATCAGTATATATACTTTTCATGTTGGGCCCTATTGGGTTAAGCCCAAGTAATTCTTTTTACAAGTTTTTATCTTATTAAGTCCAATTATTAGTCTAACGTGTTTAGTTAGCTCGTAAATGTCCGTAATTCTTATAGTTCGGGTTTTATCGGTTTTTACTTGTCTTAGTTACTTATACATCAGTATATAACTTTTATAAACTTTACATTAGACGGGTTTGGTCGTCTAAGTTTTATTTGGCGAAAAACGTTAATTTCACGGCGATAGCCGAAAAAGTCGTAAAAATCAAGTTTATAGTTTTTATTACTTATAAATATTATTTTACCACCATTTATATAATTTACCCATTTAATTAACCTTTTATACATTTATATAAATAAGTTTTATAAGTTAGTGGGTTTATATTTTATATTTTATAAATTATAATGTGAGTGCTTATATAAAAATAATAAACATTATTTCCAAAATCTGATTTTTAACTTCATATTCACCATTTTTATCATATCTAGAGTTTTACAATGACTTAGAAGCTCATTTTTGGATGGCAAATTCTTCATAATATGTGCTACATACAACTTAGGTATAGCTACTGCCCATTTTGAGTCTAAGTTGCCTTAACAGTCCCTACAAAACTACTTATTCAGATTACACCACCTAACTTGTTTTGATCATATCCCACTCATTATTTTGATTCCATTGCATGGCCAACTCTCACATGTGTATAACATCATCTACTTACTGTAACTAGATCAAACCATGCATTTTTATCAGTTCATCTTTTAGTTATCTACTGTTTTTATACAGCCAACTAATTAGTCAAGATTTTAGCTTCATTTCTTATGGTTATCATCATTTTTAAGCATGTTTATCAACACTTGATCCCCACACAACATTTTTATCATCATATATACATCATATACATATAAAAAATGAAAGAAAATACATTTGTTCTTTACAAAATAATAAGAGAAAAATGTAGAGGATGATCTTCTTTACCAATCCAAGTGGATTTCTTATTTTAGGAAGGCAAGAACTTGATGAACACAACAAGTATCTCCAAGACCATCAAATATCAAGAACATATGTTGGAAAATCAGCCCTAGGACACAAGCAAATCACCTCCAAAGTTGTTAATATGGCCACCAAATGATCAAGGCTTCAAGAGAACACCTTAATAGGACTAGTAAACATGTGGTTTGTGGCTAGAAAAGATCAAATGGGATGTTTGTTAGCTTATAGTGGACGGCACAAAGGGAGGAGTTGAGAGGATTTTAGAGTGGATTGCATGTAGGTAAATGGTATAATGAAACAAGTTGCTTGTTTTTGATGTGAAGTTGTAATGGTTAGCTTAACAAGTAAGCACAAGCTTACACTTGTGTAAGTAGTAGTTAACTTGATGCCACCTATGTGTGGTGGTGTCATATTGCCGTCCCATATAAGCTAGTGGGGTGGGGCAAAGTGTTTTGTCCCATCTCACTAGTTTACGGGTATTTCTCGATTCTAGTTTTCTCGATTTACGTGCCCTCGGGTCGTTATACGAAAAACGTTTTTATAAATTATGAATCACCGTCACAAAACGAATCCAATAAAAATTGTCTCATCAAAAACGGAGTTCAAAAACGTAAATACGTAATCCTAAGGTTTCCGGTTTAGTCGTAAAAGACGCCAAATTATGCACGTAAGCCCAAATTTAAATCCGTAAATTATGAGTTCGTCAACCAACACAAAAATAAGTTTCAAAATATTATACGAGAAAATATTTCACTACCTGAAAATGTTAGATTTGTCACAGCTTTTCCTCCTAAAAGGGATCAACGTCCTCGTGATCCATTTCATTTGGATGTCCGTTTCTTATTGAAATCGAAGAGGTGCGGATATTTCGGCCACATTTCATCCTCTCGTTCCCAAGTATACTCCGGTCCATGCTTTGAATTCCATCGGATCTTGACAATAGGTATCCGACTTTGTTTCAGTTTCTTTACCTCACGGTCCATAACTTCTACGGGCTCTTCGATAAAATGCAACTTCCCATCTATTCGAACCTTACCTAACAGAATTTTCTCATCACTCACTGCTAGACATTTCTTCAGATTAGATACATGGAATGTGTTGTGAACACCATGAAGTCTTGGGGGTAACTCTAGTTTGTAAGCCACCGGACCTACTCTAGATAAAATCTTAAAGGGTCCAATATAACGGGGATTCAATTTTCCTCGCTTTCCAAATCTTATAATGCCTTTCCATGGCGATACTTTCAACATTACTCGGTCACCCACTTCAAACTCCATTGGCTTCCGCCGCACATCCGCGTAACTTTTCTGTCTACTACGGGCAGTCAACAACCTATTCTTAATCTGAACTATCATCTCCGTAGTCTCCCGGATCAATTCCGGTCCCGTGAGCTGGGTATCCCCAACTTCACTCCAACATACAGGAGATCTACACTTCCTACCATACAAAGCTTAAAACGGTGCAGCCTTAATACTAGAATGGTAACTATTGTTATACGAAAACTCTGCTAACGACAAATGTTTATCCCAATTCTTACCAAAGTCTAACACACAAGCTCTCAACATATCTTCCAGTGTTTGTATCGTCCTTTCACTCAGCCCATCAGTCTGGGGGTGATAAGCAGTGCTCATGTCGAGATTCGTTCCCAAAGATCTTTGGAGAGATTTCCAAAAATTCGATGCGAATCTAGGATCTCGATCTGAAATGATCGATACAGGCACCCCATGCTTGCATACAACATTATCAAGGTATATTCGAGTCAGCTTCTCCAGTGAGAACTGCTCCTTAACCGGAATGAAGTGTGCTGATTTGGTCAGTCTATCGACAATAACCCAAATCGAATTGTTTCCAGATGATGTTCTTGGAAGCTTGGTGATAAAGTCCATTGTAATTCGCTCCCACTTCCATTCAGGAATCTTTGGTTGTTGAAGTAGTCCTGATGGCTTTTTATGTTCAGCTTTAACTCTAGCACAAGTCAAGCATTGAAGAACATACATAGCTATGTCAGCTTTCATATTCGGCCACCAATACAACTTCTTCAAATCATGGTACATCTTATCAGATCCCGGATGAATGGAATACTTAGATTTATGGGATTCTTAACATAATCAAATCTCTTAAGCCTCCAAACTTAGGTATCCACATACGACCTCTTAAACATTTCACTCCATCAGCTCTAACCTATAAAGGATCTCCTTCTCCTTGGAACCCTTCATTAACAAAATTCTCCTTCTTACAAGCTTCTATCTGCGCATTTCTAATTTGCTCAGGCAAATTATTGTGCACGGTCAAGACTAGAGAACGCACCCTGATAGGCTCTCTATCTTTCCTACTCAACGCATCAGCAACAACATTGGCTTTTCCTGGGTGATATTTTATATCACAATCATAATCACTTAACAACTCTATCCATCTTCGTTACCTCATGTTCAATTCCTTTTGGTCGAGAATATACTGTAGGCTTTTGTGATCGGTTAATACCGTACACTTGGTGCCATACAGATAATGTCTCCACAACCTAAGAGCAAAGACTACAGCTCCTAACTCAAGATCATGAGTAGTATAATTCTCCTCATTCTTCCTTAATTGCCTAGAAGCATAAGCTATCACTTTCTCTCGCTGCATCAAAACAGCTCCATAACCTCTAAGAGATGCATCACAATACATTACAAAATATTCACTCCCGCCGGGTAATGATAAGATTGGCGCACTACATAATTTTTGCTTCAATGTCTGAAATGCTCCATCTTCATCACTTCCCCAAACGAAAGGTTTATTCTTCTGAGTAAGCTTAGTCAAGGGTTTAGCTATCAAAGAAAATTCTTTAATGAATCGCCTATAATAGCCAGCTAATCCTAAGAACTGTCGCACTTCCGTTGGCGTTGTCAGTGCAGACCAATTCTTAATAGCTTCAACCTTTGCAGGATCAACATGAATTCCATCTCTGTTAATCACATGACCAAGAAATTGCACAAAATCTAACCAGAAATCACATTTCGAAAACTTAGCATACAACCTTTCATCCTTCAACAACTTCAAAACAATCCTCAAATGTTCTCTATGCTCATCTTCATTCTTAGAATAGATTAGAATATCGTCAATAAACACGATCACAAATTTATCCAAGTAGGGCTTGCACACTCGATTCATTAAATCCATGAAAACCGCAGGTGCGTTAGTTAACCCAAATAGCATTACTTGAAATTCATAGTGTCCATAACGAGTTCTAAATGCAGTTATAGGAATATCTTCTTCACGGACGCGAAGTTGGTGATATCCTGACCGCAAATCTATCTTAGAATACACACTAGATCCTTGCAGTTGATCAAACAAATCATCAATCCTAGGTAAAGGATATCGATTTTTAATTGTCAAATTATTCAGTTCCCTATAATCAATGCACATACGAAAAGATCCATCCTTCTTCTTAACGAACAAGACTGGAGCTCCCCAAGGCGACGAGCTCGGTCGAATAAAACCTTTATCAGACAACTCCTTAAGTTGCTCAGATAACTCCTTTAATTCAGAAGGGGCTAATCAGTAAGGCGCACGTGCCACCGGTGCAACACCAGGAATTAAATCGATTCGAAACTCTACTTGCCTTATCGGTGGAAGTCCCGATAAATCTTTAGGAAATACCTCAGGAAATTCACAAATAATAGGTACATCTTCCAATCGTTTCTCCCTAGACTCATTCCCTGTCACTTGAGCTAAGAATAACTCGCAACCGTTCCTGATGTACTTTTGGACATTAATACATGAAACGATTTTCAAACGGGATTCACCTCGACTACCATCAATTACTAACGTTCTATTCCTAAGAGGAATCTTAACCTTCTTCTCTCCACATAAAATAGTAGCATTATTCAACGACAACCAATCCATACCAATAATAATATCAAAACTACCTAATTCTATCAACATCAAATCAATTGGAAAGGAATGGTTCAAGAGATTTAGAGAGCATCCTTCTAATAGCTTATTAGTTTTCACTAATTTACCATCAGCCAATTCCACCTCGTAACTGGTACTTATCTCAACAGGTTCAATATCAATAAGGGTACTAAATTTAGTGGATACAAAGCTCCTATCGGCACCCGAATCGAATAAAGCAACAGCATAATGATTGTTGAGTAAAAACGTACCGGTAACGACATTCGGATCCTCTTTCTTCACCTCAATTGTTCCAAGTTGGTAGATACCACCCTGGGGGTTTCTTCCAGGTACAATCGCTTTCAACTTGGGGCATTCCGATTTCCTATGACCTTCTTCATTACAGTTGAAGCAAATGGTTCCCTTCTTACACCTTTCAACCTTGTGTCCAAGCTTTCCGCAATTTCGGCATTTCCAGCAGTCGCCAGGATGCCTCTTGTTGCCACACTTAGGACATCTATCATCGTTGCGCAGTGTGTTGTTGGTAAGAGCATTTGCATTCCCCTTTCTCTTGTTCTGACGGCGATTGAAATTCTTCCTATTATCACCTCTATCTACACGATCACCGTCTCCCTTTCTTTTCTCACCAACACGGGCTTCATCTTCCTTATCCTGAATTATCTGTCCAATGAGTTGGTAAGCCATTCGAACAGCATCATCAATGGTCAGTGGTTTAGATGATATCACGTCCCCCCGGATATTCCTGGTCAACCCTTTCACATATTGCTCAATTCGGATCTCTTCGGGTTCAACCAATCGAGGACATAGCAAGGCCAACTCATGGAATCGATTCGTGTAACTATCAATGTCCACACCTTTCATTCTTAAATGAATCAACTCTTGTTCTAACCTAATGATCACACTACGAGGACAAAACTCCAAAGTCATCCACTTCTTAATTTCAGCCCAAGGAGTAGCATTAGCAGCATCAAGACCCATGAAAGCAATTCTCCCGTTCCACCAAGTCAACGCACGACCTTTAAGAGTAGCCATAGCAAAAGTCACCTTATCTTCCTCCTTACACTTACTAATCCTAAACACCGATTCAATCTTCTCAATCCACTGGCTTAATCCTACAGCACCTTCAGTTCCATTAAAAGGTAGAGGTTCACACTTCATGAACGTCACATAAGTACAGCCACCAACTTCAGGTGCATTCGTTCCAAGTCCTCCTACATTTCCTCCAGCATTAGCATTCACATTATTAGCATTCACATTCACATTAGTACCGCCAATTCCACTACTGCCAGCTCCACTACCGCCAGCTCCACTACCGCCAGCTCCACTACCGCTAGCTCCACTACCGCCAGCTCCACTACCGCCAGCTTCATTTCTAGCATTTGCCATAAATTCAGTCATAGATGCGGTAACTTGCTCCGTAATAATCCTACGTACATCATCCTCAGTCACAGCCTTCTTGGGCGGCATAGTTCTATAATTCCACAATTTCAAAATATTAAGCATCCATCCAACAAAGGATTCATATAATATGGATCGAATTCATAATCAAGATACAAATAAGGCACAATATGGAATTCAAGACAAGATACATATTTCATTCGATCTGAAACAAAAGTATTGTCTTAGTACATCCATATCAAAGTTCTAACACTATATACACTCAAAATTCGTGCCAAGTCTATTACTAACAAGTCGGTTCAGTCAAAGCTACAAAAGCACAAAAGATATAAAGGTCACTACTAAACACAGACTAGTCTACTGAGAACCGCCAGATGGTCCATCATCCATCGTCTTCTGGATCTTCGTCGGATGATCACTAGACACATCTTCAGCTGGGCGCTTACGGATTACTCCTCTTTCAACCATGTCGGCATAAAATCTACTGTTCCAACCCACATATATATTCAACTCCTTTTCAGCTTTCTCACGCATCGCACGAGCCACACTCAACTGAATCTCCATAGAATTCACCTTTCTCTTCATGGCAGCATACTCACCACATTCTAACACCGATAACCTCCTAAAAGCCTCATTCAAACCATGTTCTACATCACTCAAATCCAAACTAAGCAATTCCCGCTCTTTCTCACCAACCTTAGTCTTCGACTCCAAATAAGCAACCTGAGTCTGAACAACACCTAATCCAACCTCTATCACACAACTCTTAACACGGGAAGCATCTAGATCACGTCTCAAGGCCCATGGTGCAAGACCATCAATATGAGTAGCCTCTCGAGTACTAGACGACTCTCCTATCTCACGTCTACGAGTAGCAATACCATCGGTACCGTCAGGTGCATCGTCATCCTCATCCTCCTCTGATTCAGAATCAGATTCAGACGATTCAGACATTTCATCCCTATGTAACTCATCCTCAGAATCAGACAAACAAACTGGTGGGGGCAAAGGCTCGCCCTCTGGAACATCATACAGATAAATAAGCTCGGCTTCCTCATCGTCATCAACCTCAACATCTATACCTACGTCCTCCTCGACATCCTCGTCGTCAATCTCATCATCTAACTCATCTAACCCAATCTCATCCTCATTCTCAATATCAGCATTCTCAATCTCCACATTCTCATTACCCACATTCTCAATATCCACATTCTCATTACCCACATTCTCAATCTCATTCTCTACTAAGTCAACCTGAGGGGTAATCTGATCTCCTAGTCCTAACTCAGGCTCGGGATCCTCAAATGGTTCCTCCTCATCATCGATATCAAAATCTACTAAGTCTAAATATATTAGGTTCGGGAATAACATGGTTTTCTACAGGAATATTAGGGTCAGCCATGACAATCTGCATTTATATATATTTATCTCGTATTAGGATAACATACTAGTTAAACAATTACATAATGAAATCACGATATATACATATATATAAATTAAATTATATATATCAAAATATATATCTTCTCAATAGGGCTTGTTGGTAACGTCGGAGATCTCTGGCACCGTTATAGTCAAAAGATTTTTCAAATATTTTCTCAAATGTTCATTGTCAAAAGATTTTGAAAAGTTTTGTTCAAAACCTTGGTTTTTAAAATCCTTTGTTCTCTATAACGAGAGCTCTGATACCAAACTGTAACACTCTCATTTTTCGCATCGGTACAGCGGAAGGGTCTTTCAGAGTGTTACGGGATAGCACAATAACTCCAATCATAGACAACACATAAAAATGGTTGTACAAGGTTTAACAAACATTCATTCGATAAAAAGGTTTAAAAGTGTACAACAGGTCCCAAATTCATAGAGTTTAATGAAAACCGTTATATAAAACAATCATTTACATTCATTTAAAATCAGAACACAAGTATAATATCGGAAGTAAGTCCACATATTGCTAGTCAGGCAATATATAAATCAAGCATACATCTGAAACCGTCCATGAGACCGTAGTCTCTATATTACCATGATAGGTAATATATTCATCGTAATAGCGTCGTTATCGTTTATTATTTATGTCTTATATTGTATTAGGATACATGGTATCTGAATTAGGTATACGTTTTAGGATTATTATTAGCCGCATGACATTGTTACCTTACTGTGAAAACAGCGGGCCGCGAACCCGACAAACAATTTGCCCATCTAAGTTAGCGTGTCGTCACAAAAATCACGCTATGGAATCTTCTCATACATAAATTCGCTTACCAATCAATGTGGTACGACGGGGATCAACCGTCAAGGCGCGAACTGGGGTGATCGTCCCCAGATAGTACTATCAAATGCATAAGCGTCTACCAAATCCCGGTAGTTCACAATTCATGCTAATGGGACTTTAAGTGACATAACCTAACTACTAATAATCCTTTTAGTCTCGAATATAGGTTCATAGCATCATTCGGGTCCATATCATTAAGCATACAATCGGGACTACTTGTGTTCTATTTTTATAAAAATCTAGCATGTTATCTCCCTCGCGGGTTTACAAATCATTTTATAAAACATTTAAAAGAGTGCGAGGCTATGAACTCACGTTGTTAATGAAAGGCGGATTATCGGCTACGGGCGTGCTTCGGTCACGGAAACCTATATAAATAATAATCGGTCTTAGACTCGGTCCAATGACTTTTATCAAAATAACAATATACATATGATGATTTTGTACATATGATGATGATCAAGTGGGTTTATAAATCCTCGTTTACTCATTTTAGCGTTTACGTTTTGGTATGTCTTACTAGTTCACTAGTTTTATCGATTTTACCTATTTTAAGTCCATTAATTCTTTTATAAGTTCTTTTACTTGTTTTTACCCATTTTATACCTATATGATCAGTATATATACTTTTCATGTTGGGCCCTATTGGGTTAAGCCCAAATAATTCTTTTTACAAGTTTTTATCTTACTAAGTCCAATTATTAGTCTAACGTGTTTAGTTAGCTCGTAAATGTCCGTAATTCTTATAGTTCGGGTTTTATCGGTTTTTACTTGTCTTAGTTACTTATACATCAGTATATAACTTTTATAAACTTTACATTAGACGGGTTTGGTCGTCTAAGTTTTATTTGGCGAAAAACGTTAATTTCACGGCGATAGCCGAAAAAGTCGTAAAAATCAAGTTTATAGTTTTTATTACTTATAAATATTATTTTACCACCATTTATATAATTTACCCATTTAATTAACCTTTTATACATTTATATAAATAAGTTTTATAAGTTAGTGGGTTTATATTTTACATTTTATAAATTATAATGTGAGTGCTTATATAATAATAATAAACATTATTTCCAAAATCTGATTTTTAACTTCATATTCACCATTTTTATCATATCTAGAGTTTTACAATGACTTAGAAGCTCATTTTTGGATGACAAATTCTTCATAATATGTGCTACATATAACTTAGTTATAGCTACTGCCCATTTTGAGTCTAAGTTGCCTTAACAGTCCCTACAAAACTGCTTATTCAGATTACACCACCTAACTTGTTTTGATCATATCTCACTCATTATTTTGATTCCATTGCATGGCCAACTCTCACATGTGTATAACATCATCTACTTACTGTAAATAGATCAAACCATGCATTTTTATCAGTTAATCTTTTAGTTATCTACTGTTTTTATACAGCCAACTAATTAGTCAAGATTTTAGCTTCATTTCTTATGGTTATCATCATTTTTAAGCATGTTTATCAACACTTGATCCACACACAACATTTTTATCATCATATATACATCATATACATATACAAAATGAAAGAAAATACATTTGTTCTTTACAAAATAATAAGAGAAAATGTAGAGGATGATCTTCTTTACCAATCCAAGTGGATTTCTTATTTTAGGAAGGCAAGAACTTGATGAACACAACAAGTATCTCCAAGACCATCAAATATCAAGAACATATGTTGGAAAATCAGCCCTAGGACACAAGCAAATCACCTCCAAAGTTGTTAATATGGCCACCAAATGATCAAGGCTTCAAGAGAACACCTTAATAGGACTAGTAAACATGTGGTTTGTGGCTAGAAAAGATAAAATGGGATGTTTGTTAGCTTATAGTGGACGGCACAAAGGGAGGAGTTGAGAGGATTTTAGAGTGGATTGCATGTAGGTAAATGGTATAATGAAACAAGTTGCTTGTTTTTGATGTGAAGTTGTAATGGTTAGCTTAACAAGTAAGCACAAGCTTACACTTGTGTAAGTAGTAGTTAACTTGATGCCACCTATGTGTGGTGGTGTCATATTGCCGTCCCATATAAGCTAGTGGGGTGGGGCAAAGTGTTTTGTCCCATCTCACTAGTTTACGGGTATTTCTCGATTCTAGTTTTCTCGATTTGCGTGCCCTCGGGTCGTTTTACGAAAAACGTTTTTATAAATTATGAATCACCGTCACAAAACGAATCCAATAAAAATTGTCTCATAAAAAACGGAGTTCAAAAACGTAAATACGTAATCCTAAGGTTTCCGGTTTAGTCGTAAAAGACGCCAAATTATGCACGTAAGCCCAAATTTAAATCCGTAAATTGTGAGTTCGTCAACCAACACAAAAATAAGTTTCAAAATATTATACGAGAAAATATTTCACTACCTGAAAATGTTAGATTTGTCACATTTTATATTAGTAGACTTAGATAATCAAGCTCCCCCTTAATAGTGACCAACACCGTTAATTTCACCTTAACCGTGATCAATTCGAATTGAATCGCGTACGAACAACACGAACACACACATAAAATCTACTAAATCAAATGGCGTCGTTGCCGGCTCTTTTCGTAAAGATTAACAGTTTTTAGTGAGAAACATTGCATTTTGGGATCCGTTCTTTTGGGAACGTTATTTTCAAGCACAAAAATTTCAAAAATCCTTAAAAATATAAAATTTTCAAAAATCCAAAAAAATATAAAAGAAAAAAACCAAAAATATTATATTTCATTTTTAGTGTATGCGTACTCGATCTTAGTCTTATTCTGAGCCCGAGACTCGTAGAGACTTAAATATGGCCGGTGTGCATAATAATAACAACCCACCTCACCCCAATTTGAATAATAACAATAACAACAACAACCATGTCCCTCAACCCGACATTCGTACGATGGAGGAGCTTTGTCAACCAACTATGAACCGACGTGGAGGACTGATTGCGCCGATGCAAATCACGGCTCCTGAATTTTTACTGAAGCATCACATGATCCAACAAGTTCAAAACGCTTGTCCATTTCGCGGATTACCGGATGATGATGCCAACAAACACCTCGATAAATTCATAACCGTCACTCAAAGCATGAAATTGCTTGGTGTTTCCATGGATTTTCTTTGCCTTCATCTTTTTCCACACACTTTATTACACCATACCGAAAAATGGTTTGATCGTCTTCCCAAAAACTCAATTCATACATGGGACGAAATGACTCAAAAAAATGTGTCGCGCTACTTTCCACCATCCATGGTAACTAGTCTTCGTAATCAAATCAGTGGTTTCACTCAAGAACCTGATGAGTCGCTTTTCGATGCTTGGGAACATTATAATGTCTTGATTGATCGTTGTCCTAATCATAATATGCACCCCGTCACTTTGATTGATACTTTCTACAATGGTTTAACTTTTCGTGATCGTGATACGATTAATGCTACCGCCGGTGGTAAATTCATGAAGAGAAGACCTGAGGAGTGTAGAGAGCTTATACAGAACATGACCACTCATCACAAAAATTGAGATTCATCCGCATCTTTAAGAAATAACTTGAGGGCCAATAATACACGGCTTTTGACACCCTATATGAAAGTTCGTTATAGTTCCGAATCTTTTCGAATTGAAAACCGGTCTTAAGTGCGACTCAATCGTCTTTTGGTGGATCAAAGGTTTGGTTTGGTTTGTTTGTTTTAATCTAATAGCAAGTAATTAAAGTGTCGATGAGTAAAAGGGAAGTTTAAAGATTAATATTGAATTGACAAGTAAAAATAAATGCATACAACTTAAAGGTGACAATGGAAAAGTACTAATTCACTAAATAAAACTAATACTTGGAAGATTTCAGAAAAATTTCAGAAAAATAAAAAGTACTATAAGAAAGTTATATCGAAAGAAACCAAAACAACCCAAAAAGGGAACCCGATCAGAATGTATTCCGATCGGATGGTCGGAATGGTGAGGAGAAGTGACACAATCGGAAAAGAGGGACTAGGGACCCAATCGGAATGTTCAACTTAACCAAATCGGAATATATAAGAAAGAATAGCAATCGGAATATCCAAAGTCACATGAATCGGAATATGTAATAGAGCTCGATCGGAATAGGTGAAACGCTACCAATCGGAATAAGGGACAAGTGATACCATCGGAAAGTAACTCGAGGACTCAATCGGAATATGGGAATAATCCCAATCGGAAAGCAGGGCAAATACCTACCCGTCGGAATATGGCAATCGGAAAGACACCAATCGGAAAGGGGAGTTTGAACCCCTTCCGATATTTAAGGGAATCGGTTAGATGGTACCCCGATCGGAAAGGCCAGTCGGAAAGGGGGATTTTTGTTCCTCCTAAAATTGTGGAATTCGGTTAGCAAGAGAATAAGCTATATTTGAGAGCTTATCACAACACTAACCCGAATCAATGCTTAAACCGGATCAAATAAGCACTAGAATCAACTTATCAACCCGAAATCAAACAACTTTTTGTATCAAATACTAAAAACATAAACTTTTTAATGAACTTTTTAATAAGAAAAATAAGCTAATCATAAAAATAAGCCAATAAGCACAAAAGTCTTAAAGCTTAATCAAATGAAAACTTATAAAATGATCAAAAGATTAACTTTTTAGCATGAAATCAATTAGAACAACACGGATCACATGATAATCACACCAAAATCAATCTTAAATCAAAGAAAAGTAGAATGAGATTAAGAAATAAAAGCTTAAAATGAACTTGATTAATAAAAATAATAAGCAATACAAAGAGTTAATCTTGAAAGATTAAAAGAAAAAGATGAACTAGTGAGAGAAAGTTTAAGACTTTCTCTCTCTAAAAACTAAAAGTGAAAAATTAACTAAAAAAAACACTAACTCCCCTCCTAATGACTATTAGGAGGGTATTTATAGGGAAGGTGGAAGGAGTGCATGTGTTGCATCTTCTTTCTTGCTTTCTTCACGTTTTCTCGACTCGACTTTAATTCTTCGTCTTTGTCGTCTCGGGATTTGAACTTGTCTTTTTAATTTTCTTCTTCTATTAGACTTAAGTTCTTCGACTTCGTTAAACTTCCGTCTTTTGACTTTTTCTTCGATAAATCTTCAGAATAGGCCTTGGACTTCCGTTCTTTTTGCACTCTTGATCTTTTGACTTTGTCCTTTCCCGTTTTCTTCGATAAAAGCCCGTGAAAGCCCGTGTTTTCTTCCTTTTTCATATTTTGATCCTAAAACACAATAAAAACACAAACCACGCATAATTCCGACTTTTACGACATTAATCACACGTTTTGGTCTTGTTATTATTGGAAATAAGTGGTAAAAGGATAAGTGTTTTCACACTTATTAAATCCCCTACACTTGACCATTGCAATGCCCTCATGCAATGCATTAATTTTAAAGCACGGTTTACATTTTCCATCATAAATAACCCACCCTGGCCTTTATTAAATTCTAAACATAAAAGATAGAAATAAGTAAAGAAATTAAAAACTTACATTGGGTTTTGGCGGCCATGAACATTTATCATCCTCAAGTTTCACGTTCCCCATACCAAGCTTAAAAACGAGATCATTGTTATTATAAGTTAGCAAACTATCACGAACTCATGTGGGCCAATTATTCACTTAGACTCCCTTATTCCTAGGTGTATCTCTTATATTTTATTTTTGTCTTGAATGATCACGAGGATGCATTGTTTGACTTATTTCGATAGTTATTTAGTCCGAAAATAAGGTGAACGATTTAATCAATAGTTAGCTAAAGGACCAAATCTTTTAAAACTGCTTCTCGGGATATCAGAAAGTTCATATCTTGGCATAACTTGGTTCGCGATTTGAGACCTTTCTCGGGCCGATATTTGGCAGCGACTTCATACTTCGAATCTTCGAGAGACGTTCTTGAAATTATGGTCTTCTCTTTATGATAGGAATTTCTTCACTTGAAGTTTTTGAGAGATTCTTCATCTTTGGACCACGACTTCTTCATTTTTCTCCAATCTTTATTTTGGACTTTGATATACAACGATCCGCCTCCTTTTAGGACTTGGATCTATTTATCCTCATACCTTGTTAGGGTCTTTTCGGATAGACTTCTCCATGACTTTTGGGGAGTTTTTGCTTTTCGTCGTGTGTCTCGATCCTTCATATTGATTTTCGATAAATGATTCTTCACATCACTTTTGGATCTTTAGCAACAAAATGTAACCCTCATGCCTTGTTAGGGCCTTTTCGGACTCGCCAATCTTCGCGCCCCGCTTCATAAGTTATGCCTTGGCTATGAACTCTCGTCATTACCGAGCAACTTTTAAACGATCTGGGGCTAGAAGCTAAGTAACCTTTTAAATCGTACAACCTTATTTATTAGCAGATAATTTATTAGCAAGCGGAGGGAGAATAGGCTCATAATTAACTCACATAAATTCACGAAAGAATACCGAACTTATAATTGACTCTATCATCTCTCGTTCTCCACAGTTTAAAATCTCAAGGAATGAGACTCGTGGATGCTTAGCCTATTAAATCAAAGTTTTGGGTTTTCGAGTCGCCTATAGGATCTTGCAGCTTCTTAGACTTTTTCAAGTTTAGAAATCGCGTTTTAAAGTTCCCTTGATAAACGACTCTCTAGGATCAATTATAGGAACTTGCGAAAAGTTCTAGTTCTTAACCCGTGAGAGTTAAGACTTTCGCGTTTTATAGCTCCCTATATAAAAGCCTAGCAAAACTTGACTTAAACACGTTAAGGATACTAGCTAGAGTAAACTTAGGCAAGTAAACTCGGGTTGAGTCAAAATGTTCACGACTAAGAAAAATCTAAAACCACTTTAAAAATTTATTCTAGCAAAGGAAACATAACAAAGGCAAATACAACTATACAACTAGGCCAAAATAGATTAAAAATTTTGAAAAATGTCGAAAAATCAAATTTTCCGGTTAAGATGAGGGCAAATTCATGGAAACGACCACTTACTTCGATAGAAGTCCCCCCTACACTTGAGATAAACATTGTCCTCAATGTTTAAGCATGTGGGAGTAAACTCCCCTACACTTAGGACATTGTGCACTTTGTTTAAAGCTTGCTAAGGAAAGGACAACTAAAGTGAATTCAATGTGAACATATAGAATATGAAATATTGAATCACAAGAGTTTAGGATAGAACCGGGAAGATGGAAAACACGGTATCACGGTTCGTCAAAAGTCATCAAGATGTTCTCTGAAGCTTTAATCCCTGCACATCACAAGAAACAAGACAACAAACATATGCGGGGCTCCCCCTACACTTATTATGAAAGCAGTAACGGATAGAACACGGGTTACCTCCCGAGAAGCGCTTGTTTTTGTTCACCGAGTCATGAGCCTGACTCGACCCAATTTTAGTTCATGGGGAACGTGGTGAGGGAAGGAATCATCGCCTGAGAGATGTCCTCACCAAAGTACAACTTCAGACGCTGGCCATTCACCTTGAAATTGTGCCCATTTGGCTGAGAAAGCTCAATGGTCCCATACGGAAAAACTTTGGCGACGGTGAATGGACCAGACCAGCGGCTCTTCAACTTGCCAGAGAAGATCTTCAACCGAGAGTTAAAGAGTAGAACTTGATCTCCAACGTGGAACTCTCGGTTCTTGATTTTAGCATCGTGGATCATCTTCGTCTTCTCCTTGTAGATCAGCGAGTTCTCATAAGCTTCATTCCTCAGTTCATTTAGCTCGTTGAGTTGAACTTTGCGATGATCACCGGCTTTGACGATGTCGAAGTTAGCCCACTTCAAGGCCCAGTGCGCCTTGTGTTCCAGCTCGATGGGTAGGTGGCAGGCTTTCCCGTACACAAGACGATAAGGTGTACAACCGATCGGGGTCTTGTAAGCAGTACGGAAAGCCCACAGAGCATCATCTAACTTAGCGGCCCACGCGGCACGATGCTCTCCCACAGTACGCTCCAAAATTCTCTTCAAGCCACGATTGGAAATTTCGGCTTGCCCATTGGTTTGGGGATGATAGGCGGTGGAAAGACGGTGATTGACACCATACTTTGCCATGACTCGTGCAAACTGATCGTTGCAAAAATGAGTCCCGCGGTCACTGATGATAGCACGAGGAACGCCGAATCGAGCGAAAAGCTGCTTCAAAAAGTTCACAACCACCCTCGCATCATTCGTAGGAAGAGCCTTAGCTTCAACCCATTTAGAGACGTAGTCGACGGCGACGAGGATGTACTTGTTCCCTTTGGAGGATGGAAATGGCCCCATAAAGTCGATGCCCCATACATCAAAGATTTCACATTCCTGTATGAAATTTTGAGGTATCTCATCCTTATGTGTGATCTTGCCTTGACGTTGGCAAGCATCACAATGCTTAACCATTTCGTGAGCGTCACGATAAATGGTGGGCCAATAGAATCCAGAATCAAACACTTTCTTAGCGGTGTAGTTGGGACCAAAGTGACCACCGGTGGGTCCTTTGTGGCAAGCTTGGAGGATGTCAAAAGCTGCCGGTCCGTCAACACATCGACGAATAATTAGATCAGCACACTGTTTGAATAGATAAGGGTCATCCCAAAAGTAAGTCTTAACATCGTTCAAGAACTCCTTCTTTTGTTGGGATGTTAACCCTTGGATGAGAATACCACCCGCTAAGTGGTTTGAAATGTCCGCAAACCACGGGGTGCCATCAAGATTGAGATTTATAGACATTAGAGTCTCCAGGGGGAAAGAGTCATTGATCTCTTTGTTTGGATGATCCCCCTGATATGGATCCTCAAGTCGACTCAGATGATCCGCGGCCAAGTTTTCGGCTCCCTTCTTATCACGAATTTCAATGTTGAATTCTTGAAGGAGCAAAACCCAGCGAAGAAGTATTGGCTTAGAATCGTTCTTAGTCATCAAGTACTTCAACGCGGAATGGTCCGTGTATACGATGGTGGTGGATAGAACAAGATAGGGGCGAAATTTCTCAAAAGCATAGACAACAGCTAAAAGCTCTTTTTCGGTCGTCGTATAATGCAATTGAGCCCCCGTCATTGTTTTGCTAGCGTAGTGGATTGGTTGGAAGTGTTTATTCACACGTTGGCCCAAAACCGCACCAATAGCAAAGTCGCTAGCATCGCACATCAATTCAAAAGGCAGCTCCCAGTTAGGGGTGACCAAGACCGGTGCCTTAGTGAGCTTATCCTTGAGAAGATTGAAGGCTTCGAGACACTCTTTAGAAAAGATAAAAGGAGTATCTTTTTCCAAGAGGTGGGTCATCGGGCGAGCGATTTTAGAGAAATCTTGAATGAATCTACGATAGAAGCCCGCATGACCCAGAAAGCTTCTCACACCCTTCACGGTTGAAGGTGGAGGTAACTTGGCTATGACATCAACTTTAGCACGGTCAACTTCAAGACCGGCTTTAGAGATTTTGTGTCCTAGCACAATGCCTTCTTTTACCATAAAATGGCATTTTTCCCAATTCAGAACAAGGCGAGTGTCTTCGCACCGCGTAAGCATACGTTCCAAATTGGCAAGGCAAGCAGAGAAGGAATCCCCGAAGACCGAGAAATCATCCATGAAGACTTCCATGGTTTGCTCAACCATGTCATGGAAGATAGCCAACATGCACCTTTGGAAAGTCCCGGGGGCATTGCATAAGCCAAAAGGCATTCGTTTATAAGCAAAGGTGCCATAGGGACAAGTGAATGTTGTCTTCTCTTGATCTTGGGGATCAATGGGTATTTGAAAATAACCCGAGAAACCATCCAGAAAGCAGTAATATTCATTACCCGCTAGACGTTCAAGCATTTGGTCCATAAAAGGTAAAGGGAAATGATCCTTTCTCGTGGCATCATTGAGTTTGCGGTAGTCTATACAAACTCTCCACCCAGTAACGAGAGGGGTAGGAATTAACTCGTTGTTTGCATTGGGCACAACGGTGATTCCGCCTTTCTTAGGCACACAATGGACTGGACTAACCCACGGTGAATCCGAAATAGGGTAAATCATACCCGCATCAAGAAGTTTGATAACCTCTTTTTTGATGACTTCATGTATTTTAGGATTCACCCTTCGTTGACTTTGAATTGTGGGCTTAAAGTCGTCCTCCATGAGAATTTTATGTGTGCAGAAATGAGGATCAATTCCACGGATGTCCGAGATTTTCCAAGCGATAGCGCGTTTATGCTTCTTCAACACAGCGACAAGGCGTTCTTTTTCGTCTTCTTGCAGATCCTTTGCGATGATGACTGGTAGCTTCTCGTCGTCTTCCAGAAAAACGTACTCAAGATGAGGCGGTAGGTCCTTAAGCTCAAGAGTAGGAGGATCCTCAATAGATGGTGAAACTAACGATGGATCATCATTAGTCACCTCTTTAGGAGCAGGAGGAGAGAATGGGTCCTCATTGAGAAGTCTCTCAATAGTACTAATGTCTTCATCCCAATTTGTGGACAAACTATCATACTTAATATCGAGAGGACCCAAGCTAGCTTCGAAGTCATCCAAGTCACTTTCTCCAAAAGGAGTCAATGCTGGAGCAATAGAGGCAACGGTCTCAACATTAGGTAGAGAAGGAGTACTTTTGCAAGCATTATGAAAATGTTCTTCACAAGCCTCATCGAGAACATCAATAGCATTAACACTCTCATATGAATAAGGTTGCTTAGAAATCTTACCCATGTTGAAGACAATTTGATCGTCACCAACTCTCATGATTATTTCGCCTGCGGCTACATCAATAAGAGTGCGACCGGTCCTCAGAAATGGACGTCCAACGATTAATGGAACACGGGGATCCATTTCGTAGTCAACGACGACAAAATCCGCCGGGAAAGTGAATTTGTCGACGCCAACAAAGACATCTTCGGCTATCCCCACTGGATAAGCAACCGTACGGTTGGCTAATTCCAAAGTCATTTTGGTGGGGACTAGCTCGGGGAGAGATAATTGCTTCCAAACACTTAAAGGCATTAAGTTTATACTGGCACCTAGATCGGCTAGAGCCATGCAATTCTCTACTCCCGGGAAGTTGCAAGGAATCAAGAAGCGACCCGGATCACCAAGTTTGGTGGGCAATTGCCTTAAGAGCACTGCGGAGCAATTCTCATTAAGGTGGGTCTGAGCAATGTCAAGAAGCTTTTCTTTATCACTTAAAAGATCTTTAAACATCTTAGCGTATTTGGGCATGTGAGCGAGGGCCTCGGCAAAGGAGATGTTAAAATTCAATTGTTTAAACATTTTTAGGAAGTTTGAAACCTGAATATCATCCTTGCTCTTTTGCTTCTCTTTCCTCAACCTTGAAGGATAAGGTATATTGGATGAAGAAGAAGACTTTAATGGAGTAGGATCACTCACAGCCACGGGTGGTGGGGAAATGGGGATAGAAGGTGAAGGAGGTGAAGAAAGTTGCTCTTTTTCCTTGTTCACAATCACGGGTGGAGGTGTAGGAAGCTCGGGTTCCATATAACCTTTTCCACTACGAGTGGTGATTGCTTTCATCTCCCCTCTTGGATTCGCAACGGTAGTACTCGGAAGAGTACCCGAAGAAGAGGGTTGATTACCTTGGATGAGCGAACCAATCATATCACGAAGGTGAAGAGCTTGATTGTTAAAAGAGTTTTGCATATTGGCATTAATATCATTGCTGTGTTTGGCCATGTCATTCCTTAGCTCGGCTCGAATATCGCTCCCTTGTTTCACCATGTCATTCTTCAAGTTGACAAATTGACTCTGAAGATTCGTCACCATCTCACGATTGGTCTTCATGAACGTCTCGACGTCTTGGTTAACGGCCATCGGTTGATTGAGAGGTGGAGCTTGGTAAGCTTGAGAATTTCCTTGAGTTGGGTATGGGTTTCTTTGGGATTGATATTGATTTTGAGCACGAGGTTGGGATTGATTGTTCTGGTTAAAGCTTTGTTGTTGGTTTTGGTTTGCAGGAGGAAAACCAGGAGGAGCAAGATAATTGTTGGAACGATAACTGAGCAAGCCACGGTCTCCTTGAGGGCGAGCTTGATAGCCTCCCGTGGGATAAGTACCGTATGCTGCGTTAACGTCTTCAGAATAACTGCCGTGAGTAGAAGGACACTCATTGTAGGAATGAGGACCACCACATGTGTCACACGAAATAGCAACGGCTTTAGCTTGTTGAGTTTGGTTAGAAGTCAAAATTTGGAGACTTTTGTTAATATCGAGAATAGCACGTTCCAAAATAGATGGGTTGGTGGTGGTAGAAGTAGACGAAACATTGACTCTCTGATTAGATCTTGAGGATGCAGAAGAATCCCAATTCTTGTGGTGAGTAGTCATGTTTTCAATCAACTCTCGACACTCCTCCGGTCTCCTTTTCATAAAAGTACCACCGGCGGCGGCATTGATCGTGTCACGATCACGAAAAGTGAGACCATTGTAAAAGGTGTCAATGAGAGTGACGGGGAGCATATTGTGATTAGGACAGCGGTCGATCAAATCATTGTAACGTTCCCAAGCATCGAAAAGCGATTCATCATTCTCTTGCATAAATCCACTGATTTGGTTACGAAGGCTAGTGACCATGGATGGGGGAAAGTAGCGCGATAAAAAGCGTTGAGTCATGTCGTTCCACGTGTGAATAGAATTCTTAGGAAGACGGTCAAACCATTTTTCGGCATGATGAGAAAGCGAGTGTGGAAAAAGTTGAAGGCGAAGGTCATCCATAGAAACACCGGGGCACTTCATGCTTTGGGTAATGGTAATGAATTTGTCGAGGTGTTTGTTGGCATCATCATCCGGAATTCCACGAAACGGGTTCGTTTGCACTTGTTGTATCATATGATGCTTCAACGAAAACTCCTGGGCCGTGACGTGCATTGGCGCAATCGGGCCTCCGCGTCCGTTCATGGTGGGTTGGCACAATTCCTCCATGGTTCGTAAATCAGGTAGAAGGACATTGTTGTTGTTGTTATTGTTGTGGTTGTTATTCAAATTATTTTGAGGTGGGTGATTATTGTTGTTGTTAACACTAGCCATATCTAAATCTTCACGATTCTCGGGCTCAGAATAGTTTGTAGATCTAGTACGCATGCACCTGCAGAAGAAAAATATACACAAGGAATATAATATTTTTGGTTTTTATAGGTTTTTTAATGTTTTTGTATTTTTGAAAAGTTTTATATTTTATAGGATTTTTGGAAATTTTATAGCAATGAAAATAACGTTCAAAGAACGGATCCCAAAATTCAATGCGTCTCTCACTAGAAACCGTTTATCTTAACGAAAAGAGCCGGCAGCGGCGCCATTTAATACACGGCTTTTGACACCCTATATGAAAGTTCGTTATAGTTACGAATCTTTTCGAATTGAAAACCGGTCTTAAGTGCGACTCAATCGTCTTTTGGTGGATCAAAGGTTTGGTTTGGTTTGTTTGTTTTAATCTAATAGCAAGTAATTAAAGTGTCGATGAGTAAAAGGGAAGTTTAAAGATTAATATTGAATTGACAAGTAAAAATAAATGCATACAACTTAAAGGTGACAATGGAAAAGTACTAATTCACTAAATAAAACTAATACTTGGAAGATTTCAGAAAAATTTCAGAAAAATAAAAAGTACTATAAGAAAGTTATATCGAAAGAAACCAAAACAACCCAAAAAGGGAACCCGATCGGAATGTATTCCGATCGGATGGTCGGAATGGTGAGGAGAAGTGACACAATCGGAAAAGAGGGACTAGGGACCCAATCGGAATGTTCAACTTAACCAAATCGGAATATATAAGAAAGAATAGCAATCGGAATATCCAAAGTCACATGAATCGGAATATGTAATAGAGCTCGATCGGAATAGGTGAAACGCTACCAATCGGAATAAGGGACAAGTGATACCGTCGGAAAGTAACTCGAGGACTCAATCGGAATATGGGAATAATCCCAATCGGAAAGCAGGGCAAATACCTACCCGTCGGAATATGGCAATCGGAAAGACACCAATCGGAAAGGGGAGTTTGAACCCCTTCCGATATTTAAGGGAATCGGTTAGATGGTACCCCGATCGGAAAGGCCAGTCGGAAAGGGGGATTTTTGTTCCTCCTAAAATTATGGAATTCGGTTAGCAAGAGAATAAGCTATATTTGAGAGCTTATCACAACACTAACCCGAATCAATGCTTAAACCGGATCAAATAAGCACTAGAATCAACTTATCAACCCGAAATCAAACAACTTTTTGTATCAAATACTAAAAACATAAACTTTTTAATGAACTTTTTAATAAGAAAAATAAGCTAATCATAAAAATAAGCCAATAAGCACAAAAGTCTTAAAGCTTAATCAAATGAAAACTTATAAAATGATCAAAAGATTAACTTTTTAGCATGAAATCAATTAGAACAACACGGATCACATGATAATCACACCAAAATCAATCTTAAATCAAAGAAAAGTAGAATGAGATTAAGAAATAAAAGCTTAAAATGAACTTGATTAATAAAAATAATAAGCAATACAAAGAGTTAATCTTGAAAGATTAAAAGAAAAAGATGAACTAGTGAGAGAAAGTTTAAGACTTTCTCTCTCTAAAAACTAAAAGTGAAAAATTAACTAAAAAAAACACTAACTCCCCTCCTAATGACTATTAGGAGGGTATTTATAGGGAAGGTGGAAGGAGTGCATGTGTTGCATCTTCTTTCTTGCTTTCTTCACGTTTTCTCGACTCGACTTTAATTCTTCGTCTTTGTCGTCTCGGGATTTGAACTTGTCTTTTTAATTTTCTTCTTCTATTAGACTTAAGTTCTTCGACTTCGTTAAACTTCCATCTTTTGACTTTTTCTTCGATAAATCTTCAGAATAGGCCTTGGACTTCCGTTCTTTTTGCACTCTTGATCTTTTGACTTTGTCCTTTCCCGTTTTCTTCGATAAAAGCCCGTGAAAGCCCGTGTTTTCTTCCTTTTTCATATTTTGATCCTAAAACACAATAAAAACACAAACCACGCATAATTCCGACTTTTACGACATAAATCACACGTTTTGGTCTTGTTATTATTGGAAATAAGTGGTAAAAGGATAAGTGTTTTCACACTTATTAGCCAATGTTTCTTCTACTTCATCAAACCCCGAGATAACCGAACTTACCCGCCAAATAGCCGAGATGAAAAAAAAATTCTTAACCATGGCTACGAACAAATTTCAGCAAGTTAAAGCTGTCACACCTTCTTGTTAGACTTGCGGTGGTTCTCACTCATACACCGATTGTCCTTCTACTCATGACAATCCGGAAAACGTGTATGCGGCTAACGGTAACTTTTCCACGGGAGGCTATCAAGCACGTCCTCAAGGTGACCAAAATTTGCTAAGTTATCGTTCAAACAACTTCCTTTCACCACCCGGTTTTCCTCCTTAAAACTAAACCAACTTCAATCGCAACAATCAAAACCAACCTCGAGATCCTAATCAATATCAAACCCAAAGAAACCCATATCCACCTCAAGGAAATAATCAAGTTTATCAACAAACCACTTATCAACCACCAGCTTACCAAGTTCCCCATCCCAACCAACCTACGATATATAATCAAGAGGTTGAAACGTACATGAGGACTAATGACGCGCTGTTGAAGAATCTTCAGAGTCAAATCCTCAACTTGAAAGGTGACATGGCGAAACAAGGGAATGATCTTTGATCCGAGCTTAGGAATTACATGCAAAACTCTTTAAGTAGTCAAACAAATGACTTAAGGGATATGATGGCTAGTTTCTTCCCAAGTAATCAATCCTCTGCTTCGGTTTCTCTTCCGAGTAACGCCGTTGCTAATCCAAGAGGGGAGATGAAAGCAATCACCACCCTAAGTGGAAAAGGTTACACGGAACCAGAGATTCCTAAACTTACTCCGGTGATTGTGACAAAGGATAACGAGCCCCATTCACCGATTCCTCCACCTTCTACTTCTACCCCTCCACCACCCAAGGATGTGAGTGAGAATTCCATTCCAAAGCCTTCCTCACAACCCGATATAACATATCCCTCAAGGTTGAGGAAAGAGAAGTTGAAGAACAAGGATGATATTCAAGTTTCGAACTTTCTTAAAATGTTTAAACAATTGAATTTCAACATCTCCTTTGCCGAGGCTCTCGCTCACATGCCTAAATATGCTAAAATGTTTAAAGATCTTCTCAGTGATAAGGAAAAACTCCTTGATATTTCTCAAACCCAACTTATAGAAAATTGCTCTGCGGTTCTCTTAAAGAAATTACGAACCAAACTTGGTGATCCGGGTCGCTTTCTCATTCCTTGCAACTTTCCTGGGGTAGAGAATTGCATGGCCCAAGCCGATCTAGGTGCCAGTATCAACTTAATGCCATTAAGTGCTTGGAAACAATTATCTCTACCCTAGCTAGTCCCCACACGAATGACGTTGGAGTTAGCTAACCATACGGTTGCTTATCCGGTGGGGATAGCCGAAGATGTCTTCGTCGGTGTCGACAAATTCACCTTTTCGGCGGATTTTGTTGTCGTTGACTACGAGATGGACCCCCGTTTTCCATTAATCGTTGGACGTCCGTTCTTAAGGACCGGTCGCACACTTATTGATGTAGCCGCGAGCGAATTAATCATGAGAGCTGGTGACAACAAAATCGTCATCAACATGGGTAAACTTTCTAAGCAACCTTATGAACACGAAAGTGTTAATTTCATTGACGTACTTGATGAGGCTTGTGAAGAACATTTCAAAGACGCTTGTAAAATTGGTTTTTCCTCTCCACCCATTGTTGAGACCGTTGTCTCTATTGCTCCCACACTGACTCCATTTGGAGAAAGTGATTTTCTTTTGAAAGAATTTGAAGCAACTTTAGGGGATGTGGACTTAAAATATGACGATTCTCCCAGCGATTGGGAAGAAGACATTCGTACCATTGAGAAACTTCTCAATGAGGACCATATTTCTCCACCTTCTCCTATGGAAATCACAAACGATGATCCGAA
The DNA here is from genome assembly GCA_025667525.1 of Glebionis coronaria. NCBI lineage: Eukaryota > Viridiplantae > Streptophyta > Magnoliopsida > Asterales > Asteraceae > Glebionis > Glebionis coronaria. The sequence goes on from JANFOE010000489.1 coordinate 181,905, forward strand.
TTTGACTACGCCTTCCATCGACAATCCTCCGGATTTAGAGCTTAAGGATTTACCGTCTCATCTCGAATACATTTTCCTCGAAGACAATAAGAAGTTACCCGTCATCATTGCAAAGGACTTAAAAGAGGATGAAAAATCTCGACTTCTCGATGTGCTCAAAAATCATAAGAAAGCAATTGCTTGGAAAATTTTTGATATCCGCGGAATTGATCCTAACTTTTGTACTCATAAAATTCTCATGGAAGATGACTTTAAACCCGCAATACAAAGCCAAAGAAGTGTTAATCCGAAAATTCATGACGTCATCAAGAAAGAAGTTATCAAACTTTTAGATGCCGTAATGATTTACCCTATTTAGGATTTGCCATGGGTTAGTCCCGTCCATTGTGTGCCTAAGAAAGGCGGAATAACCGTTGTTCCCAATGAAAACAACGAGTTGATTCCTACTCGACTTGTCACGGTATGGCGAGTTTGCATAGACTATCGCAAGCTCAATGATGCCACTCGTAAGGATCATTTTCCTCTTCCTTTCATGGATCAAATGCTCGAGCGTTTAGCGGGTAATGACTACTATTGCTTCTTAGACGGTTTCTTCGGGTATTTTCAAATTCCCATCGATCCAAAAGAACAAGAGAAAACTGCATTCACTTGTCCTTATGGAACATTTGCTTACAAAAGAATGCCTTTCGGCTAATGCAATGCTCCTGGGACTTTCCAAAGGTGTATGATGGCTATATTCCATGACATGGTTGAAGAAATTATGGAAGTCTTTATGGATGATTTCTCGATCTATGGTGATTCTTTCTCTACTTGCCTTGTGAATTTAGAACGTATGCTTAAACGGTGTGAAGACACTCGTCTCGTTCTTAATTGGGAAAAATGCCATTTCATGGTAAAAGAAGGCATTGTTCTTGGTCATAAAATTTCCAAAGCCGGTATTGAAGTCGACCGTGCTAAAGTCGATGTGATCGCTAAATTACCTCATCCTTCAACCGTGAAGGGTGCGAGAAGTTTTCTTGGTCATGCTGGCTTCTATCGTCGATTCATTCAAGATTTTTCTAAGATCGCTCGCCTGATGACCCACCTCTTGTAAAAATGATACTCCTTTTATCTTTTCTAAAGAGTGTATCGAATCTTTCAATCTTCTTAAGGATAAATTAACTAAGGCACCGGTCTTAGTTACTCCTAATTGGGAGTTACCTTTTGAAAAATTTCGCCCCTGTCTTGTTCTTTCCACCACCATTGTCTACACCGATCATTCCGCATTGAAGTACTTGTTAACAAAACAAGATTCCAAACCAAGACTTCTTCGTTGGGTTTTACTCCTTCAAGAATTCAAAATTGAAATTCGTGATAAAAAGGAAGCGGAAAACCTAGCCGCGGATCATCTTAGTAGACTCGAGGATCCTTATCAAGGGGAGCTCCCAAATCAAGAGATTAATGAATCTTTTCCCCTTGAGGCCTTGATGTCTATTAACTCCAATCTTGATGAGCCTCATGGTTTGCGGACTTTGCAAACTACTTGGCGGGTGGAATTCTCATCGAAGGGTTATCGTCCCAACAAAAGAAGAAATTATTCAAGGATGTGAAAACTTACTATTGGGACGACCCTTATCTCTTTAAACAATGTGCTGACTTGATCCTTCGTCGGTGTGTTGACGGGCCAGCAGCTATACAAATCTTGGAAGCTTGCCATAAAGGACCAACCGGTAAAGTCACTTTGGTCCCAATTACACCGCGAAGAAAGTTTTTGATTCTGTATTTTATTGGCCCACCATTTATCGTGATGCACACGAAATGGTTAAACATTGTAATGCTTGCCAACGACAAGGCAAGATCACACATAAAGATGAGATGCCTCAAAATTTCATCAAAGAGTGTGAAATCTTTGACGTATGGGGCATCGAATTTATGGGGACATTTCCGTCACTAAAGGGAACAAGTACATCCTCGTAGCCGTTGACTACGTATCTAAATGGGTTGAAGCAAATGCTTTACCTACGAACGATGCGAGGGTGGTTGTGAACTTTTTGAAACAACTATTTGCTCGATTCGGTGTTCCTCGTGCTATCATAAGGGATCGCGGGACACATTTTTGCAATGATTAATTTGCTCGAGTCATGGCTAACTATGGTGTCAATCACCGACTTTCCACCGTGTATCATCCACAAACAAATGGTCAAGCCGAGATTTCAAACCGTGGACTTAAGATAATCTTAGACCGAACTGTGGGAGAGCAACATGACTCATGGGCCGATAAGTTAGATGATGCTTTGTGGGCTTTCCGTACCGCATATAAGACACCTATTGGTTGCAAGGCATGCCACCTCCCCATTGAGTTGGAGCATAAGGCTTATTGGGCCTTGAAATGGGCTAATTTTGATATAAACAAAGCCAGTGATCTTAGGAAGATCCAACTCAATGAACTTAATGAACTAAGGAATGAAGCTTATGAAAATTCGTTAAAACCAAGCTCATTCATGATCAAAATAGGTGATCAAGTTTTACTCTTTAACTCTCGGTTGAAATAAATTTCGGGCAAGCTTAAGAGTCGTTGGTCTGGTCCATTCACCGTCGCCAAAGTTTTCCCTTATGGCACCATTGAGTTATCACAACCAAATGGGCCAAACTTTAAGGTGAATGGCCAGCGTGTTAAGTTGTACATTGGTGAGGACATCTCTCATGAGATGATTCCATCCCTCACCACGTTTCCCTTGAATTAGTTCTAGGTCGAGTCAGGCTCGTGACTCGGTTAACAAAAACAAGCGCTTCTCGGGAGGCAACCCGATGATCTATCCTTTACCCATTTTCATAATAAGTGTAGGGGGGAGCTACATAGGTGTTTGTTGTCTTGTTTCTTATGATGTGTAGGGATTGAAGATTCAAAGAGCACTTTTGATAATATTTGACGACCCGTGATCCTGTGTTCTTGGCTTCCCGGTTCTATCCTAAACTGTAGTGATTCAATATTTCATATCTTATATGTTCACATTATAATCACTATAGTTGTCTCTTCCTTAGCAAGATTTAAACAACGTGCACAATGTCCTAAGTGTAGGGGAGTTTACTCCCGCATGCTTCAACATTGAGGACAATGTTTATATCAAGTGTAGGGGAATTCTATCAAAGTTAAGTGGGCTTTTCCATTAATTTGTCCTCATTCTATCTGAAAATCTAATTTTTTGACATTTTTCAAAATTTTTGATCTATTTTTGCCAAGTAGTAATTTTTATTTATTCTCTTTTATGTTCTTTCCTTTTGTTATCGCATCGTATGTATATATTTCATGAGAAAAATAAAGGAATAAAATGGTTTTAATGAGTTTAGATGTCGTTGATATATTAGGCCCGTCATGAATCTTTTGACTCAACCCGAGTTTACTTATCCAAGTTTACTCTAGATAGTATCCTGAACGTGTTTAAGTCAAGTTTTGCTAGGCTTTTATATAGGGAACTTTAAAACGCGAAAGTCTTAACTCTTACGGGTTAAGAACAAGAACTTTTCGCAAGTTCCTATAATTGATCCTAGAAAGTCGTTTATCAATGGAACTTTAAAATGCGAATTCTAAACTTGAAAATGTCTCAGAAGTTGCAAGATCCTATTGATGACTTAAAAACCCAAAACTTTGATTTAATAGGCTAAGCATCCACGAGTCTCATTCCTTGAGATTTTAAATTGTGGATAACGAGAGATGATAGAGTCAATTATAAGTTTGGTATCCTTTCATGAATTTATGTGAGTTAATTATGAGCTTCTTCTCCCATCGCATGTTAATAAATGTATTTGCAATAAGTAAGGTCGTACGATTTGAAAAGTTACTTAGCTTCTAGCACAAGATCATTTAAAAGTTGCTCGGTATTAATTAGAGTTCATAGCCAAGACATAACTTATTGAAGCGGGATGCGAAGATTGGTGTGTCCGAAAAGGCCCTAACAAGGTATGAGGGCTACATTTTGTTGCTAAAGATCCAAAGTGATGTGAAGAATCATTTATCAAAAATCAATATGAAGGATCAAGACACACGACGAAAAGCAAATACTCCCCTAAGATCAAAGAGAAGTCTATCCGAAAAGACCCTAGCAAGGTATGAGGATAAATAGCTCCAAGTCCTAAAAGGAGGCGGATCGTTGTATATCAATATCCAAAATAAATATTGTAGAAAAAATGAAGAATTCGTGGTCCAAGTATGAAGAATCTCTCAAAAAACTTCAAGTGAAGAAATTCCTATTATGAAAAGAAGACCATTATTTCAAGAAAGTCTCTCAAGATCCGAAGTATGAAGTCACTGCTAAATATCGGTTCGAGAAAGGTCTCAAATCGTGAAGCGAGTTATGCCAAGATATGACCTTTATGAGGTCCCGAGATGCAGTTTTAAAAGATTTTATCATTTAGCTAACTATTGATTAAATCGTCCTACTTTATTTTCGGCCTAAATAAATTATCAAAATAAGTCAACAGTGCATCCTCGTGATCATTCAAGACAATAATAAAGTATAAGAGATACACCTAGGAATAAGGGAGTCTAAGTGAATAATTGGGCCACATGAGTTTGTGTTAGCTTACTAACTTACAATAACAATGATCTCGTTTATAAGCTTGGTGCGGGGAACGCGAAACTTGAGGATGATAAACATTCATGACAACCAAAGCCGTAATGTAAGTCTTCGATCTCTTTACCTTTTGTTCCTTCAAAGCATTGTGTATATATATCTTTTTTTTTGTTTTCTTAGTGTTTAGTATTTTATAAAGGCCAAGGTGGGTTAATTATGATGAAGAATGTAAACCATGCTTTGAAACTAATGTATTGCATGAGGGCATTACAATGGTCAAGTGTAGGGGATTTAATAAGTGTGAAAACACTTATCCTTTTTACCACTTAAATCTAATAATAACAAGACCAGATCGTGTATTTAATGTCGCAAAAGGCGGAATTATGCGTGGTTTGTGTTTTTATTGTGTTTTAGGACAAAAATATGAAAAGGGAAGAAAACACGAGCTTTCACGGGCTTTTATCGAAGAAAAAGACAAAAGACGAAGTCAAAAGGTCAAAAGTGCAAGAAGAACGGAATTCAAAGGCCTACTATGAAAATTTATCGAAGAAAAAGTCTAAAGACAGAAGTTTAACGAAGTCGAAGAACCAAGTCTACTAAAAGAAGAAAACTAGAAGACGAGTTCATTTTATCATTCGACTAATCTCGAGACAAAGTCGAGAAAGACGAGTTATTTAAAAGGCGAGAAGATAAGAAGAAAGAAGGAGGAAACAACACCTTTCCCTTCCCCTGTATATATTTTCCTAAACATGTCATTAGGGAGTTAGTCTTTATTTTTCTTTAAGTTTAGTAGGTAATTAGTGTGTGTTTTATTTTTTCTCTCTCTAGCTTTTCTTTCAAGCTTATTAAACTTTCATCTTAATCTTGTAATTTTGGATCTTAATCTTTAATCTAATAAAGCTTTTTAGTTAATTCTCATTCTACCTTATTAATCATAATCTTTTTATTTTGCTTTATTAATCATGTAGTTGGTTTAATCTTGTTGAATGTGTGATTGATTTGCTTATTGGATTGTGCTTATTGATTTGGCGTGTTTGAGGTTTTTAGATTATTGTGCTTATCGCTTAATTTTAATGTTTTTTAGTTTTTTAAATAAGTTGATTTTGGTAGATTAATATTTTTATAAAAAGTTGATTTTAAATAATTTGATTATTTAGTGTTCTTAAAAGTTTTTAAATTGTGTCTTATTAGTTTTTCTAAAATCAATTTGGTTAAAGTTTTGGTAAGTGCTTATTTTCATTTTGCTTATTTTGAGATAATCCGGGTTTTCAAAATCCTTTTATCCCGACTTGTGTACTGAATGCATTATTCCGACTTAAGTTGCAAAACTTCATTATTCAGACTTGTGTGCTAGACTCCATTTCCAGAGTTAAGTTGAAAATTGGGTATTCTGAATTAAGTGTGGAGCACACATTCCGAATAAGGTCTAAGACCTTTATTCCGGATTAGGTGCTGGACTAACATTCCGGATTGTGATCTTCTGGGGTATTCTGAATTAACACTTAACCTAGGATTCCGGATTAGGTCCCAAGTTGGTATTCTGAATTATATTGAGAAGCTGGATCCCGAATTAAGTTTAGTGTGCAGATTCCGGATTGTGTGTGGGTTCTTATTCCAAACTAGGTGGGGATGCTGGATTCCGAATTAGATTCCATTTAACATTCCGAACTAAGTGCAATTTGGGGTGATTCCGAATTACGTGTTGATTAGTATTCCGGATTGTTTTTATTTTGTGTATTCTGGATTAGATCCAAATCAAAGATTCCGGATTGAGTGACAGATTTAGATTCCAAATTAGTTTTGGTTTTTGTTTCCCGAATTAGTTTTTTTTTTAAACTTTATTTTTCCCGCCAATTTTCACTTAGTTTAATTTTCAAGTTATTTTATCAAGTTTACATTTTTATCAAGTTATAATCTTTTGTCAAAAGCCTTAATTTTTAGTTTAATCATTTCAAGTTTACAACTTTATTTTAAAATAGATAATAACATTTAGTTTCTTTCACCAAGTTCTACTTTGCAGCATTCGCTCTTGACAAGCAATCAATGTTCGGCATTCTTATTTGGTTTTTATATTATTAGTAGACTTAGATAGATAATCAAGCCCCCCCCCCCCCCTTAATAGTGACCAACACCATTAATTCCACCTTAAAGCGTGATCAATTCGAATTGAATCGAGTACGAACAACACGAACACACACATAAAATCCACTAAATCAGTATCCTACGAATACACATTTCACATATCGTTGTTGGAGTTTGTCACCCGAGTCACGTTTCACATACGCTTCGCAACCCCAGACCTTTAAATAAGATAAATATGGCTTCTTGTCATGCCATAGTTCATATGGTGTCTTATCGACCTTATTTTTGGGAACCATATTTAAAATGCAAACAACAGATTCTAAAGCATAATCCCAACAGGATAAAGATAAAGTTGTAAGATTAAACATAGATTGCACCATATCCAATAATGTACGATTTCTCCGTTAGATACACCATTTTGTTATCGAGTATAGGGAGAAGTAAGATGTTGAACAAATCCTTTCTTACTTAGATAATCTATAAACTCTTGACTTAGATATTCACCATCTCTATCAGAACGAAGAGCTTTAATCTTCTTTCCTAGTTGCAGTTCTACTTCTGCTTTAAACACTTTGAATGTTTCAAATACCTCATGTTTATGTAAAAGCAAATAAACATAACCATAACGGCTATAATCATCCGTAAATGTTAAGAAGTAGCTAGCACATTTCCTTGACACATGTCTAAGTGGTCCACACACATCAGTATGTATTAATCCAAGTAGATCATGAGCTCTTTCGATATTGCTATTAAAAGGTTTCTTGGTCATCTTTCAAGAGATACAAGACTCGCATTTATCAAATGATTCATCATTGATATTTTCCAAAAGACCTTCACATTGAAGCTTTTGTATACGAGTCTTCCCAATATGGGCAAGTCTACAATGCCAAAGATAAGAAGAGTTCTTGTCAAACTTTCTCTTCTAATTCATGCTAAAGACATAATTATTATTATTCTTGGATTCATTATCATGCGTGTCTATTTCAAACACACCATTCACAGAAGTTGCATTAAAATATAAAATACCATCTTTCCAAACAAAAATTCCATTATTGTCAATCGTGTGAATGAATCAATTATTCAACAAACAAGAAAAGGAAATAACATCCATAAGAATTGTAGGTGCATAATGAAAATCATTTAAAATCAGTACTAAACCCGAAGGTAAAACTAAATTAAATGTTCCTATAGCTTCAACTGCTGCTTGTGCGCCATTGCCCACTTGTAGAAATTGTACCCCGTGGGAAAGCTTCCTTTCTAGATTAAATCCTTGCAGCGTATTACAAATTTTAATACGGCATCCTGTATCGTATACCCAAGACTTTAATTTGTTTGTTAAATTGAACAATTCAATCATAAATAAAGTACCTGAAGCCGTAGCGCTCTGTTCGGACTTCTTCTTTATTTCTCGAAACTCTTAGAGGTAAAGAGGGAAATTCCTCTTCTAGTGAGCACTTGCTTTGCAATGGTGACAAGTCTCATCCTTCTGAGATCTATTCTTCTTAACAAAGTTCTGCTTAGGTTTTGAATAAGTCGCAACTTGTTTGCCCTTATCACCCTTGCCTTTGCCTTTCTTCTTGTTCGCTTGCGGTTTTAGCTTACTCACTCTACCCTTTTGTATGGTTAGTACATGAGGCGTAGAAGTAGATGCCTTGTCTTTTAACCCCTTTTCATAGTCAATGAGCATTGCATGTAAATCATTAACTGTCTTGCCCGTGCAATGCATATTATAGTTTCGAACAAAATCATTGAAGTCCTTGTTAAGGGACCTATTGATCAAGTTGATAGCCATATTATGATCATAGGGGTTGTCCTAGTGCAATGAGTTGTTCCATATAACCCCTCATCTCCAAGTAATTGGCACTAACAGACTTTCCAGGAGCTTGCTTGCAGCTATGCAAAGCATCTACTAAGTCGTAGATCTCCACAACTTGCGTCTTTTCGAACATCGCCTTGAGCTCATCAAGCATTCGCTTAGGTGAAAATAGCTCGTACTTCTGTTGAAGTGGAGGAGCCATTTTTCATAGCATTAAGTAAGCCACCTCCGAGTGCTTCTTAAAATTAACAGCGTGTTCAAGCCTTTGTGCTTCAGAAGCTCCTTCAGCAAGATCCTCCGGATAGGGAGTAGTCAAGATATCAATAGTACCCGCCACTCTCAAAACAATTCTTAGTGAGCGTTACCAATCATTAAAGTTTGGGCCAGTAAGTTCAGGATGATCAAAAAACGTTTTGAACGCAAAACTTATAGTGTTATTGTCAGGTTGAGCCATTTCTACAAAAATAAGTTCAAATATTAGTATTTTTGATAATAAAATACTTTCAAGAAAATAAAATTACCCCGGTATAAAACCATAGTATTTTCCTTGAATCCTAGAACTTAATAACATAGACCCATTACATCAGTTGATCTGCTAGTAATGAATGTACTCAACATAGCGACTTGTCGAACAATTCAATTGACAAACAATTTTTAATTTCTAGATTTTTAAGGGATTTACATTGCCAAAAGAATATTTTGCATTATAAACATGTTTCATCCCTTCTAAATGCCTTAAGTTTCCAGATCTTACTGAGTAACTTAATTAAGTCGTCTCTGAATAACGTAAGACCATAATACGAATTCTATTTCTATGAAAGTTTTCTCTCCATTACAACATCCTCCAAAAATCTCATTTAATGAGGTACTAATTTCAGGTGTTCGTCAATTAGGAGCATTCGACTTCAATTTTAAGGGTATAAATTTGATGTCAAAATCAATGTATGAAAAAGAATGCATACAACTCAATAGCATAAGTTTAATAAAACATTTAGTAAACCTTTTTCACGAGACTAAATTTCTACATAAATTATGTTGAGGTATTGGTTAAACCAATCAAATAATTTTACCCACAACTATTCAGAACGTACTTTTGCTAGAACTCGTCTACGCACAAAGAAATAACCTTATTCATTGTGTTTCGGATGTGAATTTGTGATAAATCAATCTTAAGGTATAATTCAAATAATAATCATAGGTAATTTCAATTTGACGCACAGGCAAGCCGGGAATTTGGTCAGCGACTAATGGTTTAACTCTTCCTTCCTTAACCGGGTACATGGCCAACGGTGCGTTATATCCACTTTATAGTTTGTCAAAAGGAGTAGGTCGTTAGATTATTATTGCAATTCACTAATCAACGTAATCTTATGTAATTTAGATCTCTAACAAATCTTTATTTTAATATGATTTAGTCCATATTATTTCTTTTCTAAAAAACCCTTGTTTACAACACTTCGAACAATTTTAATATAAACAAGTAAAAAAAACTAAATCATAAACACATAATAACAATTTATATGTGCAATAAATAAATCAAAATTCTGGGATTATGTTCGAGCTCTGGTTGATATGGATCATTTTCCTCCTAGGATACATGATATTATAGTGTATCTTCAGCCTATGACGAATTCGCGTACGGCAAAGAGTGTTATAGGCAGGTTAGTCTTGGCTGTTGCTGCTTATTTTGTTTGGCGTGATCGTAATGACCATTTTTTCAAGAAAGGTAGTCGTACTCCGAAGGAGGTTCGTGATACTATTATGGTTACTGTTAAGCTGAAGCTCATGACGTTTAGATTCAAGAAGCGGGACTCGGTTCAACAACTTCTTCGATAATAGAATTACCCTAATTCTTTCCGTATGTATGGTGCAGATTAGGGCTTGTTTTTGTTTGATTTTTGTTAGTTATCTTCATGGCATGTCACAAAGATTGGTTGTTTCAAGCTATGCTTGAGGTTAATGTGGTACATCGGCCACATTCCATTGTACTTAAAATTCTGTGATTAATACAAATTTACCAAGGTAACCTTTTACCAAAAAAAATCAAATAGCCACATGCATACGATTTATTAAATAATCATTAAATCTAGGTTTTTATATTCATATAAAAGACTCCCTTTATTGAATCAAATAATCATGTAGCACATAAAATCATATAAACATATAATTTTATAATCCATGAAAACATGCACGTTATCATGGATCCTCCCACAAATATTAACAATTAAATCCCTACGGATCGTAACCATACATGACATAACAATTAATTATGCAATTTAATCTAAAACTATCCCACATGTAATTTAGGGTTTCAAAACAATTCTTTTTTTATTAAAAATTCGGCCAAAACCCTAATTTTTAAAAAACAAAACCCTAATTTTAAGAAAACCTAAAAAGCATGTAGTTTTAACTCAAAACAATTATTAGTTAAAAACTTTAGATTTTCGATAATTATAACATGTCAAAACGGTTCTCTGATACGACTGAAGGTTTATTAATATCATAAGAATTATATAAAACCCTAAACAAGATCAAAGCACACATATAGCGGAAGCGATATAACAAGATCATAATTAACACCATTATAATTAATAAAATTAGGCCTTACATACCTTTACGTTAAAGAAAATCCACAAGACGAAGAACGAATCACCAATTCGGGTTTATGCCGTATACCACCGAGATATAGTCTAAAGTAAGACTATATTACGATCTTGTACACACATAATAGAACAAGCTAACAGTGATTCTATCACGTGTAAACCGAGCTTTAATGCTTGTGGAAAATCTACCCAACAACCCTAGAGAGGGGCTACGACTAGATTATAAGCATAATAGAGCAAACAAGAAAAACCAACCGAAACCCCTTTGTGGGTGTTTCTTTCGATCGACCAAAAGAAAGAGAGATGGAGAGATTTTGTGTGTGTTGAATTATGAGGTGAGGGGTTGTTTATATAGTCTTAATTCTTGTAACTCAAAACAAATAAAAGGAAAGTTTTTCCCGCTTCCCCATGCCTCCATAACCGACGGCCCAACACCCCTCATGTGGTGTTCCAGAACCTTCGGATCTTCTTTCTTTTTATTCCACTTACTATATATTCTTTAACACTCGTTAATACTTAACTCTTAATTAATTAACGATCGTTAAATTTATATCTCGGTTTAATTTAATAAATACATAAGTATATATTTATTAAATAAATTAATAAATACAATAAATATATTTATTTAATAAATTAACTCTTTACTTATTGAGTGCAATCCCGTAATCTCGAGTTCAATCCTATCACACGACTATTAAATATAAGTCCATAAACTTTCATTTTGACCAAGGCTTTGACTCTTAAAATAGGTACAATTGCTTTCTATCTGATACTGAGTGAGTGCAAACAAGAATGACATCAAAACTCAAACAGAATCAAAGGATCAAAGCTAATCCAAACAAGTCTTAAGCTACAAATCAAAATTCTGACAAAGGAACTAAAAGTTATACTAATGGAACAAGGCTACAAACAACAAAAGGTGATCAAACAAGTCAAGTATGACAGATAGCAGGAAAAATCAGACAAAATTACACAATAGAATAGAATTAAGCATGTTGAGCTATTTTGAGTGGAATATAAAACAGGAATGAATACTTTTTAGCTAGAAGCCACCATTGATGGAGAAGCAAGCGTTGAGCTTGCTTATGTACAAATCAACACCCAATTCACCATCTATTTTTGGGTAAAGGGGAATAACCACCCTGGTAAAATAACCAATTCACCATCTACAATCAATCAGGTTACTAATGATCACAATGAATCATCATCATTATGCTATCTGCAGTCTGACTTAAAAGGAAAGGCTAGAACTGGATATGAACTATGCTGCAACAATCTTGATCACACTAGCAAACTTCCAAAACACTTAACAAATTCTGTTATTCAACTTAGAATAACAGAATCAACATATTCTTGTAATTGAACAGTAGAGCAGTAGGCTAGAATGAGAACTGGAAGTGGACTGTAAAAAGGAAGTTTTATTAATGGAGAGTTATTACAACTGTTCTAACAAACTATTAACTAACATTAGAGTGCTTGTCAGACACTCTAGAGAACTTAAGCTAATGGAAGGAAATAAGAGAGTGAATTAACTAAATGTGTTTAAATTTTACACTTTAACTACTTGATACAAATGAAGCTAAGCCGGGGTATTTATAGGCTGAGAAGTGCAGGTGTTGACGTGCTTGAACCAATCAATTAGATCCACGTGTCCAAATTATGTTATGTATTCTTCAAGTGTTCTTGGCTAAATTGGGGGATTCTTATTCACTTGATGAAAACGGAATTAATCACTTGGGTTGAGCTCGCATTAAGTAGTTGAACATTTTGTCTTCAGAAACTTTTCCATGAAATACACTCAATCGTCTTGTTATTTCTGGAATTATGAAATTGCCACGTGTCATTGTGTGATTGGTTCAATAATTGAGTTGCGGATCATAATCCAGAGTAATAGTAGACTCCGTGTGAAGTGAAATGAAACTCTCCTATTGGCTGAATTGAAGATAGTGGGTACATTGTGCAGATTTGGTGTATTAATTCCTTGGCAGCTCATTAATTGCATTGACCAAGGTCAATGATCCGTGTGACATACAATAGACTTCTTTGATTGGCCAGTTTCATTTCACTTGGATCAAGACTAAAATAACTGTAAAACCCGCATGCTTTTACCATGAACAGTACACTTATGATCGTACGTACAGGATTAAAAATTTTCTTATATAACATGAAAACGTATCACGAATATTAATTACAAGAATTACGTACGTGTTATTACATGATAAGTATTAAATACGTGTTGGTACACGATAATTATTAACAATAATAATTATAATCACGAACATAAAATCATGAACATGAAATCACGAACAGATAATTATGTACTTACGTATATTATTAATACGATGAATGTCGTTACGTACAAGTAATTATAATAACATGAATAATTAATAATTACGTAACACGTAAACACGGATAATTAACTCGATTATTCTACTTATATTAAATCGAACACGGTAAGTCATTACGTACGTAATTTTTACGTCTAATAAGTATTAAGATAACCATGGGAAAATTCACGACATCTTAAGACACAAATACATACTTAACTAGTCACGGTTTGCGAACGAATAAAGAGGCGTTTGATTTGGGCCGTTTAGACAAGAGAGGAAAAGAAGAAAGACTTGGTCTCAAGGCCCAAGTGGGTTTGGTTTGGCTTAAAAGAAAACAAACGGGGAGGAGTATTCTTATTTTCTTTTAGACAACAAATCTCTTAAAACCCTAAACCATAATAAACAACCGTTTTTTTCTTCTTTTGTTCTCCTCGCCGTCGTCGAGTTCCACTACAAGGATCAAGAAGAAAACGCGATTTAAATTAAAGACGATGGTTTGTGATGTTCGTTTGATGTCCTAAATCCTAACACGCAAAAACTAGGTAAACCCTAATCTCGTTTTTATTTTCTTTCTTTTATTTAATTGGCCAAGAATCTTGAATTCATATTAAAAACATGTTAAAAATGAGTTATGTCATGGGTAATCGATTTTGGGTTGGCTATGGATAGTTACACGGAAACCGAGACCACACTTGGTCTCGGTGGTGATTAAATACCACCAGCCGCAAGGCCAATGGCTTGGTTGGTCTGTCGGTGGTGGTTATGTGCACTCAGCCGCAAGGCCTGGTGGGGTTTGACTTACCAGTGGTAGCCAGCAAGGGTGCATTTGGCTTACCAGTGGCAGCAGCAAGGGCTGCATTTGGCAGACGGTGGGAACCGAGACCTTTATGCTCTCGGTGGGAATTTGACTCGACCGGGGGAAACCGGCTACTGCCGGTGGCAGTAACACGACTGCCAGGGGGAACTGGCAAGTAAGGGTGTGTTTGGGTTTTGGTTTAAGAAGCAGATAAGGGGCTGTTTGGATAACAGTTTAAGACAAGTTTAAGGGGGTGTTTGGCTAAAGCTTTTATACGTTCATTATATTTTATGTAATTGATTTAATTAAGACATAGTTAATTAAATTAATTAATGTTCATGACTTAGGATATAATATTTAAATAAAAACCATGGTTTATGTTTATGCATTTTATTTAAATATAACCTATGATTTAATAATTATTAATTTAATTATTCATGTGCTTTAAATTAATTATATATAGCTTAATTAATTTATATCCTTTGTTTAAGGTAAAGTTTATTCAGTAGATCATGGCTTATTATTAATTAATTAATATTAATGATATCATGTAATGTTTTTATTAATTAATAATACAAGTTTTAACCTAAGTATTTAATGACTTATTTTGCCCTATAATATTAATTAATTATTAGGACATGAAATATAATTAATTAATCATCATGACTTAGGTTATGTTAAAATAAACGTTGATACATGTTTTAACCTAAGTATTTTATACACTTGATTTAATTAAATCATGTTTATATTTAATTAAATCTTATAACCTATAGTTTATTTAATTTACATGTTATAATTAATAAACTATACTATTAATCACATGACTTAGTATAATTAATCAATAAAACTAAGCTTATATTATTTAGCTTATTAATCCAGCTTAATTTAAATATGGAAACTTTCTAATTTTGGAAACTTTCTATTTTAGGAAACCTACTATTTTTTAGAAAGTTACTTATTATTACACAACAAGTATACTAATACAAGAAATACAAGTAATACTTAATCAGAATAGGCAGAATACATGATAAACACAACATAACGATAAAATCAGTAAAACATGACATGAACATATAAAACAAGCTAAGACATGATATAAAACTAGTTACGTATACAGTAATCAGAATACTTATATTCGTATATTATTTATGTAGCATTAGTGAGATCGAACTAGGACCCTCTTCCGTTCGTCTTCTTCGTTCACTGGACACAAGGTACGGATTCTCCGTCCTTTCAGTATGGACATTCTTTCCTTATTAGGATTTCCTCGTATGCAGCCAACTGTTTTCCCAGTATATGTTTTATATGTTTTGATTGCTTATGTTTAATTAAATGCCTAAAGCCATATACATGCATGACTAGTTTCACCTAGTTATGGAGGTACCATAACCATAACACGGGAGGCACTAGTGTTATGACTTCACCACGGCGGAGTGATAGCTCGTGGCGTCCCTTCATCTTTTGGCCATATTATTATTATCATGTGGGGCGTATGGGTGCATCCTAGGTTACATGTTTTCAACAGATTATTCAGGTGAATGTGGTGTGTGCCTTGCATCCATCACAAGGAGCTGATCCCTCCTACCCAAAAACTTATATTAATTAGAGGCAGCCCCTCTAATTGCATGACGAGGTCACCCCTCCAAGTATTCATGCACGTTGATAGTTCATGACCTATATTGGCTAATGGTAAACATGTTAAACAGTTTTTATAAGATAAAAATAAGGCTTTTCAAACTATAAAACCAGTTTTACTAAGCTATACCAGGTTTTCCAGGACTTAGAAATTTTTGCTGCTATTTGTTTTCATGCTTATATTATTTATTCCATGCTTGTATATTCGTGCACTGAGCGTTATGCTCAGCTGTTACTTTCCTTTCCATGTCCCAAAACGGCAGGTACCTAACGACAGACTCGAGCATTTGGAGTACGTGCATAGGATGGAAACTGCCATAGACTTCTTCTCCTTTTGCCTTCATATACTTATGCTTGTTTAGTCTTTCATTCATATCATTTACTTTATTTATGTTTTGGGCTTATGTTTAGGAAACGATGTTTGATTCCGGTTTTCCCTATGGTCATGTATGTTTACTACATATTACCTTGCATGCTTTGATTACACGCCATAATTACGTGTAACGGTCCACTTATCAAAGTAGGGTGTTACAATTATGGTATCAGAGCCAAGGTTTTGACCTGTAGGCTCTAAAACTTGACCTGTGACTAGTGGGTAGTTATCAGGAGCTTCCTAAGCCAACGCTTGTTATTCCATGTACTTATGTTTTCAGCACCTTGTTGTTTTAACCATGATGTTTTCAGCACCTTGTTTTAACCATGATGTTTTCATCAGTATTGCTTTTACTAATATGGACTGAACAACCGTCATCCATACTTAGTTACGTGTCATTGTTTCATGCACGGTGTTCCTTGTGAACTGTGGCTAATGTGAACTGAACCCAGTAGTTCATAATTGGTGACATAAAAAAATTTCTGTTAAATTTTGACCGCTGAGTTCATTTATTTATTCCATGTATCATTGTCGTAGGTTTATGACTAAGTAACGGTTGGTACAGGATTGGCCTTATTTAGTCGCATGTGCTTTTATCGAAACTTTTAACTTTGGGACCGACCCATAGGCGTCCCCTTGCCATGTCTTTTATTTTGGGTAGACTGACCATTGGCGTTTACCCTCGCGCATATAAAGGTTTTTATAAACTGCATCATGCATTCACGCACTGTTTTCATGCATAAAATTTTTCGCATGATTTATTGGCATAAATTTTTTTCATGTCCCCTCATAAGTTACTATGTTTTTTATGTCAAGTATGTTTTCATACTGTCATGGTTAACTTCAGTTTCGTGCTGATTATGTTATGCACTCCTTCATATTAGGTTGTTTCATGTTTCTTCATGATGATTTCGTCTTCATGTGATTACGTCTTACGTCTCTTTTTTTGTTTATGCTTTCATGTAAGACACTGTTGGAATTCATTTAAATCCTGCTTTCATGATAGTCATGGTTGGTTTTCATTAATCATGCTTTCAGGAAAATCATCATTGAAGTTCGTTTAACTACACGTTAGCGTTTCTCTATACAACCAGAATGAGGTAGATACTGGCATTGCCGGGTTATCATGATGGTCTTTTTAACCGTTTAACTAATTATTTTCTTTAAAATCATGTCAGATGATCGACCCCATACCGATCATTTCATGTGCATTCCATGTGTACTCCATGTACCGTATCCCATATGCGTATTCCACTTGCTGATACTCTACAAATTGCTGATGCCGCTCATAGTTAGGAGATGTTACTAAGGGTCGATGTTGCTGATGTTGGAGACGCTACGAGATGCTGATGCTGTTCACAACCTGGAGATCTTACAAGACGAAGACAAAGGCGTTAAACAAAGCGATTGGACGAGAAGATGCTTCACCACCAGATGATTTTCATCAATCATTGTCCCAAATTCTTAGTTACATGTCACACGTAATTTAGTTTTGTTTCAGTCATATGAGTGGAGAACTAGTACCAGCCGGCCCCTCAGCTGAATAGTTACATGAATCACAGTCATGAGAATGACTGTCATGGAACTGACAGACAAGACGATAGTAACCACTAGTCTGACAGCAACTATCCTAGCAATCGCAACCAAAGCACTGACCGCGGACGTGATCAGAAATACAAAGGATCAGTAGTCCAACCGATCCACCAATTCTGGCATAATAACCTAATATTTGTAGTTCTATTCGTTTCACATCTCGAGACACATGTCAAGACATCAGTCAAGATACATGTCTCACGTATACTTTATGAAGACACATGTTAAGACACCATTCAAGACACATGTCACGCTTATATTTCCCAAGAAACGAGTCAAGACACATGACTCACGTTTAATTCTGGAACATCCCTAAGCATTTCAGGGTACCCTCCAAAGGGTATATCTATTTTGTTGTGCTATGTATTAATCAGGACACAAGAAATTCAGTACCATCACCAGCGTATCAGTGAGATCTGTCACGTTTTCTCGATGACACTTTCATTTCTTTCACCCATATTTCATATATTCATGACCATAGAGTATGCCATTCGTATCCCCCATGTATACGAAGGTTTTCCTTCAGACTAAGGATGAGATCCAAGCTGCTAACGCATTACCCCGGACAGATGCGAGTCGAATTTAATCCTAATCGTGGACTACAAACAGCACACCCTGCTACGATTCATGATTTTGTATAGTAATGTTTAGGCTCCGGAATACATTCAGCATGGTTTTCCATCAGGAAAATCTGTACAAATTATCTATGCTTTCCAAGCACGTGCTTTGTTAGCCATGACTGCTAAAAATTTCTAGATGTCAGTTAAGACATGACCACTGAAGTTCCTTTTACGCATAACCAGACGATTATTCCAAAATCTTCCCATACATTCCAGAAGAACCTCCAAGGAGAAGGACGGTAACATGAGATTATGTGTCGACTACCATCGATTAAAAACAAATTTCCATTCATAACCGTTATTCTCCTCCACGTATTGACTACATGTCCAATCGACTTGAGGGTGTCAAACACTTTTGCAAGATCGGATTCATGATCATACTGCCATCAGTGACGAGTGAAATAGCAGGACATTTTCGTGACTACTATTCATACACGTCTCGGTCATGCTAGATTCATGATCTTGTATTAGTCTCATAAATGCTTCAGCAGCATTATGGACTTAAAAAATTGAGTTTCCATGAACTCATGAACAAATTCATCAGTGTTTTCATCGAGGACAACCTGATTTTTTTTCTCTAAGTCTAGAGAAGAGCAGGAAGACCATAATTGCACGATGCTGCAAATTCTACGACAAGAGAAATTTCACCCTGAAACTTTCCAATATAAATTCTGGTTGATTGTAGTGACACGCTTAATCACATAGATTCGCAAGGTTAATCTTACCATGACTCAGCTTATGCGTAAGGGTGAGAACCCGACACTACGTTAGGTGTTCCAAGAAATCCTACGCTAAGAAAAGTCTAATTTCAGAAACTCAGAGTTTCGCAAACTCCTATGTATCGAGTTTATACGAAGCAATATACAGTTACATTCATATCTAAGTGCCTGACATACCAACAGGCTAGATAGAACACCAACAAACTAGGATGTGTTTCCATCTTCATAAAATGTGAACAGAAATAGGACACGATCTCCATGGATATTGGTTACCAGATTAACGCAAACTCAGAAGAAGTATGATGCTATCTAGGTTATTGCTAACAGTTTAATCAGGTCTGTAGAATCCTTACATCCGCAAGGATTTCAGAACCAACAGATTGATCAGACATATTCCAGCCAAGGCTCATTCGATCACTTGTTAATCCCACAACTATTGGACCAGACGAAGGTTCAGATTTGTGCTCCTTATTTACGTTCACGTCTTTGTTCAAATTTTACGACTTGCTTTCATACTCACGTTCATAACACTATTCACATTCATGATTGTCTCCTGCCTTACAATTTTACGTTTATTTTCGTTCTGGGAATTTTTACAAGAGCTTGAGAGACCAGACCCAAGTTTAGTATAACTCTCTATCCTCAGATAGACGTGTCACGTCACATTCCACGTCTCACCTTATAGCGTTTGGCGTTACCGCTGCCATATTCCATGTTCACGATATGTTTCTGATAGGTGTAAAAATACGTGTTTAGGAAAACAACGTATAATGGGCAATATTAAACTCGACGATTTAGGAAAACTGACAAGTCGAATAAATGCGGGTTCATTCTCGAAGGAGGTGTGTGGATTAAGTGTGCCAATTATAAGAAATCAAAGTTTGGATTAGTGACGTTTTTGGTTTAGAAGAGAAAAATTAAAGACGAGCTACGGTTACGATTACACTACGACGTAATGACGTAAAACGCGAACGTAAATACGTAAAACGTGACAAAATTAAAATTAAACCTAAAAATTAATTAAAAATTAAAACTAAGTCTAAAATAATATAAATAAGAATAAAAATCCAACAAATATATTTTAAAACCTTTTATTAATTAAATATTCAATTTTAAATGCTAATTAAAGCCCTAAAATTAAATATAATTAAGAAAAAGCCCAAAATATTATTTTATTGAACAAATAACTCACTTATATTATTTGAAGACTTAAAAGTATTTTTCCTAAATTTTCAAAACTATTTTTCTATTTTTAAAACACTAAAAACTATTTTTAAACTAAAATAATTATTAAAAATATAAAAATAGTGCTAAAAATAATTTGACAATTTTAAAAATCCTAAATTATACTAATGAACAGTAGAAAAATGAAAAAGTTTGAAAAAGTAAATTTTTTCACTAAAAGATAAAAACAAATAATTAAAACCCTAATGCAATAAAAAACCTAAACTCCCCTCATGAATGATCTAAATCCTTGAAGCATCTTTGACGAATTTGAAATGGGTCTTTGTGGCATCTTGTGAACCCATGTGACTTGTCAACTTGTAGAAATAATCCAGTGCGTCCAATTGAGTGTAGTGAACAAGGAATTGAGCTAAACATTTGGATGAGCTGCTCTCTTTTGTTCTCTTCTCCAAAAACGTGACATTGGTGAGCTGGATAGGGGACATGGGCGTGTTACGTCCTTTTCTGGGCACATGGGTTTGTTTGTTGTGGGGTGAGGAGTAAAAACCCTAGTTTAATTGGTAAGAATACCTAGGTGAATAATTTATTGTAACTGGGGATGAGAGTTAGGGTTCTAAGGGGTATAGTGGTGATTTAGATCTTGTTTAGGACATGTAAACACGTTTCCCTGGTAAATAAATTCTGACCAATTTACTTTGGTCGTATTAATATTAAACCAAGTCAAAACATGGGTTGGGTGGACATGTTGTTGGGCTTATTACGGGTTTGGGTTTGATTAATGTCAAAACTCGTCCCCAATCTTTCATTTTGTATCCACAAAAAGTTCAACAACTTATAACCTCCATTCCCGTTGTATCAACTTTGCCTCTTTTGTCAGTTTTGGCATATGATATTTGTAAACTTTCACCAAGGACCATTGTTGCACATTTTGCATATTTCAAGGGCTTATCTTCTATATTCAAGAAACTTAAAGGACCAACTTGTAATTTTTGAGTTTTACAAGGGCCAAAAGTGACAAGTCTTCAAAAGTTGAGGGACCTTTCTTGACAAATCTTCAAACTTTAAGGACTTCTTTTGAAATTCATGATTCGGGTCCGGTTATTTGTGCGGCTTCGTTTCCCGTGTTTGTTTTTGCTTGATTCTTGAAATCTTTTGTTGGTTTCACGATATCCGTACCTAAAATACACAATGAACAAACACAAGCATATTTTTTGGTATTTTAATGACATTTTAAGCATTTAAACCTGAATTGGACGATGAGACTATGTATAATTGCAGTCTCATCACTCCCCCATACTAAACCATTGTCGTGCCCTCACGCAATGCTAGAATTAAGTATCTTAGAACCTCCAAAATTTATTTTTATGTGACATTTATTGAAAACATAAATTTAAATAAACTACTAGACGTGTTTTAGACATAATGTATTGTTTTCATCACGATAAAGTGACATTTAGGATCATAGAACAAGAACACGTGAATGCTTCGTTAGAAATAATTTCGTCATCCTCGATTTTCACTCGATTTCATGCAAAGCATGCGACGAGATCATTGTTATTATAAGTTAGTAACACAATCATCTCTCATGAGTGTTAATTACGAACCTAGACTCCCTTATTCCTAATTGGTATCTCTTATATTTTATTTTTGTCTTAATGATCACGTGGATACATCATTGACTTATGTGTGAATAGAGATTAGGTCTAATAATAGAGTTTTAACGGTGTAACCAAAATCATCGAATTAATAATTCACCATAATAGACAACGATGTCAAAAAATTAAGTTAACAAGAAGGATCGATAAACACGATTTTAAAACGGTTTTGAACATGAGACTTATTACCATGACTTTTATTATCCGCCTCATCATCGGTGGTTTTATTATCTTGGTTTACCTCCATCTTTTATTCAACTTCGCCATGAAGCTTTTATTATGACTTTGGTCTTGCCCTTGTCTTTTATTATCCGCCATCATCGGTGATTTTATTATGACTTGACGTAAGTCCTCACGCTAAGGCGAATTTTGGATCTTTAAAGCTTCAAATATTAAGGCTTGATTCACTTTCAATTTGGGGATACATTTTTCGGCCTTGTGAGCTTCAAATTTTTGCTTAATTTAGGTGAGCACTTGAAATCTTATTATTGAGTGAAGCTTTTGATTATTCGGGTTGCCAATACTTCAAAACCGTGATGCTGGCGATACCTTAATGTTTTCCCAATTTAATTACATGGAAGCTACTAAAACAAATTAGAAACCAACAATAGTGACTAAACCCCTAAATCAATATTTATTAACAATTTATTACAAAATCGTGGGGAGAATAAGCTAATAATTACTACACTTGAGATCGTGAACGATTACGAGACTTATAAATAAATCTATCATTTCTCGGCCTCATTTAAGAGACTTAGCCTAAAAAGTTAAAGAATTGAAGCTAAGTGCTCAACACACACGGTCGAGTCAAAAATTACTCTTATTTTCACCATCGGAAAACCTACATTCGTGTCTTAAACACTTATGAAAAACAAGAAAATTTTTAAAATTTGGCCATTTTTAGCCTTATTTTGCATAAAACGATAACAAAAAGATGAATATTGGATTGCGTGGTGACGTAAGCAAGGTGAAGTATCTACTCACCCCCATACTAAAACTAAACATTGTCCTCAATGTTTCGAGTCTAGGGGTAAAAACACCCCCATACTAGAGACGAAGTCGAATGCTTAATCTCGAGCATGGAAAGGGTAAAACGAATAACCTAAAAGCCGTTTATGAATTATGCTAATAAGATAAACGTTAGAACATAAAAGGATATCATCGGATATCGGAATCTCCAAAGGCAACGATCGAAGCTCGAGTGATCTGTAAAACGAAAACGAGAGGCTTCAATGATGACGATGAACCTAATGAATCACAATCACAAACAACCACGGAACAAAGGTTGAAAGGGCACAAATCCCCTCATTAGGTTAATTAAAAAGCAATAATATATACAAAGATAAGCATGAGAATTCCCCCACGAGGCACCTTGTTTTTGATAACCGAGTCAAAAGCTCGACTCGGATCCCCATAAATGTGATCATTTAGGGATAATCATGGTTCGGTCATTTTTGGTGGGACTTACATGTAATCAAGGCCCAAAAGCAACCGTGAATAAAGGCAAAGCCTTTATACCAGGATCGAAGATCGTATCCTCACATTTTGTTGAAAATAAAACACGCAAAGCCGGAGGATACGTCTTGCAAGGAAGAAAACTCCTTACGACGTATGAAAATTCATCATATCCGAGGGGGTGGGTAGGGATACTTTGAAACAAAGGTGAAATAGAAAAATAATTGTCAATAATAGGAGTTTCAAAATTTCTCCCCGGATCGAAGTCAAAAGCCTCATTAAAATCCTCACTCTCATCGAGAGGCGGTCCATCGGTGAACCCCTCGAGAATGGAAACGTCATGAGTAGAAAGAGTAGTCTCAACCGTATGAGACTTCGGGTGGGTGACTAGCAAATCCGGCACATCGAGTTTAAGATCCTTAGAATCCTCACTCTCGATGTCCTCGAACATCTCATCAAAGAGAGGATTTACGTCACCAAAAATGAACGCCTCATCAAATTCGAATAAAGGGTTCGAAAAGATTTTAAAATCGGTATTTTGAACGTCCTTGTCGATTAGTGACTCGTCATCACTAGCGGAAAAATCATCGTCATTGAAAAGTGGGTGCGAAAAAGTCGTTGATTCTCTCCCCGAAGTGTCAATGGGAGAGACATCATCACAAGAAATCGATTCACACTCACTATTGTGATTTGCCTCGTTAGAATTTTCGTGGAAAAATTCATCGAGAGCAAATCACTTACCTCATCTTCGGAGAAAACCGTAGGCTCACTATGGATTGGAATAGGGATCTCAACACTAGGATTAGTGCTAAGATTCTTCTCCCCCATACTTAGAGAGGCATCGGGTTCCGTAGGGAGCATGAGAGTAATGGTTTCACAAGACGAGTTGAGATTAAAAATTTCGTAATCGTCTTCGTCATCATAAATAGGAGGCATGAGATCACATCTAGCTAGATGCTCCTCTCTTTCTAGTTCTTCTCTCTTATGAATATCGATGCTTAAACCATTGTAATCTTGTAAAAGTTGTTTAGTTCTAATCTCACACTCTCTTTTAAACTCGTCACTTATTACTTATTTATGATATCTCCTAATGCCGAGTTCATTAGTTATATCGTTTATTTCTTGATTGATTCGTCGTTTCTCCTCTTCCATATCTTTGATGCTTTTTTCGATCACTTCGACGATTGAAAGTTACTTTTTCTCCATAATTTGTTGAAAAAGCATTTTGATTTCTTTAAATCCCTCGTCAACGCGACTTGCACCGAGATCATCATCGAAAAAATTTTGTGGAGGTGATTGGTCAAAACCGGAGAATTGATTGTCGAAAGACGTATTGTAGTTCATCGGTTGACAATCGTACCCATAATGAGGTGCGTTTCCACAAGACTCACATGAATACGACGATGGATATTGCGAAGATTGGTCAAAGAAATTAGGATTCGGTTTGGTGTCATTATAATTCGTACAACAAAATCTGAAGTCGTGATCCAAACCACAAAAATCACACGAATAAGACGAAGGCGGTTGTGGAGTTTGGTCATAGGATTGAAATCTGTAACCATGGACGTTTTGAGGAGAGTTGTAGATATACCCCTCCCTTCCTCCATAAATCTCGCAATTGAAGCAATTACCACCGTCGGGCGGACCTCCACAATATGGACAAGAGTAATATCCATCGTTGGACATGACGAAACGAGAATGTTGTTACGAGAATTAAACACTAGAGGGTTAGAAAAAGAATTAATTGATAAGGGGTAAGAAGAATATTTTTCATTTTTGATTGTTTTTTTAATTTTTTTGGTTTTTTTGGTGTATTACGTAGACTCGAATCCACATATCTCTCCTCGAATCAATTTCTCGATTAAAGGAGCCTCAAGGAATAAAAACGATCACGTGGGGTGAACGTCTTCGATGACTTTAGAACGTTGGTGGAACACCAAAACGTTCAAGAGGGTTTAATCTTGAAAACAAGCAAATATAATATACGTAGATAATACTTGGGCGGCAAACCCTCGATTAGTCCTCTTTCTCAAAACACGCACAAGCAAGCGAGGGAAACGAGGCGGCGCTAAGCACTTAAGAGCCTTTTTCCCTTAGGTCGTGAAATACAACCGCCTTATACCCACCTTATAGTTTGTGTTAATTGAAATTAAGCCTCACGAAAGTATTTATCTATTTTGCCTTTAAAATATTGCTTTAGATTCGAATACAATGATCGAGTGATGAAATCCCGAATCAAGGTTGCGTTTTCACGCTTTTGGAGTACTTGTATATTTATTGTTCTACGTAAGTACAATATAGTAATATATTCACAAGAAAAACGAAAACGATAATGGGATATCTACAATATAGTAAAGATTGGTTTGTGTTAGATTTAGGAAAATTAAACACGATTTATTTGGATACTATAATATATTAAGGAAAAATAACAAAAATGAGTATGTACGATATTTACGCTTTCCAAAAATTGAAAAGCAAAAATGCACTACTCAAACAAACACTATAATAATAATGGCTAAACACACCTCCCCGGCAGCGGCGCCAAAATGATAGGTGTAGAAATACGTGTTTAGGAAAACAACGTATAATGGGCAAGTATTAAACTCGACTATTTAGGAAAACCGACAAGTCGAATAAATGCGGGTTCGTTCTCGAAGGAGGTGTGTGGATTAAGTGTGCCAATTATATAAAATCAAAGTTTGGATTAGTGATGTTTTTGGTTTAGAAGAGAAAAATTAAAGACGAGCTACGGTTACGATTACACTACGACGTAATGACGTAAAACTCGAACGTAAATACATAAAACGTGACAAAATTAAAAATTAAACCTAAAAATTAATTAAAAATTAAAACTAAGTCTAATATGATATAAATAAGAATAAAAATCCAACAAATATATTTTAAAACCTTTTATTAATTAAATATTCAATTTTAAATGCTAATTAAAGCCCTAAAATTAAATATAATTAAGAAAAAGCCCAAAATATTATTTTATTGAACAAATAACTTACTTATATTATTTAAAGACTAAAAAGTATTTTTCCTAAATTTTCAAAACTATTTTTCTATTTTTAAAACACTAAAAATTATTTTTAAACTAAAATAATGATTAAAAATATTAAAATAATGCTAAAAATAATTTGACAATTTTAAAAATCCTAAATTATACTAATGAACAGTAGAAAAATGAAAAAGTTTGAAAAAGTAAAAATTTTCACTAAAAGACAAAAATAGATAATTAAAACCCTAATGCAATAAAAAACCTAAATTGCCCTCATGAAGAATCCGAATCCTTGAAGCATCTTTGACGAATTTGAAATGGGTCTTTGTGGCATCTTGTGAACCCATGTGACTTGTCAGCTTGTAGAAATAATCCAGTGCGTCCAATTGAGTGAGGTGAACAAGGAATTAAGCTAAACCATTGGATGAGCTGCTCTCTTTTGTTCTCTTCTCCAAAAACGTGACATTGGTGAGTTGGATAGGGGACATGGGCGTGTTACGTCCTTTTCTAGGCACATGGGTTTGTTTGTTGTGGGGTGAGGAGTAAAAACCCTAGGTTAATTGGTAAGAATACCTAGGTGAATAATTTATTGTAACTGGGGATGGGAGTTAGGGTTCTAAGGGGTATAGTGGTGATTTAGATCTTGTTTAGGACATGTAAACACGTTTCCCTGGTAAATAAATTCTGACCAATTTTTTTTGGTCGTATTAATATTAAACCAAGTCAAAACATGGGCTGGGTGGACATGTTGTTGGGCTTATTACGGGTTTGGGTTTGATTAATGTCAAAACTCGTCCCCAATCTTTCATTTTGTATCCACAAAAAGTTCAACAGCTTATAACCTCCATTCCCTTTGTATCAACTTTGCCTCTTTTGTCAGTTTTGGCATATGATATTTGTAAACTTTCACCAAGGACCATTGTTGCACATTTTGCATATTTCAAGGTCTTATCTTCTATATTCTAGAAACTTAAAAGACCAACTTGTAATTTTTGAGTTTTACAAGGGCCAAAAGTGACAAGTCTTCAAAAGTTGAGGGACCTTTCTTGACAAATCTTCAAACTTTAAGGACTTCTTTGAAAATTCATGATTCGGGTCTGGTTCTTTGTGCGGCTTCGTTTCTCATGTTCGTTTTTGCTTGATTCTTGAAATCTTTTGTTGGTTTCACGATATCCGTACCTAAAATACACAATGAACAAACACAAACATATTTTTGGTATTTTTATGATATTTTAAGCATTTTAAGCCCGATTTGGACGATGAGAATATGTATAATTGCAGTCTCATTAGTTTCACATGTCATGTTCATTCCACGTCTCTCATTTCACGTTCACGATATGTTACACGTATCATTGATCACGATATGTTTGCCATATTACACTCACCATATCTCCACGTACCACGTTCAAAATTTTTCACGTATCACGTTCAAAATTTTTCACGTACTGCGTTTCAATATGTCTCACGCATCGTTGCTAATTATTAGTTAAGTTAGATTGTTTTGCACCATAACGTTTCGGTTACCCTTGCACAATAATTCTTATTCCCTCGATCAAATTCAGGGGATCTATCTTACGTTGATTACCATGAACTCTTCGTGTTTTCAAGTCAAGATCAGGAGGACCGAGATTTATCATTTGTGTCAAGATCTTGTGGAGGACCCGTTCCGAGAGTGAAGCCACTTGGAAACGGACGAGTCCATCCGGACTTCTTATCCGTTTTCGCTTATCAAGTAGATAAGTTCTTTCAGTCACGTCACGTTCCATGTCCCTTCAAGACATGTCACGTTCCACGTTCCTTTCTACCATGTAACCTTCAGGTCCTTTTATCTTACATACCCTTCCAGTTTAATTCGGGTGTGTTTCTCTTTCAGTTTACGTTATCTATAATTCGGGGACGAATTATTCTTTTTAGGGGGGGGGGGGAGTTGTAAAACCCGCATGCTTTTACCATGAACAGTACACTTATGCGTACGTACAGGATTAAAACATTCCTTATATAACATGAAAACGTATCACGAATATTAATTACAAGAATTACGTACGTGTTATTACACGATAAGTATTAAATACGTGTTGGAACACGATAATTATTAACAATAATAATTAAAATCATGAACATAAAATCATGAAGATGAAATCACGAACAAATAATTATGTACTTACGTATATTATTAATACGATGAATGTCGTTACGTACAAGTAATTATAATAACATGAATAATTAATACTTGCGTAACACGTAAACACGAATAATTAACACGATTATTCTACATATATTAAATCGAACACGGTAAGTCATTACATACGTAATTTTGACGTCTAATAAATATTAAGATAACCATGGGAAAATTTACGACATCTTAAGATACAAATACATACTTAACTAGTCATGATTTGCGAACGAATGAGGAGGCGTTTGATTTGGGTCGTTTAGACAAGAAAAGAAAAGAAGAAAGACTTGGGATCAAGGCCTAAGTGGGTTTGGTTCGGCTTAAAAGAAAACAGACGGGGAGGAGTATTCTTATTTTGTTTTAGACAACAAATCTCTTAAAACCCTAAACCATAATAAACAGCCGTTTTTTTCTTCTTTTGTTCTCCTGGCCGCCGTCGAGTTCCACTACAAGGATCAATAAGAAAACGCGAGTTAAATTAAAGACGAAGGTTTGTGATGTTCGTTTGATGTCCTAAACCCTAACACGCAAAAACTAGGTAAATCCTAATCTCGTTTTTATTTTCTTTCTTTTATTTAATTGGCCAAGAATCTTGAATTCATATTAAAAACATGTTAAAAACAAGTTATGTCATGTGGAATCTATTTTGGGTTGGCTGTGGATAGTTACACGCAAACCGAGACCACACTTGGTCTCGGTGGTGATTAAATACCACCAGCCGCAAGGCCAGTGGCTTGGTTGGTATGTCGGTGGTGGTTATGTGCAATCAGCCGCAAGGCCCGGTGGGGTTTGGCTTACCAGTGACAGCCAGCAAGGGTGCATTTGGCTTACCAGTGGCAGCAGAAAGGGCTGTGTTTGGCAGACAGTGGGAACCGAGAGCTTTATGCTCTCGGTGGGAATTTGACTCGAGCGGGGGAAACCGGCTACTGCCGGTGGCAGTAACACTACTGCCAGGGTCAACTGGCAAGTAAGGGTGTGTTTGGGTTTTGGTTTAAGAAGCAGATAAGGGGCTGTTCGGATAACAGTTTAAGACAAGTTTAAGGGGGTGTTTGGCTAAAGCTTTTATACGTGCATTATATTTTATGTAATTGATTTAATTAAGACAGAGTTAATTAAATTAATTAATGTTCATGAATTAGGATATAATATTTAAATAAAAACTATGGTTTATGTTTATGCATTTTATTTAAATATAACCTATGATTTAATAATTATTAATTTAATTATTCATGTACTTTAAATTAATTATATATAGCTTAATTAATTTATATCCTTTGTTTAAGGTAAAGTTTATTCAGTAGATCATGGCTTATTATTAATTAATTAATATTAATGATATCATGTAATGTTTTTATTAATTAATAATACAAGTTTTAACCTGAGTATTTAATGACTTATTTTGCACTATAATATTAATTAATTATTAGGACAAATATAATTAATTAATCATCATGACTTATGTTATGTTAAAATAAACGTTGATACATATTTTAACCTAAGTATTTTATACACTTGATTTAATTAAATCATGTTTATATTTAATTAAATCTTATAACCTATAGTTTATTTAATTTACATGTTATAATTAATAAACTATACTATTAATCACATGACTTAGTAAAATTAATCAGTAAAACTAAGCTTATATTATTTAGCTTATTAATCCAGCTTAATTCTAAATATGAAAACTTTCTATTTTTGGAAACTTTCTATTTTAGGAAACCTACTATTTTTTAGAAAGTTACTTATTATTACACAAAAAGTATAATAATACAAGAAATACAAGTAATACTTAATCAGAATAGGCAGAATACATGATAAACACAGCATAACGATAAAATCAGTCTAACATGACATGAACATATTAAACAAGCTAAGACATGATATAAAACCAGTTACGTATACAGTAATTAGAATACTTATATAGGTATATTATTTATGTAGCCTTAGTGAGATCGAACTAGGACTCTCTTCCGTTCGTCTTCTTCGTTCACTGGACACAAGGTACGGATTCTCCGTCCTTTTAGTATGGACATTCTTTCCTTAGTAGGATTTCCCCGTATGCAGCCAACTGTTTTCCCAGTATATGTTTTATATGTTTTTATTGCTTTTGTTTAATTAAATGCATAAAGCAATATACATGCATGACCAGTTTCACCTAGTTATGGAGGTACCATAACCATAACACGGGAGGCACCAGTGTTATGACTTCACCACGGCGGAGTGATAGCTCGTGGCGTCCCTTCAGCTTTTGGACATATTATTATTATCATATGGGGCGTATGGGTGCATCCTAGGTTACATGTTTTCAGCAGATTATTCAGGTGAATGTGGTGTGTGCCTTGCATCCTTCACAAGGAGCTGATCCCTCCTACCCAAAAACTTATATTAATTTGAGGCAGCCCCTCTAATTGCATGACAAGGTCACCCCTCTAAGTATTCATGCACGTTGATATTTCATGACCTATATTGGCTAATAGTAAACATGTAAAACAGTTTTTATAAGATAAACATAAGGCTTTTCAAACTATAAAACCAGTTTTACTAAGTTATACCAGGTTTTCCAGGACTTAGACATTTTCGCTACTATATGTTTTCATGCTTATATTATTCATTCCATGCTTGTATATCCGTGCACTGAGCGTTATGCTCAGCCGTTACTTTCCTTTCCATGTCCCAAAATGGCAGGTACCTAAGGACAGACTCGAGCATTTGGAGGACGTGCAATGGATGGAAGTTTCCATAGACTTCTTCTCCTTTTTCCTTCATATTATGCTTGTTTAGTCTTTCATTCATGTCATTTACTTTATTTATGTTTTGGGCTTATGTTTGGGAACCGATGTTTGATTCCGGTTTTCCCTATGGTCATGTATGTTTTACTACATATTACCTTGCATGCTTTGATGACACGCCATAATTACGCGTAACGGTCCACTTATCAAAGTGGGGTGTTGCAATAACTTTGAAGATTCGCAGAATTAACCCCTAGGCTTTGGCAGATTTGTATTCTCATGCTTTATCTTTGATAACTTGACAACTTTATCCTTTTGACTTGACATTTGAATATCTTTGACCCTTTGACTTTGGTTGACTTGTCACTTTAAGTCCTTCATCTTCTTGAATTAACATGTAAGATCCTTGAACTTTGAAGACTTGTCATGATTTGTCGTTCTTTTGTATTTTTCTTCATAATCATGCCTTCAAACCCATGTTTGCACCAAATCGTATCATTTTACCTACACAATCACAAACAACAAAGAATACCACGTAATTCCATTTTATCACATTAAAACTTGGGATTTTCCTTGTGTTTTAGGGGTTTATAGCTTATAATTGATATAAGATTTGACTCATATCAAATCCCCTACACTTGACCATTGTCATGACCTCATGCAATGACATATTTTAAAGCTCTATGGTAGATTTTTCTCATAATTAATCCACCTTGGCCAAGATGATAAGGCTAAGCTATATGATGCATGATTTTTTGGTTTTATAATGCAATGCAAAGAAAGCAATTCTATTTATATATTTTTGGCTTTTCATGAAATGGTTAGATGGAAATAACTCATTAAGAAATCAATCAATTTGATTAGGGCTTTTGTACCATGAATACTTATCATCCTCAAGTTTCACTTTCCCCATACCAAGCTTAGAAACGAGATCATTGTTATTCATAAGTGAAAGTGCATCGACTTATTCATACAATTTAATTGTGTTACCATTATATCCCCACTTATTGTGCGGACCGGTTATTATTTGAGCAAATTGCTTGAGAGTAAATTTGTCATTATTAAAGCGTGAAATATAAGAAATGCAAAATCTGAAAATAAGGAAGCACGGTTTTAATCCTAAGTAACCATCTTATCCATTACTCAAAAAAACGCCCATAATTGATATAAGTTCCACCTAAAATAATAAGTCATTCGCCTTATGTGTAAGAAACTTATGTCATGCTTTAATAAGTAGCTACTCACTCGCTAAGAAAAGAAAAATAAAACTCATGCAATAATTCATATTCGTTGCCTTTTTGAGACCTTGGATCTTCAATCCCGCAACCCTTGTGTGAGAGTAATATTAGATTGGAGAAACTACTAAATCCCCGCAACCCTTCTGAGATTAATATTAGAATTTAATAGCTACTATAATTAACACCACACTACCCCTCTTCGGAGTCTTGTATTATTATTTTTTTCTTTTTCTTTTTTTTCTATTTTTTTCTAGCCACTCGATTTTTTATAAGCCGCTCTTATTTTTCTTGATTCCTCACAAAGAATAGAAAAATAATTAAAAGAAAAACACCCACTAAGTATTAAGCATGACATAAGTCTAGTACACATAAAACGTTCTAACTTAGAATCTTAAGACGTACTTATACCAACCACGAATGATTAATCAAAAATGCATAAGAGACTACAAACAGATTAAAACCGTTCTTGATTATTTATTAACAATATATACATGCGTTGATAAGAAAGTAAAGGTTACGAAAGGGGGTATAATAGCCACAAGTAATTAATATCAGGTTTATCTAGCCTTTTACACTTACTTCAAACTCTATCATCTCTCGTTCTCCACAATTTAAAATCTCAAATAATGAGACTCATGGATGCTTAGGCTAATAAACAAAATGAAAGGTTTACATGGTTAAGGATAGTAGCTAGAGTAAGCTTGAATAAGAAAACTCGGGTTGAGTTAAAATATTCATGGCGGGCCTAATATATCAAAGAATTCTAAACTTGTTAAACCATATCCTTTATTATATTTTTCCCCATTTTTCATTTGTTTTTGATGAAATATAAAAGAAGAAATATATACAATGCAAATGTGTTATGCAAATTAAAAATGATTTATGCAAAAATTATGAATGCAATATTTTTGTGGCCAAAGTAGATCAAAAATTTGAAAAATGTTGAAAAATTAATTTTCCCAATTATCATG
The DNA here is from genome assembly GCA_025667525.1 of Glebionis coronaria. NCBI lineage: Eukaryota > Viridiplantae > Streptophyta > Magnoliopsida > Asterales > Asteraceae > Glebionis > Glebionis coronaria. Next base: position 215,432 of record JANFOE010000489.1, read on the forward strand.
CAGGCAAAATCAATGGTCTAGGCAAGGTCACTTCGATAGAAGACCCCTTACACTTAAGATAAACATTGTCCTCAATGTTTAAGAGCATTGGAGTAAACTCCACTACACTTATGGCATTGCGTACTTTGTTTAACTCTTGCTAAGGAAAGGTATACTAAAGTGAATTCATTTTAGACATTATTAATAGTCAAGTGTGAATCACAAAAGTATCAAGGTGAACCCGATACGAGGGCCTCCTCCATAAGCTCCATGAATGAAATGAGAGATAACAACCGTGCACAAACACCAAAAAGACAAAAGAGAGGCACCTCCCCCTACACTTCATCTCAACTATATCACCCTCTTGTTATTCCTAACCTACCAAAGTCTACTCTCGATAATCTAACCTAGTTATTAAAGCTTGATTTAAGGAGTCTCTAGCTCGACTCATCCCATAATGAATTAATTCATGGGGAATATGGGGGTCTCTTGGACCATTTCAACGGAAATGTCCTCCCCAAAATAATGCTTCACACGATGGCCATTCACATTAAAATTTGGGCCATTTGGTTGAGATAACCCATGAAGCCTTGTGTTCTAACTCAATTGGGAGATGGCATGCTTTTCCATACACAAGTCGATAAGGTGTGCAACCAATACGTGTCTTGTATGCGGTACAAAAATCCCATAATGCATCATTAAGTTTATCCGACCATGAAGCTCGATGCTCCCCACCGTACGTTCCAAGATTCTTTTCAAACCACGATTAGTGACCTCGGTTTGCCCATTGGTTTGTGGGTGATACGCGGTAGAAAGTCTGTGGTTAACACCATACTTTTTCATGACTCTTGTGAATTGATCATTACAAAAATGAGTCCCTTGATCACTAATAATGGCACGAGGCACACCAAATATAGAAAACAATTGCTTTAAGAATTTGACTACAACTCGAGCATCATTAGTAGGCAAGGCCTTAGCCTCTACCCACTTTGAAACATAATCCACCGCTACGAGTATGTACTTATTTCCCTTGGAAGATGGAAAAGGTCCCATAAAGTGTATTCCCCACACATCAAATATTTCACACTCTTGTATGAAATTTTGTGTCATCTCATCACGTTGATTAATTTTTCCTTGTCTTTGGCATACATCACAATATTTCACCATCTCTTGGGCATCCTTGTAGATGGAAGGCCAATAATAAACCGAATCAAATAATTTCTTAGCCGTGTAGTTAGGCCCAAAATGGCCCCTCGTGGCTGCTTTATGGCAAGCCTTTAAGATCGTAAAAGCTTCGAGCCCATCTACCCATCGTCTTATGATTTGATCCGCACATTGCCTAAAGAGGTAAGGGTCGTACTAAAAGTAGTATTTAGCTTCTTTTAGAAACTTCTTCTTTTGTTGGGAAGTAAGACCCTCAATAAGTACATCCCCTACAAAATAGTTTGCAATATCCGCAAACCAAGGGGTGTCATCCTCTTGTAAAGAGATAGACATGAGTTCCTCAAGTGGAAAGGATTCATTTATTTCCATATGAGGAAAGTCTCCTTGAAAAGGATCCTCAAGTCTACTCAAATGATTCGCGACTAAATTTCCCGCTCCCTTTTTATCACGAATCTCAATCTTAAACTCTTGTAGCAACAAAACCAATCTCAACAATCTAGGCCTAGCATCTTGCTTTTCCATAAGGTATTTAAGGGCGAAATGGTCCGTATACACTATGGTCTTTGAAAGAACAAGATAGGGGCGAAATTTCTCAAAAGCATACACAATGGATAACAATTCTTTTTCCGTGGTAGTGTAATGCAATTGAGCACCCGTCATTATCTTACTCGCATAGTGTATAGGTTAGAAGTGTTTGTTTATCCTTTGTCCCAAAACGGCTCCCACGGCATAGTCACTAGCATCACACATTAGCTCAAAAGGTAAATCCCAATTTGGAGAAACCAAAACCGGTGCCTTAGTCAAATTTTCCTTAAGTATCTCAAAAGATGCTAAACATTTCGTAGTGAAGATGAAAGGAGCATCTTTTTCCAAGAGGTGGGTCATTGGTCTAGCAATTCTAGAAAAGTATTGAATGAATCGTCGATAAAACCCGCATGTCCCAAAAAGCTCCTAACACCTTTCACCGTAGTAGGTGGGGAAGTTTAGCAATAACATCTACTTTAGAACGATCCACTTCTAATCCTTTCTTAGATATCTTATGGCCCAAAACTATCCCTTCCTTAACCATGAAGTGGCACTTCTCCCAATTTAGAACAAGGCGTGTTTCCTCACACCTTTTAAGCATACGTTCTAAATGGGAAAGGCAAGAAGTGAATGAATCTCCAAACACCGAGAAATCATCCATAAACACTTCCATGGTTTCCTCAATCATATCATGAAATATTGCCATCATACACCTTTAAAATGTCCCTGGTGCATTGTACAAGCCAAAAGGCATTCATTTGTAAGCAAATGTTCCATAAGGACAAGTGAATGTGGTCTTTTCTTGATCTTTTGGGTCAATGGGTATTTGAAAATAAAAACGAGAATCCATTAAGAAAGCAATAATATTCATTTCTCGCTAAATGCTCTAGCATATGGTCCATGAAGGGTAAGGGAAATGATCCTTTCTTGTGGCATTATTAAGCTTTCGATAGTATATACAAACTCTCCAACCCGTGAAAAGTCTTGTGGGAATCAACTCGTGTTTTTCATTTGGAACAACGGTGATTCCACCCTTCTTAGGCACACAATGCACCAGGCTAACCCATGGTGAGTCGGAAATTGGGTAAACCATACCCGCATCAAGGAGTTTGATAACTTCCTTTTTGATGGCTTCATGGATATTTAGGTTAATCCTTCTTTGGTTTTAAATGGCGGGTTTATAATCATCCTCCATAAGGATCTTATAAGTACAAAAGTGTGCATCAATCCCCCTTATTTCGGATATTTTCAAAGCAATAGTTTTTTGTTCTTTTGAAGAACTTCAATAAGCTTTTTCTTTTCATTTTCCTTCAAGTCTTTAGCAATTATGACCGGTAGCTTATCTTCTCCCTCTAAGAAAGTATACTAAAGGTGTGACGGTAAATCCTTAAGCTCTAAGGACGGTGGACTCTCAATAGAAGGTTTAACTAATGATGGATCATCATTAGTAACTTCTTGTGGAGTAGGTGAAGGAATGAGGTCCTCATTGAGTTACTTTTGGATAGTAAGAATGTCTTCTTCCCAATTGATGGGAGAATCTTCATTTCCAAGAAAGTTAGACTCAAATTCCTCTAAGAGGAGATCACTCTCTCGAAATGTAGTTAAGGAGGGAGCAATTAAGGCTATGGTTTCAACATGTGGAATGTCCTCATTATTATTTTTGCAAGCATCATGAAAGTGTTCATCACAAACTTCATCAAGGACATCCACAATGTGGGTCCACGTAATTCTTGGATTGTTTATGTGTTAGAATGATCTAAAGAGAGGAAGAGAGAGATGAATAACTAGAGAGAGAGAGAGTTAGAGAGAGAAAGGAGAGGAGGAGAAAAAAGATGTATGATTGATAATAAAATGAGAACCAACCCCTTCTAACATGATAGGATGGGATATATATCCCACCCTACATGTGGGCTTTATGGGTTATATTGTTACATAACTAGCTCACAAGCCCATACTACATATATATTGTTGGAGTGCCCGGTCCTTTCTAAATACGTAAAAACATATTTCCAACAATCTCCCCCTAAGGGAGGTCACTCCAAGTTACAAAGTCCTAAACAGTCTATAGCTCGTGATCTTTAGCTAGCTATGCTAATAATGATGTGACCGAGACTTTCTTTGGAAAAAAGTATTTCCAACAATCTCCCCCTAAGGGAGGTCACACCATTTTACAAAATCTTAAAACTGGCATAATATGCTTGAGTCTTCGATCTTGTTCTTGTGAATATGCTGATGAGATATTTGATTTTAGTCTTGAGCATGTTTCCTTGCCTTGACCTTGTGCATTCATCACTTGTGAAATTTGGCTCCTCGTGACTTCATGTTCCATATACTCACCTTTATAAATTCTTAAAAGCTTCAGAGTTTGATACAACGGAAGAGTTGACTTTTAGGCTTTCTTGAATTTGTTTAAGTATTAAGTGTAGAAAGTATAAGCATGCGTGGGTGACTTCTTCTCGGATACCGCAATGCCACCTTCTTGTTACGATGCATTAGACAATTAGCAACAAAACAAAGACACGGATGAAATGGCTTTGAAAATGTCAACCTAATTAGGTAAGAACCTTCTTTACAAGATTTCGAGTAAACCCGTTTTCTTTATTCGACCGTCCATAGCTGATTGCGAACATAAAAAGTGAATCATTTGGATAATACTATCCACATGATTTGAATCCGTCAAATCTGATTCCTGGAACAAGTTTTATTCATTAAATAATCACACCATTGTTGCTTTCTAATAGTCACGAGCTTGATTCGTATAGAATCTTGCAAGTTACCTACCAACTGTTATTTGATGTTAACACTAGAAGGATTTCCACTCATCACTGTAAACACTAAAGAGTGTCACTCTGAGTGTTCTGGCAAGATCACTGAGATATTGAGTAGAGCCCTGGAACGTGTTTAAATTTAATTAGGAATTAAACCACTATTGCTTTCCAGTTATCACAAGTTTGATTCATAAAGAATCGCACAAGTCACCTACCATGAGCTTTATAATGTTCTCTCAATAAGGATTTCCATCGTCATTGTAAATACTTTCGTATTACTCAGATGTTCATGCAAGAATCATGAAGATTTTGCGAAGGACTCTTAAGATCTTTCTTACTTTTCATAATGTGTGAAGAAACAAGGAATTATGAAAGTGTGTCCTAATGAGATACTTGATGATCTCAAATGGCTCTAGACTCGAACGTGCATTTTGGATTTTTAGTGATTGGAGTCTGGAGAGGAGTGCCACCTTTTCAATATCAATATATTTGGAGTGAATAAATCGATAGATAATGCGTTGTCTCCGTGTGAATAAAACAAATACCTTTTAAGAGATATCTGAGTCAGCTGGAATGGGTTGTGGATTGCATCACTGGGTCCATGATGTCTTATCTTCAATATCAAGCATCATTAAAAATGATTTCGTTAGCATATGTATTGACCCGGTTTCTGCCTAAGTTGTAAGGAGGGTTTATTTCTTTTCACCCTTTATCTTTACAATTCTTTTTCATTCTTCAACCCCTTCAGTGCTTACCAATACGTCATAACTAGCACCTTGTTGTGATTGTTCCAGTGCTAACTTAAGTACTTGGTCATCATTCAGCCACACTCACAATCTTTCTCCATCTTTCCTAAGGACTACTATTTCTAGCTATGGAATGTCCTTGGGAATATTCCTCCGATTCTGGAAGAATCATTAGACTTAGCCTATCCTACCATCCTTTTGTCACCAAAATCTTCATCGTCATGAAATAAATGGGTTGTGGGTAAGTATATGTCACCATGAAATCCATTTTGATATCCAAATCCATTTTGCTCCCCCTTAACATATGCCACGATATCCGAAAACATTTCGCACATGTCGGGATGAGCTATCATGTTAAGTTAAACAATTTGTTATTAATCATTTCCCATATTAAATCACTTTTCTCCCCCATATTAAAAATATTAACCTAATCGATGTTTTTAATATCAATTGATTTAATAACGTTTTAAGAAATTTTGGGAAAAAAGTACAAATCCAATTATCTTCATGATTTACACAAGCTCCCCCTCAAATTAATGAGGTTGTACTTGATACGTAAATTAAATACCTATTAAACATAAGGTACTTATAACGTGCAAAGATCATATATGATAATGAATTCACAAGATTAATAATATACGAGGTTGGACCTGAATGATGGAGAACATCATATGATAGAATCACATGGTTCTTGTTCACGAATGTTGGTCTCCTCGTCACGCCTGAAGTTATCTCTTGACACCATGTGTACGATTGATATCGTTGTCTTGACACCAATTTGTGAACTTGGCACTTTCGGCATCAAAGATTCTGAATGCCGGACAATTGCTCCCCCTCAATTGTTGACTCGTGTTCTATCGAAAGAGCTGTAGTCGCCGTTTGAGTAGTTGCATTGTCGAGTATGCAGATTAAAAATTGTAAATTGCTGCGGATTATGGAGATGATAACTTCATAAAAACAAGATTTCTCTTGTTTTAACAAATACATGCACTGACACGTACATATATTCGTGTTAGATTGTGTTATTACGTCAACACAATCCCTTACATGGTTATAAAGTAAACCATGCCCGAGAAACTTAATTCCCGTTGTTGAGTCAAAGCATTCCAGTGAACTGCTTGACTTGAATATGAAAAGCGGGTTACTATCTGAAATAATAGCAAGCCATATGGAGCATGTTTTAAAATATTTGAACTTCTGCTCGAACTTTACAACCCTGTGTCATTATTGAACGACATTTCTAGGATCGTAAATTTTATCGATTCCAGAAGACATGCTCTTTGTATCAAAACATTGTTGAACACACAATTTTCAAAGATTTAGAAAAATATTTTGAAAAATTCTTGAAAAATTGTGTTCAGCGGTTTTAATAAACCAATTACTTGAGCTTAAGATTTTGAATATCTTGCTGAACGAGCTCAAGTCCAAAAAGTTGTAAACCTCCTGTTGTGAAGATAAGTGTATCACCGGCGGTAAACTTTCCTTTTAACTAAATAACGAGTACTAAGTTGACATTTACTTAGATTTCGTTTTCATGAGGTTGAAAAACTTTTGAATGTTTTAACGTAAAGCTCATGACCGAGAAAGATGAATTCCCCGTTATGAGGAAAAGTTATCTTATTTAAAAGATACACTTTCCTTTCTGAGCTTAAAACTTGGAATGTTTTAATACAAGTTCATGACCGAGAAAAATTAATTTCCCATTACGAGGGTAGGTTATCATTAAAGATAAGCTTTCCTAAAGTTGAAGTACGAGTTATAGTCTGATATTTAACTATAAGTCATAGTGCATGAGCTTAAAAACTTCGAATGTTTTTAATATTAGCTCATGCCCGAGAAAAATTAATTTCTCGCTGTAAGGATAAGTTATCATCAGCGATAAACTTTCCTTTTGTTGAAGTCTGGGGTATAATCTAAAATATGATTATACGCCATTTACAAGAGCTTAAAACCCTTTGAATAGTTTAAATGTAAGCTCGTGTCCGAGAAAAATTAATTTCTCGTTAATGAGGATAAGTTTATCATCGGCGATAAACTTTCCTTTATTTGAAGATCGGGTCATCGTCTGATATTTAACAACGAGCCTTATACAAGAGCTTAAAACCTTTGAATAGTTTTAACGTAAGCTCGTGTCCGAGAAAAAACTAATTTCTCGTTTGTGAGGATAAGTTTATCATCGGCGATAAACTTTCCTTTATTTGAAGAGCGGGTCATCGTCTGATATTTAACGATGAGCCATTATACAGTTGTAAGCTTAACTACAAATTCCCTGAGACACTTGTTCTTTGATATTTGTTTCTTTAGTAACCAAACTCTGAGAGTGTCCTTAGTTTAATGGTATACAAAGATCGGCCCGGTTTGTTTTTGTTGATCCTTGACTTTGGTACCTGCATTCTCATTTGGAGTCGGTATGCTTTTATATAGGTTAGCGATATCTGTCTTAGAACCCTGCGGGGATTCACAGTTTTCTTTTCTTGTGCCAGAGGTAACCTGAGGAGATGATTCACTTGTCTTAGCTGGAAAACGTTTCCTTTTATAGAATACCTTAAGTTCAGGCTTAAGTGATGTATCATCCTTTTCAATTTACTCCCTATTAGTCTTAGTAGAATTGGAGACTATCCTAGTTAAAGGGCACTCGTTTCCTACAAGCGTGAAAGTTCTACCAGTGGGGCGCCAAACTTTACCAATGGGTTTGATTTTAGCTAGCCACTGGGATTTAATTCTAGCATGGGAATTCACCTCATGAAGGAATTTCTTGACACAAGAGTCATGATTTTCCTTAAAGACACATTTCCTAAATGTTTTACAAGTAGCATATTTAATGTCCGAGTAAGATCTAGAATTCCTAAATGATTAATTGATGCTCCTAGTATATGACATGATATGGTTAGCAGTGTTGGGTAATCTAGAAGGCATCTGACTAGGTTTGAAATTCCCATCTCTTACTTGTGTCTTTTAAATAGCTTCCCTTAGACCAAATTCGTGGTGAACGTCATTTGAACTAGTTCGTGTTAGAAATACGTTTTTAACGTATATTAGAAGTATCGGTCACTCCACAATATTATTAATGTTGTATAGCTCGTAGTTAATGTTTGCTTATTTAGTTAAGTAAAACCGGCCCATGGGCTTGTCATGGGTCGGCCCAAGCCCATTAGTGGCTTGGATATAAATACCCCTTTCCACCATGGAAAGGGGTTGGTTGTTGGTTTTTGTTTCACTTCCATTAATAAAGAAAACATATTTCTCTCTCACTTTCTCTCACTAACTTTGTCTCTCTAGAAACCTTCAACCCACCTTATTGATTCATAAGATTATCCATATTCTTCAATTGGTATAAAGATCCATGGGGTGATTTAAGGTAAGGATTAGTGTTGTTTTTTAGTTTTTGAATGTATTAGTGATTTTTAGGAAAATCAACCTTGAATCTTGTAATTTTTGGTGTTTTTGTTGTTGGGATTAGTAGATAAGTCTTGGGTTTAGCTTATTTTGGTAGAAATCACAAAACTTTTTGTGGTTTTTGATCAAAAATCGGGTTTAGAATCGTTCAAAAGTTGGTGTTCTTGGTCATGAAGTGCTTTTCCAGGTTTATTCCGAATAACAGATTATTCCGGATAGCAAGATATTCCGAATAACAGATTATTCCGGATAGCAAGATATTCCGAATAGCAGCTTATTCCGTATAGCCAGTTATTTCGAATAGCAGCTTATTCCGTATAGCCAGTTATTCCGAATAGCAGCTTATTCCGTATAGCACTTATTCCGAATATCACTTATTCCGAATAGCAGCTTATTCCGTATAGCACTTATTCCGTATAGCACTTATTCCGAATAGCACTTATTCCGAATAGCACTTATTCCGTATAGCAACTTATTCCGGATAAGCAAGATATTCCGGATAAGCAAGTTATTCCGGAACAAGGTAATTATTCCGAATCAAGATCTTTTTCACATTAAGGTATTTATTCCGAATCAACTTAATTAATCCGGATCAACGGGTATTTTACGAGTTTTTTCGACAATTTTTAGTGGATTTAATCTTGGCTTCTTACACACTCTTTACTTCAACAACACAACACAATTCACAACCTTACTTCACTGCTCGATCAACCGATAATCTTTGATTCTTTAAAGTGATTAAAATGAATCCGAATTCATTAATGCCTCAAATGACATCACTTACGGATATTTCCGTCATTACGGGAACAGATAATCGCCCTCCAATGCTCATTAAAGAAGTATTTGAAGCATGGCAAGGCCGTATGATGTCATACATTAAGGGAAAACCGACATATGGGAGGCTTATGGTCAAGTCAATTCTAAATGGTCCACTTGATTATGGTACCATCGTTGTTAACAATGTGACTCGACCACGGGAGTTTGAAGAACTTACACCAGCTCAACAACTTATTGCCGATGCAGACGAAAGGGCTCTTCAAACCATTCTTCAAGCTCTTCCACATGACATCTATGGAATGGTAAATCAATATACGGTTGCAAAGGATTTATGGGAACGTCTAAAGGTTTTGCTACAAGGTACGTCTCTTACTAAACAGGAACGGGAATGTCAGTTGTATGATCTGTTTGATAGATTCGCGTACAGTCCATGGGAAACGCTTCACAACTATTACTTTAGATTCACTACTCTCATGAATGATTTGAATGTATACAATCTCCTGATTTCTCCATTCTAGGTTAACACCAAGTTTTTGAATACTTTACCTCAAGCTGAATGGGGTGAGTATATTACTGATGTTAAGTTAACTAGGGATTTGCATAAGTGCAATTTGGATCAACTCTATGCTTTTCTCCAGCAGCATGAGAAGCACGTGATCATGCACCGTTCGCCTCGAGGTATGTACCCTGATTCTTTAGCTTTGATGGCAAATCAACCAAGCTTGTCATACAACAACACTCCTTATATCATGGGACACCAAGCCTATCATCCATCACCGTACATGACTCCAATCTTCCCCCAATATTCGATTCTACCGCAACCACCCACCTCACATCAGCAATAATATCGGTTTAATGCACCTTCGTCTCAGAGAGAACCACAAGCATCACAATATGCCTCACAACCTCACCCGTATTCACCAGCAAGCATTGCACCTTATGCTCAGTCATCATACTCTTCTTATCAAGAAAATGCAGCATATCCATCAAGCTATTCTGACCACATGAGTATTCCTTCTAGTGCTTATGCCGCTCAACAAGACCACGCAATGTGTTGTGATAATGATGAAGTTCCCATTCCTGAATTCAAACAAGGAACTGACCTAGTTGAAGTGTTAGCCATTATGTCTGCTTATCTCACAAGGACATTGAGCAAACGAGGATTTAGAGGACCAGCTCCTACTAACAATCAGCTAAGGAATTCATCCAATTCTCGACAACAAACTACCATTGAGAATGGCAGGGTAATGGTTCAACCTATTCAACCTTATCAGGGGAGACCCACTACATCAACCACCAATGCACGCATGGTCAATCCTGCTCCAATGGTCAACACTCCTCCACGGGCTAATTCTACCGGTAAGTTGAGAATGATTACATGCTACAACTGTAAGGAAGAAGGTCACATGTCTAAGGATTGCACAAAACCCAAGAGGAGAAGGGATGGTCAATGGTATGCAGAGAAGATTTATTTGGTGAACGCTCAGGCACAAGGACAGGAACTTGATGAAGAGGAGCTTGCATTTCTTGCTGATCCAGGGATTGCGGAAAAAGAAGTTGTCACTACAAAGAATGCAGCATACCAAGCAGATGATCTGGATGCTTACGATTCAGACTGTGATGAACTTCAATCTGCTCAGGCAGCTCTTATGGCAACTATCTCTAGCTTTGGGTCAGATAAAATATATGAGGTACTTACTAATACCACTGATACTAGTATTCAACCAAATCAAGTTGGGCAAGAGAGTGTTGATCCGAATGAGTCTTCGGTGGTGAGTCTTTCAAATGAGGAGACAATCAATGATAGTAATATCAATGTGAGTCCCTAGACTTTGAGTGAATCACAACCGGGAGCCATTTCGCATACGTATACTCCTGCTCAACAAGATTTGGTCATGGTTCCTGTAAAATTACTTAGCCAAATGAATACTGCACTCTTAGAAACCCTAGCTAAGAATAAGAATTTGTCTGCTGAGCTTACCTTGTGCAAAGAAAGAGTTCAAACTTTGGAATTAGTTCCTTCGTCCAATGTTCTAACAAATCCCGAATATGATCATTTTCGAAACAAACAAATGGGTTATTTGCAAGAAATTGAAACCTTAAGAGCAGATCTTTCTAACGAACTTAAAGAAAAAGAGTTAGTGGTCACTAATTTTCACAAACTTCAAACGTATTTTGAATTACTCGAGTCTAAAAAGAATGAAATGGAAATTAATGCGGCTAATAAGATTAGAAGTTTAGATTATTTGCTTTTAAGACAATACGCTGCCTCTCAACTAGTGCACTTATTTGACGCATTGTTTAGAGAGTTTAACTTATCGCGTCAAAAAGACCTTCCCCCTAACCCACGGTATGCAAGACAAGCTTTTATCCATAGTCCAAGACTGTATAATGCAACCCAATTAGGATTGGTCTTAGATCCGATTGTTATTTTCGAGGATCGCACAAATAAGGATCTAGTTGATGAGAATCGGTCATACAACTTTACAAAATATCCACAGTGTGATTATTTTAAAATGAATCAGGAGCTTGAAAAAACGGACTTTAGAATTTGCTTCCATATTGATAAAGATCTTATCACAGAACTAACCTACATGTTAAATGAAGAAAACCCTAGTACACTTCCTACACTTGTCAAAATGGAAGGACCTAAGGAAATTCCAAAGGATCTTCCACCTGTTAGCACTATATGGATAAACTTGCAAGAGATTAATCAATACATTGCTAGTTTTGACAAGGTCATCCAGGAATGTACGACTTCAAATGGTGTAAACACCGGAGAATGGGCTTTCGAACACATGAACGAGGTGTTTAAGAATGAGATCAATCCGTTTGTCGAAAGTCTAAAAGGAAGTTTTGCATCTCTTTCGGAAAATCTCGAGTTTGAAATTAAAGAAGTTCAAAAAGTGTTTTATGAAATGGACACCGCTTACGAACTACAATTAATTCAAAAGGAAAAGATTTTATCCGAATATGACCGATTCTTGTCCCAAGTAATTTCGTGTGATGTGCTTACTACTGTGAATGTTAATTATTCGAATGAGCTTACATCCGCTATGATTAAATGTGATGCTGTGAATATATGTGATGATGTGTGTGATCTATCTGTAAATGTTGTTGATACTGTAAATGAGGTAGATAATCATTCTTGTCACGAGTCTAACGCTGAATTTTTAAAGCTTCAAGATTCTTACAATTTACTTACAAAACGCTTTAATCAACTTGAACAACATTGTATATCTTTAGAATTAAAACAGCAAACTCAAAATGAGGATCTTTTGATAACAAATGGTTGTGAAAACAGTGTTGAGACGAGTGACAAGATGATTGAGATAGTTAAGGCATTAGAGGAAGAGATTATGAGATTAAAGAGATATGTGTCATCGAACGAAACACTAAAATTGGAACTAGAGGCTGCAGAGTCTAAAAACCAGTGCTTAGAAACTAGACTTTCGTCTATTCTAGGGGAGATGGATCGTGCAAGACAGGGAATGTCCAATCTTTATGGTTCACTAGAAGAACGCTTCGCTTTTAATGTGGCACAGCAACAATCTTATGTTGAACAATTGAACCAAAAATGTGAGGAAATCTCTGACTTAAATATCCAGATCATTGACAAAAACATGGTTTTGGCCGAGTTAAAGGAGACACTTCTTCTCACCCGACAAGAAGTTGTTAATAAATTAGCTACCAACTTTGCACCGTCCTCTAGTGCTCCATCAACCAATTCAGTAGTGATCTATCGCCATAAGCAAAATCCGGATACTTACGATGTTTATATAATGAATGCAATTAAGCACGTGGACCTTGTTAGGGATATTTTAGATGATTTGTATGCGTTAGATCCCTCAAGCAGTTACTATTATTCAGCTCATGCATATATTCAGCGAGTTCAATATTGGTCAGCATATTTGCAATATATAGGTAGACCGGGTTCTATACTACTCACTAATCGACCCATTGCTGTAACTCCATTCAATAAGACCCCAGGAGCAAAACCGTCACTGGCACCATCAACTAAGGTACCTTTAAAATCTGTTGCTAATGTTCCCACTTTGCCTTCTACAGGATTAAAAGAGTCTACTAAGGCTAAAGGATCGCCACTCAAGAAAGATAAGATCAAGCCCTCCACTAGTAGTACCATCAAGAAGAAAGTAGAAGCTCACCCTAGGAATGTTATGTCAGATTTAAATAAAAAGAATCATGTTGCTAAGACTAAAAGCTCTGCGCCTGTGCAGAAGCCTAAACCATTTGTGAATTCTAATTTGAAATGTTGGAATCGTAATGAATGCATGTTTTCCCAACGTAATGATTTGTGTCTTATTGATCATGTGAATGAAATGAATGCCATTAGGAATGATCTTGAATGGAAGCTAACTGGGAGAACTCGTACCCAAGTTGGATGGCAATGGCGTCCCACTGGTAGGACCTTTACATTAGATGGAAAAATGTGCCCTTTAACTAGGAATGCATCCATTGAGGTTAGGTCTCAGCGTCCTTTAGTTAGGCACACTAGCACTAAAGTATGGAAATCGCACCCTTTAATTAGGTCAGCCCCCACTATAGTGCCTATCAGTGAAGAAATACCTCAGGATTTAAGCCAACTTGAATCTACACCACCAACTAGGAAGAAGGCTAGGAAATCTAAGAAACCTAAAGTTAGCAAATCTAAGATCATTAAATCTGTACTTGCTAATAACAAGGAACATTCAGATTCCGAAACCTATACATTGTCCTCGTCTGGTGATATTTTCAGGTGGTCCAAATCATCCTCTGGTATTTGGACTCCGGTTGCTCAAAGCATATGACCGGAGATCGCTCGATGCTCCGAAATTTCATCAGCAAGTTTCTTGGAACGGTTAAATTCGGTAATGATCATATTGCAAAAATAATGGGGTATGGTGAATATCAGATTGGAAACGTTACGATTTCAAGGGTATACTATGTAGAAGGTCTTGGTCATAATTTATTTTCAGTAGGACAATTCTGTGATTCCAACCTAGAGGTTGCTTTTCGACAACATACTTGTTTCATCCGCAACTTGGAAGGAAATGACTTGTTGAAGGGGTCTCGTGGTGCAAATCTTTATACTTTGTCCCTACAAGACATGATGGTCGCCTCTCCAGTATGTCTTCTCTCCAAAGCATCTAAGACCAAGTCATGGTTATGGCATCGCAGATTATCTCATCTCAACTTTGGTGCTATTAATCATTTGGCTAAAAACGAATTAGTTCGTGGTCTTCCAAAGCTCAAATTTCACAAGGACCATTTATGTTCCGCGTGTTCAAGGGGGAAAAGCACCAAGAAATCATACATGCCCAAAGCTGAAGACACCAATCAAGAAAAACTTCATCTTTTGCATATGGATCTTTGTGGGCCAATGCGAACCGAAAGTGTGAGCGGTAAGAAATTCATCCTTGTTATTGTGGATGATTTCTCCAGGTTTACATGGTTTAGATTTCTACGTACAAAGGATGAAGCACCGAAGGCTATCATCACTTTTCTGAAATTCATTCAGGTACGTTTAAATACTACTGTCCGCCGTATTCGTACAGATAATGGAACAGAGTTCGTCAACAAGAATCTTCGTGACTACTATGAAGAAGTTGGTATTTCACATGAAACATCCGCTGCACGTACTCCACAACAAAACGGTGTCGTTGAAAGACGGAATCGTACGCTTATGGAAGCTGCTAGGACTATGCTGATTTATGCGAACGCTCCATTATTCTTGTGGGCAGAAGCTGTATCTACTGTATGTTTCACCCAAAACCGCTCTATCATTCGGAAACGCCATGGGAAAACACCTTACGAGCTTCTACATGATCGTAAACCCGATGTTTCATTCTTTCATGTGTTTGGTGATCTTTGTTATCCAAACATTAATAGTGAGAACTTGGGCAAACTTCAACCGAAAGCCGATATAGGTATTTTCATTGGTTACTCACCCTCCAAGAAAGCATACCGAATTTACAACCGTCGTCTTGGTAAGATAGTAGAAATTATGGACGCAGATTTTGATGAGCTGACAGCGATGGCTTCTGAGCAACGCAGCTCTGAACCCGCGCTTCACGAGATGGGAACCGGTGCTATTAGTTCCGGATTAGTTCCCAATAATCCTACTTCTACATCATTTATACCACCTACAAGGCCCAAGTGGGATAAACTATTTCAACCGTTGTTTGATGAATTCTTTGATCCCCCAAGTGATGAAGTTCCAGCACCTGTAGTGATAGCTCCAATCCCTGAAGTTTTTGCTCAAGCTAATGAAGCTTTATCAAATGCATCTTCAATTAACATTGAACCGGATGCATCTCTACCAAGTAATTCTCAAACTACACCTGAATCGTCACCCTTACTTGTGCCTAATGATGTTGAAGAGGATTCTATTGATCACGATTTGGAATATACTCACCTACAAGAGCTTCCATTCTTTGGTATACCGATACCTGAAAATCCTTCAGCCGCGTCTACTTCAGAAGAAGCTCCTACAATCGTTCACTCCAGACCACCTCGGATTGAAAATCACAGCACCAAATGGACAAAAGATCACCTAATTAGTAATGTTATTGGAAGTCTCGATCGACCAGTCTCGACACGCCATCAATTACAAGAGAGTGCACTCTATTGCTATATTGATGCATTTCTCTTCGAAGTTGAACCTAAAAACTGGCAACATGATATGACTCAATCATCTTGGATTGAAGCCATGCAAGAGGAACTAAATGAATTCCAAAGACTTGAAGTATGGTAATTAGTTCCTCTCCCTGACAAGGTTAACATCCTTACTTTGTTGTGGGTTTATAAGGTTAAACTCGATGAGATGGGTGGAGTTTTGAAAAATAAGGCTAGATTGGTTGCAAGAGGATACAAACAAGCATTGGGTATCGACTTTGAAGAATCTTTTGCTTCGATTGCACGATTGGAGGCTATTAGACTATTCCTTGCGTATGCTGCTCATATGAACATGATCGTCTATCAAATGGATGTGAAGACGGCATTTTTGAATGGTGAACTAAGGGAAGAAGTCTATGTTAGTCAGCCGGATGGGTTCGTTAGTACGGAGTTTCCTAATCATGTGTACAAGCTTAAGAAGGCTCTCTATGGGTCGAAACAAGCTCCACGCGCGTGGTATGATCTCCTTTTAACATACCTCATTTCGGAAGGCTTCTCCAAAGGCAAAGTGGACCCCACTCTATTCACTCTCAAGGAGGACAACGACATGATACTGGTGTAAATTTATGTTGATGATATAATATTTGCTGCCTCTAACATAGAATTGTCAAACCGCTTTGAGAAGATAATGTCCACACGCTTTCAGATGTCAATGATGGGAAAATTTTCATTTTTCTTAGGATTACAAATTTCTCAGAATCCCAGAGGCATCTTTATTAATCAATCCAAATATGCTCTAGAATCTTTAAAGAAATATAACATTGAAAATTGTGACCCCGTGGACACTCCAATGGTGGAGAAATCCAAGTTAGATGAAGATAGGAATGGGATTATTGTCGATCCGAAACTCTACCGTGGAATGATCGGCACCCTTCTCTATCTGACTGCTAGCAGGCCTGATTTGCAATTTGTTGTATGCATGTGTGCCCGGTATCAGGCTCGGCCTACCGAAAAGCACCTACATGCTGTTAAAAGGATCTTTCAGTATCTCAAAAGAACACTTCATCGTGGTCTATGGTATCCGAAAGATTCCTCTATTGCTTTAATATCATAAGCAGATGCCGATCATGCTGGGTGTCAAGACACGAGGTGTAGCACTTCTGGGTCTGTGCAACTCCTTGGAGACAGATTGATTAGTTGTTCTTCAAAAAGGCAGAAAAGCGCTGCAATTTCTAGCACGGAGGCTGAATACATTGCCATGTCCGGTTGTTGTGCTCAAGTCCTTTGGATGAGATCACAACTAACTGACTACGGTTTGGGATTCAACAAAATCCCGATGTATTGTGACAACAAGAGCGCCATTGCCCTTTGCTGCAACTACGTTCAACACTCCCGGGCAAAGCACATCGACATTCGCTACCATTTCATTAAAGAGCAAGTGGAAAACGGAGTGATCGAGCTGTATTTTGTCACCACTGAGTATCAGCTGGCAGATATGTTCACCAAAGCCTTAGATCGAGGACGAATCGAGTTTTTGATCGACAAGATTGGTATGAAATCATTCTCTCCAGCGATTCTCAAAGAATTGGCAGAAGAATCAGCTGAATAGTGGTGGTAAACTATTCATGCGTATCCTTTGTTCGTGATCATGTATATTATCGTATATATATAAACCACAAAAAGAAAATACAAAAATATAAAACCAAGAAAAACCATAAAAAAATATAAAACCAAGAAAAACCATAAAAAATATAAAATCAAGAAAATCCAAAAATATTTTTCGTTTTTTAAATCGGGCATGTCTTTTAGTACGGTAATATTTACGGCTTTAGAAACGTCGATCAATATTGACACGGCGCCATAAATAGAGTCCGTATAAAAGTTGTACATTTTTAAAACATGCCCATTATGGCTTGTAGTTATTTCAGACTGCAACCCGTTTTTCGCATTAAAGTCACGTATTTCCTTGGAAAACGTTGGCTCACAACGGGAATTAATTTTCTCAGGCATGATTTACAAGCCAAATCATGTAAAGGGATCAAGTTTACTTTATAACTTGGTCTTACACGAGTTAGTGTACGTTTCAGTGCATTAATTTGTCAAAATAAGAGAAATCTTATTGCCACCACGAATCAATTTTTCTAAGACATTAATTGGAAAATGTTTTCATCAATATTTGACTCTTTAAACAATGACTACAGCTCTTTAAATAGAAAACGGGTCATCGTTTAAGGTGGAGAAAATGTTAAATCGTCTTCGTCATCAAAACGTCTTCAAAAGTCTTCGAGGAAAATCAATTGGCTCAATGGTTAATGACTGGAATTACTTTGGCATTCGTCTTGTATTCGTTTGTGAGTTTGTCGTGAATAGTTTAGCTGTGTGATCGCTAAGATAGGTTAAAGTGGCTAAGTCTAACGATGGTTAGGGAGTTTAACGATCGTTAGTGACTAGAAAAGAAAAATGAAAAGATAAGGGAAAATAAGTGACAAAGACCTTAAAATGAAGGGGTTAAAAGTGACAACCATTGAAAATTGTGGAAAGTTGACCTAAAGTCAAACAAAACACACCCCCCCCCCCCCCCCGTCTCTTTCTCTTTTCTCTCTTCTGTTTTTCTTTCTTCGCCATTAGCACACCTAAAAACACACATATAAAGATCAAAATATCACGATTACTAATCTCAATCCGTCTCATTAAGCTTATCTAAGGTACATACTCTCGTTTAATTCGTCTAATTCGATGCTTAATCCGCTTAATTAACTCGATTTTATTAAAGTAATCCAATTAGGGTTTTTGCTTAATTTAGGGTTAATTGATTTAGGGTTTAGCTGGGTTTCACGCGGAATAGGACTAGAATGAGTTTGGTGGCCTTTAGAATGCTTAAAACAATCATCTAAGCTTAGATTAATCGATCATAAGGTGCGTTTAGGTTATTCCGGATAAACGGGTTTTTTTCTAAGTGTCTTCCGAATGAACCAGTTTTAAGGATATTCCGAATGAGCAAGTGTTTGGCAAAAATATTCCGCATAGACCTGTTATTCTGCATAGACCTGTTATTCCGCATAGACCTGTTATTCCGCATAAACCTGTTATTCTGCATAGACCTGTTATTCCGCATAGACCTGTTATTCCGGATAGACGTTTATTCTGGATAGACGTTTATTTCGGATAGACGTTTATTCCGTATAGACGTTTATTCCGGATAGATGTTTATTCCGGATAGACGTTTATTCCGTATAGACGTTTATTCCGGATAGACGTTTATTCCGGATAGACGTTTATTCCGGATAGACGTTATTCCGGATAGACGTTATTCCGGATAGACGTTATTCCGGATAGACGTTATTCCGGATAGACGTTATTCCGGATAGACGTTTATTCTGGATAGACGTTTATTCTGGATAGACGTTTATTCCGGATAGACCAATTTATTTCGAATTAAATGTTTATTCCGAATGAAGGATGATTGAGTGTTTTAAAAGCTTAAGGGATTATGTCATTTGTATAATGCTTAGGTATAAATTCACAATGATATTCATATATGTATGTATCAACTTTTATGTTTTATCTAAAGCAGAAACAATGACTAACCCAACCGTGCAACAAATACAAGACTCTAGAGCATCAGCCATTGCCGAGACCAAAACCCTCAAGTTCATTCCAAACAACTACCGGTTGAAGGAGGTCTCTCATTCCACTCACAATGGATTCAAGGTAGGTTCAGCCATTCTTGACAATTCTCACTTCAAGAATGCTCTAAGGGATAGTGCTTCGGTGCCCTTCGACTACATGTACGAATTCTGGGCAACCAAAGAGAAGACGTAAAACAAGATCACATTCTTCCTGGACAACAAGCAACAGACTCTCACCGTGTCAGACTTCCGCAAGATCTTTGGTTTTCGGCAGTCACCCAAAGGAACAACATTCTCAGCGAATCCGACCAAGAACGATCTCATGGAGATGTTCTCTGCTATTGGATGTGCAGACATACGAATAGTGTCCGATTTTACCACAGCCAAAGTGGGTCAACCTTGGAGAGCAATTTTTGGTATTCTCAGCCGATGTCTCACACCCAAAACGACTGGGTATGATGTTGTGCGTCCGCCAATCGTCAAGATGTTCTATGGTATGTTCAAATGTATGGGTATTGATTATGCATCATTGTTGTGGGAAGAGTTTATTTTTCAACTCTTCACAAACACGAAGACTAAGGCTAAAGCTTACCAGTACCCTAGGTTCATAAATCTAATCATACATTACTTTATGGAAACCGATGCGTCTATTGATAAGCGTGCAGGTAGCCGTCACCACACAATGGATGTTGATGATCTGGTGGACTTAAGTCAAGAAACTCACTCCAATATTGTTATCCCTGGTCCTATTCCCAGTCATCTCCTGACAGGTAAGATTATCGCTTCTGCTGATTACAAGAACATGCTAAAAGAAATCGAGAATCAACAAGCAAGCATTCCAGCAGGAGAAGACTCGTCTACCACGGTTAAGAGTAAAGGTAAACGCAAGCAAACAGCTTTACCTGAACCCAAAACCAAAAAGACAAAGACCGTGGCTAAGAAGGGTAAGAGCACGGCTGACAAGTTTGTTATTCGAGATGAAGACACTGATGACGATCCTACTCCCGAGCAAACTCAAAAGACTGAGAAAAAGTTAATGAAGATGGCTATTGAAAAGAGTATGAGAGACACGGGCGGTAGTGGTTCGGGTGCACAGATGGATGTTGAAGAAGAATACGAGGAGCCACATGATATTAATGAGTTTGGATCACCCGAACGTTACTCAGCATCGAAAGAGACATCCATTGCTGATACAGCAAGTGTTGAGAAGGAGTCCGGTGCTACAACAATCATTGTGACTACACAGCCTCTCGTAACTCAACCTCCACCAATCCAGCCCTTACCAACACGACCGGTGTCAACACCACTACCTTTCCTTCCACCTCCAACAACTTCCATCCTCAGTACTGTAATCACAACCGAGCCTCTTTAACCTTCCCAGAGTAGCTCTGGACCATCTTCAATGGATGCATTCGTAATGGCAGAAATGTTGGATAAACACACGGACAGTCAAAGAAAAGAGATAGATAAACTTCGAGAAGAGCTATTTCGACGAATGCAAAGTGAAGAGGCATCCAAGAAAGCCCAAGAAGATATGATAGCTAAGTTCACTTCAGAGATGGAATTGACACGCAAAGCTCATGCAGAAGAACTTGCTCAGGTCAAACAGGTTGAAGCTGAAAAGAGTGAAGCACGACTTACGAGACTTCGAGCTATAAAGGATAAATATAAGGAGCAGAAAGAATTACTTGAAGCTTCTATTTTAGAGAGAGTGAATGAATCTGTTGAGGCCCTTATGCCAAAGCTGCGTGATGAGATGAGGAAACTTGCGGCTGATAACTTGATGATCAAGTCATCCAACCCTTCCGAATCCGCCTACAAAATTGCATATGACTTAACGGATTTTGAATTAAAGAAGATCCTCAAAGCTCGCATGAAGGAAGTTGGATCTTTTGACAAGTCTAAAGTTCAGCGGACACTCTACAAAGCACTCAATGAAGCTATCTTGGAGGATGATCGGTTGTTTAAGATGTTTGGAAGTGTGGTACCTTACCACATTTTGGCTGAGGAGGAAAAGGAAGATAGTGAACAAGAGGAGGATGATGGTGAAGAAGAAGAAGAAGATGATGATGATGGTGATGACAAAGGTGATGATGATGATGATGGTGATGATGATGATGATGATGGTGATGGTGATGATCAAAATGAGGAGAGTGATAAGGGTAGCAACGGGGATGATGATGAGGATGATGGTGGTAAACATGATCAGCCTGAAACGAGGGACAAGGTTGCCAGCAAAAAGAAACCATCCAAGTCTGGTACCAAGTCTCAGAAAGATGTTGCGCGAAAGGAAAAGTCCACCTCTACGGAGTCAGGACGAACCAAGTGGCGCCATGATGTGAATGCTGCCACTGCGTCATCGATTCCCGGTACATCTGTTTCTGTTTGTATACCTATTACCACTAATCCTATTAGTTCTTTTGTTGCTCCTGTGATTGCAGAATCAGTAACTGAACCTGAATCTGCACAACACTCGCCTGTTCATGATACCGCCGAAAGGCCTGAATCAGAACCAGCAAGTGTTCATGTTTCTACTCCTCTGCAAAAAGAACCACAATCTACTGTTCCCGAGTCAAGCACACGGGACTGGGCGGATACATTGGAGATTGATGAAACTGCACCGCCACAAGCTTGGATCACGGCAGCTGCTAAATATGATCCAATCACAGACGCTGATAGAGATGTTCTATATCTCCGTATCCGTAGTCCGATAGACTTGTGTGCATTTTTGGCTCATGAGTTTAAATCTTCGGTCACTCCGTCTTTGGTGAAGAGAGCGCTAAAGGATAAGAGAATTCACGCCAAAACCAGGTTAAGCCGCATGGAGTAAGAGTATTATGCTGACGAGGTCCTGAAAGCTCTTAATACCGTTCAAAGGCCAGGCCTTCATGAGTCAGAAAGAGCTCCACCTCCACTTGATCCTTCTCAAGATAATCAAATTGCTCTTGACTTCTTTGTCACCTATGATCTTGATTATCTCCTCAAGGGATCATCCAAGTACGCAACCTCCCTGACCTTGTTGAAAGCTGCTAATTGGGGGACAATACCCTGGATCGAGGAAAAGGTAAACCGACTCTGGGTCCCAAAGGTAAATCGTAATTATGATATGTATGCTGTTATAGGTGCATCACATTGGGACGAGCGAGTCCGAAGGGCGTACAGAGGTTGCTGCTGAGCCAATTCAGGAAGTATTGTTAAATCCGATAATCGCATCTCAAGTATTTTGGGACTGAAAACTGAAGCCAAGAATGGCTATCATCATGTGACGGAGATTCGTCTAAAAAGGGAAGATGACAGAGAATACACAATATAGCAGGGAGATTTTTCTATCGTTCGCCTTGAAGATATCGAAGACATGTTGCTTATGATGACCCGTGATCAACTTACCCATCTTATTCGTGAAGAAATCATTGCCTTGAATACAGCACGTCGTATGTTCACACGAAGCGTTGTTATCAAGAAACGAGTTGAAGATCTTTAATTGGGAGTTGAAAGCTACCAAAGGAAGCTTAACATGACCCGAACAATGAATCAAGTTCCACCTCAACATGTCAAAAGTTGTCCCTATACCGGCATTACCGTTCCGATGTACGGGATTTTCTACATGAACAGTCGTGGGATCATGAAGTTTATGAGGGTAGGAGAGCTTCATAAATAAAGTGATGGGACTCTCATATACGTCAGAGGAAAATTGGAGCATCTTAATTCTGGTTGGTCATTACCAGAAATGATTGAGGATTGGCATCCGGGTTATCGGCAAATGGCGACATATGTGATCAAGAAAATTGATGAAAAGCTCCGGGAACGTAGATTGATGAGGAGCTTAGAAAGATTCGTTGGTGGTAGACCATATGGAGTGCACTACAAGTTACTGCAACGATCCATCTAATGGGTCGTACATCTCAGGTCCACTCTATATTGGTTTTAATTGTGAATATGTAAATTTTGTGAATATTGTGCTTTTATGGCTTGATGTAGTGTTAAGGTATGATAATTTTTCAAGAATTTCTCACGAGATTCTAAATCTTTCAAAATATATTGTACTAAAGCACTACAATTAACCCTTATTAATTTAAGGGGGAGCATTAATATGTTCTATGGCCAAACAATGATTTCATTTTTACCCAAAGACCGGTTAATCCATTCAATATCCCAAATATTAATGGTTAACATTTTGGATAAGGGGAGAAAATGGGATTAAGGAGACTTAAATGATACTTGGCTAAAATATGAAAAAGACTTAACGATAGTCCAACTTAATATGTGTAAAGCACGTGTTAAGGGGGAGCGTTTTTGATGAACAAAACACTTAAGGTACAAAACTCTTGATTTCAATATCACAAGTACCTTAAGTGATTTTCAAGGATTTTTCATGGTGACTATACTTTCCCAAAACACGCTTTATTCACGACGGATGTGGTGACAAAAGGGTGGTAGGAATAGGTATTAGTCCAATGATTCATCAGAGCCGATGGAATCTTCCCAAGGATAATTCCCTAGATAGAATTAGAAGTCCTACGAAAGATGGAGAAAGATTGTGAACGTAGCAGAGTACCGACTAATTACTGATGCTAGCACTGGAACAATCACAACAAGGTGCTAGTAATGATGTATTGGTAAGTACTGAAGGGGTTGAAGAATGAAAAAGAAATGTAAAGATAAAGGGTGTAAAGAAAGAAGTCCTCCTTACAACTTTAGGCAGAAACCGGGTCAATACATATGCTATTGAGATCATTTGTTAATGATTCTAGATATTGAAGAAAGACATCATGGACCCAGTGATGCAATGCACAACCCTTCCCAGCTAACTCAAATATCTCTCAAAAGGTATTTGTTTTAATCACACGGAGATCAACACGTTATCTATTGGTTTATTCACTCCGAAAAGACTGATATTGAAAAGGTGGCACTCCTCTCCAGCCATCGCTCACTAAATCAAAACGCACTATCGAGTCTAGAGCCACGAGATCATCAAAGTCTCATTAGGACACTTTCCATTTATTCCTTGCTTTCTCACACACTGTGAAAAGTAAGAGATTTTTATGAGTCCTACGCAGTATTCTTGTAATATTGCCAGAACATCCGAGTAATACGCAAGTATTACAATGAAGATGGAAATCCTGCTTGAGCCAACATCAAACAAGCTCATGGTAGGTTACACGTGCGGTTCTTTAAGAACCAATCTTGTGAAAAACTGGAAAGAAACAGTAGTTTAATTCTTAATTGAACTTAAACTCGTTCCAGGCCTCTACGCATTATCATATGATCTTGCCAGAACACTCAGAGTGACACTCTTTAGTGTTCACAGTGACGAGTGGAAATCCTTCTAGTGTTAACATCAAACAGCACTTGGTAGGTGACGTGCAAGATTCTTTATGAATCAAGCTCGTGATAACTGGAAAGCAACGATGGTGAAAATCTTAATTGAAATTCACTTGTTCCAGGTTTCATGAATTGACGGCTTCAATCACAAGGATAATTTATCCAAGTGATTCACTCTTTATGTTCGCAGTCAAGCTTAGTGATCGTCGAATAAAGAGAACGGGTTTACCCGCGAAATCCTGTCAGGAAGTTACTTAATTGAAACTATCCGTCACATGTACGATATCTAATATCGTCCAACGGTCTTCACCGACCGGAGGTAAAACGCTACCGATTTAGAATGAAATGTTCTAAGCCATTTCATTCGTGTCTTATTATGTTGCTGCGAAGACGGTGGCGTTGCGGTGTACCAGCTGAAGTCGTTCCCACATGCTAATGTTTTTCTGCATCAAAGTTCAGCAAAATTCAAGAAAGTACAAAATGAAGTCTTCCGTTGTACCAAACTCTGAAGCTTTCAAGAATTCAACAAAAGACATAAGTGTGTGGAACACGAAGTCACGAGGAGGCAAGATTTACAAGAAGGAAAAGATCGCACGTGATTGGTCAAAAGAACAATGCTCTCAAGCCAAAGCCTAAAAGATCAAATCAACATATTCACAACAAAAAGAAAAGAAGAAAAGACTACGAGCTGAAGAACGAAGACATAGTATAGTATGCTACGTTTAGAACTGTGTAACGTGGAGTGACCTCCCTTAGGGGGAGATTGTTAGAAATACGTTTTTAACGTATATTAGAAGTATCGGTCACTCCACAATATTATTAATGTTGTATAGCTCGTAGTTAATGTTTGCTTATTTAGTTAAGTAAAAACCGGCCCATTGGCTTGTCATGGGTCGGTCCAAGCCCATTAGTGGCTTGGATATAAATACCCCTTTCCACCATGGAAAGGGGTTGGTTGTTGGTTTTTATTTCACGTCCATTAATAAAGAAAACATATTTCTCTCTCACTTTCCCTCACTAACTTTCTCTCTCTAGAAACCTTCAACCCACCTTATTGATTCATAAGATTATCCATATTCTTTAGTTCGATACGTGTTCTTTGCACTATGTCTAGGGAGACTAGAGGCAATCATGTGATTAGGTCTTGCAAAAGCTGTTTTATTCACATTGGCCCTAGTTAGTGGAGTGACTGGTTTAGATAGATGAACCATATCAACTTGGGAGGCAAACCGTGGTCTCGGGGATTTTGGTCCCTCAGATCTAAATGCAGTTGGTTGTCTAACAGACTGATTTTGAGGCGGTTTTCCCAAGATTGATGGTTTTTCAAGCTTATTTTCCACACTAATTCCTTTAGTTTTCCTCAACTCGTTTTTCAGAGCCGCTATTGCAAAAACCTTTTCCTGAACTTGAGCCTTTAAATTCTCATTCTCTTTGAGCAGTTTATCTTGGATGCCAATTTAGATTCTAGCAACTTAATTTGTTTCAAAAGATTTTCCTTTTCAGCTTTAAAATCTAAAACTTTTTTATCCAATTTTCGTTCAAGAACAACGTTTGACTTTACAAGTTTTTCAAAATATGTTTCAAGCTTGTCAGTTCTCTTAGAAAATTATAGTTTGGCATGCTAAAGATCTTTTGATTATTGAGCTATGATCATTTCAAGCTCTTTAATCTTGGAATCAGAATCAGTTAACGAAGCATTCATAAAGCATTTATCATGATGTATTATATCATTCTGAACAATCTCTCCCCCATTATGACTCACATCGAATGAATCTGTAATGGTAAAACAATCACCCTTTTCCATCCCATGTTTGTCATAATTAGCTTTGGAATGCTCAACATGTGGTAGTTCATCGCTATAGACATCATATACCATATTCCGTTGTACTGTATTTGTAGGCTCTTCGTCATATACGGGTATGGTGTCATCATAAGAGATGCCTATATCATTCCTTGACATGTTGATTGTATCATGCTTTCCTCCCGATTTCATGCTCTTGTTTATCATGACGACCAAATTGGCACCCACTTCTTGCACCGGGAATATCTGATCATCTCTTGACGAAAACTTGAAGCGTGTTTCTCTCTCATGTTCATGAGGTATTATTGCATGCAATGGTTTAGACGACTCCATGATTGTTTGAATCTGTCCTTTTTCAACCGTATCTCGTTGTAATTAACTAACCTGACCTCAATACACTTCTCAAGTATATTGATGTGATTGAGTAAACCACTTCAAAAGGTTTCAGTCTGGCAACCCGTATGCAAATTGAAAATCTGGTGAAGGATTGGATCCGAATAATCAAAAGGAGGTACCATTGTTGAGGCAAACAATTCCTTAAACTGTGTGTGAAGGATTTCTAGGCATATCTTCGCTTTAACCTCATGAAGATTCTCCCTTTCAAATTGCAACCGTAACTCATCCAAATTATTGAAAATCTTCTCTTTAAAATTATCCACTTTGCCAAAGAACATTTGAACTGAGGTTGGAAGTTCGGTCATGTTGTTCGGATAGAGAATTGCAAGATGTGTCTTGAGCTCGTGAAAGATTTCCAATGTTTTTTGACGCAATTTGATCTCTTTGAGTTGCATGTGTTGCAGTTCTCCCTCTTAAAATGTCGAATTCAACGATTCCATTAAATTTTGATGAAAGATAATTGTGGTTGTGGTTATTTTCGGGATTTTTATAAATCACTAAGAAACCGTAAAAATTCTTAAAGAATCTTATTTGATATGACCGAGAAATGGTTTTGATGATTATGCACTTTCGTTCGAAAAATAAAAAGTACCCGAAAACCAATTCACCCACGTTTACTTTAACAACAAAAAAATAAAATGATAAACAAAATCCAAACACAAATTCGGACTGAGTTCTAAGACAATGATAAAAGGCCAAAATCAATATCACCACTCAATAATTAACAAAAATAAAATGATAAGGACTGAGTTCCCACACGTGCCAATAATTAACAGCAATAAAAGACGTAGCCCTGTATCCCACTCAATATTCATGTTTTCTCCGTCTCAATAACAAAAGAATATTAAAGACTTTTATCAAATAATCATGCACAAAAAACTTAAACCCATATTCTCAGTAAACTTTTGCTTCTCTCTCCTCAATCAAGATCTGTTGTTGGTTTCTCGTTTCTTCCGCCCCTCAAATCTCTATAACCAACCAAGACTACCTATTTCAATCCATCCCCGTAAAATCAAAAGGACAAACACTATTTTCAAATATCAATCTCAGATTACTTGAATTGAATCGAAGCTGATGATACCCTTGAATACCCCCTCGAAAAAGATCACAATAATTCGTTTCTTGTTGGCTGATATGTCACATGAATCAAAAAGATTTAACTTGATCTATTACGTAAACCACAAAGCAACTCAGACTTTGTTCGAAGAACCACAAAGATATGAATAGTTTTTTGTGACGTCAAGGTCTCTTATGTGAGGTCTCAGGTAGGTGTTGATTTTCTTTTTAAGTTCTTGTTCGATGATGGTTCTTTTGACTGAGATCTGTTTGTTGTTTGGTCGAGTCAGTTTTCGAGTCAAGTTAGGATATCATATATTGATTCCGTGTCGAGCCAGTTTTGGTTTGTGTTTTGATTCTGTTTGAGGTTGTTTGAGGCTGTTTGAGTTTGTGTTTGTTGAGTTTGAGGTGTTTAGAGTTAAGTGTTTAGTTGATTGGTTTGTGAGTCGAGAGTTGAGTCGTGAGTCGAGTCTTGGTCTGTTTTTGTCGAGGCTGATGGTCGAGTATGTGTGGAGTCTAAGCAAGTTCTTGAGTCGAGTCTTGGTTTGAGTCTTCGTCTAGTCGAGTGTTTGAGTCTCGATGTGTTTGAATTGGAGTCGAGTCCAGTTTGTGTTGAGTTAGTGTTTGGAGTCGAGGAAAGTTTGATGGAGTCTGTGTTTGAGACAAGTTTGATGGTGTGTTGGAGTCTGTGTCTGGAGTCGAGGAAAGTTTGATGGAGTCTAGAGTCGAGTCTTTTTTAAGTTCTTGAGTCTATTTCGAAATATGAAAATATAAAGTAGGATTCGAAATGAGAACAAGTTTATAATTCGTAATCTGAAAACTGAATGAGATGTCGGAATATGTATTTTGAACACACAATGACTTCAATAATGCGGATTAGAAGTCGGAATGTGAACCTTGATAATTAACATAGATGTCTGAATCCAAGTTTTGAGAAGAATTCGGAATGTGTGACTTGCTAAAGTCGGAATATAGTTCTTTGGACAATGTCGGAATATGAGCAGCAGACCTTCACAATTCGGAATATAAGTTTATAATACCAAGAACAATTCGGAAAATAAGTTTATAATACCAAGAACAATTCGGAATATAAGTTCCTAAGTTAATGTTGGAAAATGAGACCTTGGAAAGTGAAGTTTAAGAAATTCGGAATATGGTTCCAAAAGTCGTTCCAAAAGTCGGATTATGGAATTCTTGAACTAAATTCGGAATATACCTTTCCTCCTTAAATTTCGAAATACACTTTTTGCTTAAACTCCGAATCAAATGTCGGAATCCATTTGCTTATCAATACAAGTCGGAATACAGAATTGATATAGAAGAAAAGTACAAGTCGGAATATGATGCTTCTACAAAACCCTTTTATTCCGAATACCTAAACCCTTTGATTCCGAAATTTACCAAAAAGATCAACACTTGTACTTCGAGTTTTTACCCAAAATCAAGCCAAAACAACCAACTTTTTTGTGTTTTTGACCAAAACAAATAACTAAAATCACTACCACAACTATGTAGATGATTTTTAGGAAGATTAAACCACAAAAAATACAAAAAAAAAATTAGATCGAATGATTTTAGATCAAAACTCACAAATCAATGATGAACAAACACAAGAACAAACCAATCATCCATGGCTCTGATACCAATTGTAGGTCCACGTAATCCTTGGAGTGTTTATGTGTTAGAATGATCTAAAGAGAGAGAGAGAGAGAGATGAAGAACTGGAGAGAGAGAGTTAGAGAGAGAAAAGAGTGGATGAGAGAAAAGATGTATGATTGATAATAAAATGAGAACCAACCCCTCCTAACATGCTAGGAGGAGATATATATAGCCCATCCTACATGTGGGCTTTATGGGTTATATTGTTACATAACTAGATCACGAGCCCATACTACGTATATATCGTTAGAGTGGCCGATCCTTTCTAAATACGTAAAAACGTATTTCTAACACACAATGTTCACGGCTTCACACACTTGAGATTTCTTAGTCACTTTTCCCAACTTAAACACAACTTTCTCATCTTCTACCCTCATAATGAGTTCCCCTTCCGCAACATCAATAAGAGTGTGACCGGTTCTTAAGAAAGTTCTTCCTACAATAAGGGGAACTCTAGGATCCACTTGTCAACTCCTACAAAAACATCTTCCGCTATTCCCACTGGATAAGCAATTGAACGATTTGCAAATTCGAGTGTCATTTTAGTGGGTGTAAGGTCAGGAAGGGAGAGTCATTTCCAAACCGATCAAGGCATCAAATTTATGCTCGCACCAAGATCCGCTAAAGCCATGCAATTTTCTACCCCCGGATAATTACATGGAGTTAAGAAACGACCCGGATCACCATGTTTAGTAGGTAACGTCTTTAACAACACCACGGGACAATTCTCATTTAGGGAAGTATTAGGCACATCAACCAATTTTTCTTTGTTCAAGATAAGGTCCTTAAACATCTTGGGAAACTTAGGCATGTAAGCCTCCGCAAAAGATTTGTTGATATACAATTACTTAAACATCCTCAAAAAATTTGACACTTGTATGTCATCTTTATCCTTTAACTCCTCCTTCCTCAACCTAGAAGGGTATGGTAGATTTGGTTTAGGTGAAGGTTGAGTAGAGGGTGTTGGAGGACTGTTCTCTTGGGTTTCTTCAATGGTGGGTGGAAATTATAGGATCGATTAATGGTGGAATGTCACAAAGAGGGACCGTGGGAGGAGTCACCGAAGGGGGAGTAGGATTACTCATTGTTACCTTCGGGCCTTGTTCCTCCTTTGATGGAGGAGGAATGGAAGGTCTCACGGTGGTTTTCCCACTCCTTGTAGTAATGTCATTAACATTAGCTCAAGGGTTGGTTTAGGTATTTGAGGGTAAAGCACCTTGAGGCCTTTGGTTTAAGAGCAACATAAACTTCTTATTCGTCTCTTCTATCATTTCCCTTAATTGATCTTGAGTTCTTCTTTCACTCTCACGAATCCTTCTTTCATTCTCTTGATTCATCTTATGAAGTAGATCAATGGTTTCATTTTGTCCATTCCCTTGATTATACCCTTGCAAGCCTTGGTTTTGAAAGTTTGGATGTTGATTATGAAAACCTTGATTATTTCCATGAAAGTTATTCCCTTGGTTTTACCCTTGAAATTTGTTTGGACCCATATTGTTGTTATGACCTTGATAATTCCCTCTCGGTGCTTGGTTTTTATTAAACATTGTTGGATTATTTCCTTGGGTTTGGGTGGGTTGATGGGAAGGGAAACCCGGTGGAGCAAGGTAGTTGTTAGATTTGTAAGAAAGGTGATTAGGAATGATGTTCGGTTGAAATGTGCCCTTGCATAATCATTGTAGGCATAGCATTCTCCTTGATAATTTTGCACTTTATCACAATTCAAGTATGAATGAGGACCTCCACATGTTTCACATTGAAGAGTGATGGCATTAACATTGTTGGTAGAAGAGTTGCTCAATTGATTTTCCAAGATTAGTTGCATCATATCA
Source organism: Glebionis coronaria (assembly GCA_025667525.1). Classification (NCBI taxonomy): domain Eukaryota; kingdom Viridiplantae; phylum Streptophyta; class Magnoliopsida; order Asterales; family Asteraceae; genus Glebionis; species Glebionis coronaria. The sequence goes on from JANFOE010000489.1 coordinate 247,097, forward strand.
CTGAGTTTGTCAAATTTTTGATATAAAGTCTTGTCAATTGATTGAGTAGCACACTCTTGCACCACATGTACCACCTCATCTCTATCCCGATTACTTTGGACCATGGATTTTGTCTCAATGATGTCCCATGCCTCTTGGATAGACTTAGCAAGGATGTTATCACCCGCGGCCGAGTTAAGGGAATCTTGATGGTGTGGTCTCAAACCATTGTAGAAAGTATTGATTTGGTGGACTTGGTCAAAATCGTGGTTAGGGAACTTTCATAATAACTCTTTGATGTCATCTCAAGCCTCACTAAAGGTTTGATCTTTCTTTTGTTGGAAACCTATGATTTGATTCCTCAATGCGGTGGTTCGTGAAGGTGGAAAGAACTTGTTCACAAATTTCTTCTTTAAGTCCTCCCAAGTGAGAATGTTACTAGAGGGTTGCTTATCAAGCCAAATCCTAGCATTCCCTTCCAAAGAGAAAGGGAATAGCATTAATCTAACCACCTCTTGGGGTACCCTATTATACTTGATAGTGAATGGATAAGAATCTCTTGATATGATCATGGGGGTCATGCATAGGTCTACCTAGGAAAGGTATAGTGGAAACCATTTGAATGATGCATGTCTTAAGTTCAAAATTATTAGCGGCTATCTTGGGAATGACTATGGCATCCGCATTCCCATCCACGTTGGATTGGAGAATCTCGATCAATGGACGTTGATACATGGCTTCGTTTACGTTGTCGAAAGCGTGATGCTCGTGATCGGCTTGAGGGAAGGCTTTGTTCTTTTTCTTCCTTTTGGGAGGAAGAGGTACATCACTAGGTATGTGTACACACGATCGTGTACGCATTCAACTAAACACGAGGAATGAGAGAGGAGCTCTCGGTCGACTTTGAAAGAGAAGAGATTATCTCCTTCGAGGTTCAATAGTAAAAATCACAAGAAAGTATATAGATATGTAGTACTACTTGGGCGGCAAAACCCTCAACAAGCCTTCCTTCTCAAAATACTCACAAGTGAACAGGGGGAATGAGGTGGCGCGAAGCACTTAAGTACCTAGCTTCCCTTAGGCTTGCATTTTATAGCAAAGCGGCCTTTTTATTCACCGTATAGTTCGTATTTGTCGAATTCTTGCTTATTGAAAGTATTTATCTATTTTTTCCTTTATTTTCTTTGATCGATACACGTATTTGGGACCAGAATACCCCCAAATACGGTGTATTGCAAAAGCAATACTTATGGAATAGTGTGTATTGACTTTGTATATACGTATACGTAAGTAATTATAGTAACAATAAAGAAAATATTTTTGGATTTATTTGATTTTTGTAAAGAAAATATAATATGTACGTAAAACCGATGGAACACAATATATACAATATATTTTTGGTGTTATCTTTTAGGAAAAAGATTACTTTTTTATTTTTTATTTTTTTTAGTTCAATTCTTAGGAAAGAATTGATTTTTATGATTTTGTATTTTTTATATTTTATCTTTGAGATTTTTTATTTTTTTATTTTATATTTTTTATTTAACAAAAAGTAACGTTCAAAAGTGAACGGATCCCAAAATTCAATATGTAACACTCAATCAACCGTCAATCTCCACGCAAAGAACCGGTAACGGCGCCATTTAATATTTCACTATTTAAGTTTGTTTTTCTCTCGGTGTCTTTACGAATTGATTAATCGATATCCATTAAGCCACGTAATTGTTTTTGGTTATGATAGTGGAATTATGGTAATCTATTTCTAATTATCACAAAGCAGTAAAAAAAAGGTAAAAATATTATCTCTTATGTATACGTACTACACTAAAAACACATTGCACATAATCCAAGTAATGCACAAAGTACAAGTTTCTAATGCACAATTAAAGAAATTTGCTAAAAAAATGTAAATGTGTAAACTACAAGGACTAAAAATGTAAAATTATGAAACTAAATGCCAAAAATAACCAACTAACAAAACTTGTAACAAGATTTAACAATCCTAACAACCAAAAGGGCTAAACTACAAATTCTAACAAACTATAACTAATTACTAACTAATTGACAGGTTTAACAAACAACAAGGACTAAAGTGTAAATTTTAACAGAACTAAAACTAAAAACGGGCTAGGACTCAATTAAGCTATATCTTGAGATCTAGTTAACCAATTAAGCTGAAACCAATTATAAAAGACTCAGAATAAAAAATAAGCTAGGTATGTTAAAGGAAATAAGCTAAAATGTCCTAGAACAGATTATAGCTTTTTCAAATTAAGCTCTTTTTAAGAGATAAGCACTTTGGAATAAGCATTATGACTGAAACTCACAGAAAACATCTAAGAGTTTAATATTATAAGACCTGTCCAAAAAATTCCAAAATCCATCAACAGAATAAGCCAGAATCTCAAATAAGCCAAAATTGAGCTTATGTTGACTTTTGTTGACCAAAGCTAAATCTCAATCTTATCACTTTTCTAACTGAATTGTGAAAGAAAATCACCAAATTTATGAAAGAAATCTCTTGGAAATGGAAACAGTCCTAGGCAGAAAGCTCCTTTTATCATGGAGACTTTTGTGCCTATGTGGCTTATTCTACAGTACACTCTAGTCTTAAAGCTTTATAGTTTCTTGAAGTTCATATGTTCAGCTATTCAGAACACTAAAGAACTCATTCTAACTCAAAGAAATGAAGAAGTTCTATGGATTTGAAAATGACTGTTTTGAAGAAACTAGTCTGACCCAAACTTTTTAATGGTCATTTGCCTGTTTTGAAGGATTATTAACATCATAACAATTATATAAAACCCTAAACGAGATTAAAGCACACATATAGCGGAAGCGATTTAACAAGATCATAATTAATATCATTATAATTAATCGAATTAGGGTTACATACCTTTACTCTAAAGCAAATCCACAAGATGAAGAACGAATCACCAATTCGGGTTTATACCGTATACCACCAAGATATAGTCTAAAGTAAGACTATATTACGATCTTGTACACACATAATACAACGAGCTACCCGTGATTCAAACACGTGTAAACCGAGCTTTAACGCTTGTGGAAAATCTACCCAACAACCTTAGAGAGGGGCTAGGACTAGATTATAAGCACAATCGAGCAAACAATAAAAAAACAACTGAAACCCCTTTGTGGGTGTTTTCTGTGAGTTTCAATAAAAACCAAGGCTTTGACTCTGAAAATAGGTACAATTTCTTTCTATCTGATACTAAGTGAGTGCAAACAAGAATGACATAAAAATTCAAACAGAATCAAAGGATCAAGGCTAGAAACTACAAAAGCTGATCAAACAAGTCAACTATGACAAATAGCAGGCAAAATCAGACAAAATTACACTATAGAACAGAATTAAGCATGTTAAGCTATTTTGAGTGGAATTTAAAACAGGAATGAATACTTTTTAGCTAAAAGCCACCATTGATGGAGAAGCAAGCGTTGAGCTTGCTTATGTACAAGTCAATACCCAATTCACCATCTACAATAAATCAGGTTACTAATGATCACCATGAATCATCATCATCATGCTATCTGTTGTCTGACTTGAAAGGAAAGGCTAGAACTGGATATGAACTATGCTGCAACAATCTTGATCACACTAACAAACTTCCAAAACACTTAAGAAATTTTTTATTCAAGTTAGTATAACAGAATCAACAGATTCTTGTAATCAAACAATAGAATAATAGGCTAGAATGAGAATTGGAAGTGGACTGTGAAATGGAAGTTTTATTAATGGAGAGTTGTTACAACTGTTCTAACAAACTATTAACTAACTTTAGAGTGCTTGTAAAACACTCTAAAGAAGTTAAGCTAAGGGAAGGAAATAAGAGAGTGAATTAACTAAATGTGTGTAAATTTCACACATTAACTACTTTATACAAATGAAGCTAAGCTAGGGTATTTATAGGCTGAGAAGTGCAGGTGTTGACGTGCTTGAAATAATCAATTAGCTCCATGTGTCTGAATTCTGTTATGCATTCTTCAAGTGTTCTTGTCCAAATTGGGGGATTCTTATTCACTTGATGAAAATGGAATTAATCACTTGGGTTAAGCTCGCATTAAGTAGTTGAACATTTTGTCTTCAGAAACTTTGCCATGAAAAGCACTCCATCGTCTTGTCATTTCTGGAATTATGAAATTGCCACGTGTCATTGTGTGATTGGTTCAATAATTGAGTTGCGGATCATAATCCATAGTAATAGTAGAATCCATGTGAAGTGAAATGAAACTCTCCCATTGGCTGAATTGAAGATAATGGGTACACTATGCAGATTTGGTGTATTAATTTCTTTGCAGCTCATTAATTGCATTGACCAAGGTCAATGATCCGTGTGACATACAATAGAATTCTCTGATTGGCCAGTTTCGTTTCACTTGGATCAAGCCCAAAATAACTTTGAAGATTGGGAGAATTAACCCCTAGGCTTTTTGGCAGATTTGTATTCTCATGCTTTATCTTTGATAACTTGACATCTTTAGCCTTTTGACTTGACGTTTGAACATCTTTGACCCTTTGACTTTGGTTGACTTGGCACTTAAAGTCCTCCATCTTCTTGAATTGACATGTAAGATCCTTGAACTTTGAAGACTTGTCATGATTGGTCCTTCTTTTGTCTTTTTCTTCATAATCATGCCTTAAAACCCGTGTTTGCACCAAATCGTATCATTTTACCTACACAATCACAAACAATAAATAAATACCACTTAATTCTGTTTTATCACATTAAAACATAGTATTTTCCTTGTGTTTTAGGGGTTTTATAGCTTATAATTAATATGAGATATTACACATATCACTTACTATCAAGACATCTAATTCAAGCAAATCTTAGAGTTCTAGTCTAACTAGAACTAGATTTATGCTTTTCATTTGGCTTGTTTTTCATACATCTTTGTATGACTTGTTTCCTTGTATCTTCTTCATGTTTTCTTTTAAACATGACTTATTATGAATCTTGGTTCTCTTTTTCTTCTTTTATTTCTCTTTTTATGTAACATTCTCTATATCTATGTTGGATGTTTCATTTCTTCTTCTAACCCTTCTATGTAACTCGTCACCATAGCTCGATTCTTTGGTTCCCCAAGCAAGGGGGAGTAAGCACCAAGGGGAGCATTTGTAAAGTCCGATTCTTCTCTTCTACAAACACTTTTGCAACCTTTTTGCTTCGACAAAGGGGGAGAAATGAAATAAACTCGTCTTCGAAAATCTTGTTTTTCATATGATTGAGTTTATGTATTGTTGGAATCAAAGGGGGGGAGATTGTTAATGCAATGATGCCTAAAAACGTTACTTTCATTTTTCGGTCTCGCTTTGTTTCGATTACGACAGTATATAAAAACAAGCATTTACGAAAACAACGAAAAACAAATTCTTGAGTTCAAGTATTTTTCATTTCATCTATTATCACTTTAAGTATGAACAAACAAGTTTTCAACCTAACTAAGTGATCAAGGATTTAATTTTTCTTAAAACTCACCTTTTGTTAAATGTAACAAAAGTTTTTATTAAACTTTATTTTTAAGAAAATGTTTTATTAAATTATATTTTTGAAAATTTTAAAATGGCATATTCCATATGGTTTAGGAAAATCCTTTGGGGATAAATATTCCACCAGATGTGACTTCATCACTAAAAGACAAAAGGGAGCGGAGTCTACTCTAGCGGTTCCTCAAATAGGTGTGCGGTTCCTTATTGATAAGGAACCGCGGGTACCTTTAAGGAACCGCACCCAGAAAGAGTCGTTGAAGTGTTGTGTCTACCTCAAATATCCACTGAAGATCAAACATTTATTTTTCATTCTTGTGTTCTTGTTTTGAAGATCCAAGTAGTTGTGTCTATTTGGAAGTTGTGTATGTTGTGTGTTTAATACTTAGTCCTTAAAGTATGTTGGTGTAGATTGGTCCTAGCTAAGATTAGGGCTCGAATTTTAGCTTAGAGTCGAAAATTAGTTAAGCGACGTGCACGAGTTCTCCACCTTAAGGAGCTTGTTGATTAGTGAACTCTCGAGGAAGGAGTACTCGAGGATTGGAGTAGGAACGAGGAGTGAGCTTTGATGCCGAACCACTATAAATCCTTGGTGTTTGGTTTTATCCTTCTTTTCCTTATCTCTTTACATTCTTTATTCACTACTTGCATATACTTGTGATTATTAGTTTAGTTGCACTAACCATTGTCCATATTGTGTATAAGAAGATTTCACATATTTGCTTAAGTCTAAGCTTTGGAAAAGGATTTTTGAAAACCTTTATTTTACAAGTAAATTTAAGAAACTATTCAACCCCCCATCCTAGTTTCTACACAAAGATCAAAGCACATAACAACGGAAGCGATTTAACAAGATCATATAAATAACACATTCATAATTAATCTAATTAGGGTTACATACCTTTTAGCTAATGCAATTCCACCAAACAAGAACGAACCACCAATTAGGGTTTATGACAGATCAATGATTAACCCCTTATCGTTTTGTTAATCGATCCAATATATAATATATAGTGAGATTATATTACATTCTTGTACACACGTATAATAACAAGTTAATCGTAATACTAGGAGCTTAAACGTATAGTAGAAAATCAACCCAACAACCCTAGAGAGGGGCTAGGATTTGATTCAAAAAATCAAACAACTCAAAGGAACCCTAAGAGGGTGTTTGGTCGTCGATCGCAAGAGAGGGAGAGAAGAGAAAGTAGGGTGAAGAATTATGAAGCACCCCATGTGTTTATATAGGGTACTAAAACTTGGAGGCCAAGACAAAACGCAAATTAGGAAAGAAATCTTTCCCTTTCTTTCTTTTGTCCACCCCGGTCGAACCATCCCAAAGGGTGTTCCGGACTCTTCTTTTCCTCCTCTATTTTATTCCACAAAAACAGTTAGTCCTTGACTCTTAAATTTAACAACGGTTAAATATTTAAAACTTGATTTAATTAATAAACATATAAATACATTTATAAATAAATTAACTCTTTACTTATTTTATGCAATCTTGTAATCCTGAGTTCGATCCTAACACGTGACTATTAAATTTTACGTCGATAAAACTTACACTTATATCATATACTGTACTAGCTTAAAGACTCTTGGAATCACGAAGGTTTCAAAAAATATATATTTATAAAAGGTTTTGTGTGCGAATTAAAAAATAAAAATATGAACGTAACCATGCTCCATTATTTTCCAAAGGATATAATGAGTAATAGGTCAGTGATACGGTACACAATTTGGTTTGTAATCCGGCTATGAATCCAATGGGTAGTCAATCTTAAAGAGTAAAGGTATGCACTCTGTAAGTAAATAGGGTGTCTGTATGATAGATGTGATAATCTTGGATATCTACTTGAATCGTGTTAAATTCACTTTTCGTATAAAGTATTTCGACCCTATGGTGCTTGGGTTACACGAAATCCTTATCGAGATAATTCAAGCAGAAAACACTTCGTTTTTAGGAACAAGAAATCAAAGCAGGAACTGAGAGGAATTGTGTGTTTTTCGTTATGTTCTATGAGATGCAATATGTTGAGTCTTAGGATCTAGACTCATCTGGGATATCATGATCATGATTGTAAATACACAGCGGAATCATAATAAACACAATCATAACCAAGAACAAGGCTTTCACTAATGAAATGATTACTATTAATAAACTATTAACTACTACTCCTGGTGCCTTATAGGCTTGACACCAGGAGGAACACACACACACCTATGGTTTACATTGTTTGTGAATGAATGAATAAAACCAAGGTGCCTACCCTCTTTATATAATAGAGGGACTAGGGTTACATCACAACCCTAGCTTACTTACTAAGCTAACTATTTATTATTAAGTCCTTAATCTTGTTTTGTCATATCAACTCAAGATCTCTAAGTCCCAACAATCTTCCCCTAGTTGATTTGACAAAACCAGTAAGCACAAGCTTCCCCTGAAGCTAATATAGATGAAGGTTAAGCTTCCCCTTGATCCATGCATTCTTCCCCTTTTTGTCACATCAACTCAAAAAGGATCGTCTTCCCCTTAAGAAGTGCATGGCAAATCCAGTAGGCTCCATGGAGAGAGATCACTGATGAAGAAAATCAAGTATAACGTATTTGATGAAGAAGTGGAATCTCCCAAACTTGTGTCTTATGTCTTGCACTAACCACGTGACGTCGAGCATGAACAAAATCCTCAAATAAATGAGACACTGAGCACAATAACGTAACCCCTTCAAGCGATAGCAAATGTACGCATAGAGCAAGGTATCTTAAAAAGCTACTACTCCTTTTAAGATATGAATAGATCGTACCCCTTCGCTAGATATGTCGAGTCTTCGTCACCATACAAACCAAGCAAGTTATCTTAAAAGGTATTCCCTTCCTTTTAAGATATGATAAGAACACAAAACCTGTGAAAATCAACTACAACATAAAATCAGTGATAATCAAATGTCTTCTTCAATGAATCACCCCAACGAAATGATGATGGTTGAGAACTCCTCCTCCACTAACAGTAGTGACATCAGACTAGTCACTAAAACAGAGTAGTATCAATCTTACTCGACTAGAAGGAACCAAAACCGACCAAAGAAAGTTAGTATACAACAAGCCAACAGGAACCATAATCAAGTCAGCAAGAACATACGCCTACCAGGAGGAACAAACCAGTAGGAACCGACCAGTGGTACGGACCAGTAGAAACCGACTAGTATGAACCGATGATTCAACCAGGAGGAACCATCAAATATTACTAGGAGGAACTGAGAACAAAACCACCATGAACAATATATGAGACCAGTAGGAACCATAGCTCACCAGTAGGAACAACATAACTTACCAGTAGCATCTCAAAACCCTTTCTTTTTGTTTCTTTTTTTTTCTTTTTTTTTCTCTTTTTTCAATTTTTTTTTACATGCTGTCACCACTGTCGCCGAAGTTGTTGATGGTTCAAACACATCTTCCTCCAATATACCAAGTAAATCCGTCCCATTAAGAAGGATAGCCATCAATATATTCCCACAAATCACGCAAGACATATTCAAAAATATTTTCCAATATTTTCGTGAGGCTGATGTTGTAGTGTTTTTACTACCCTTTAGGAAAAGAGTAATAAAATAGGGTAAGCGTGCACGACGATTTAGGAAAACCGTGTGTAAATGACCCTAATGTAGTGAGTTCGTTCTCGAGGAGGCTAGTGTGTTGTATAATGAATTGATTTTGATTGATGATTTTATTAAGAAGAAAAGAGAATAGAAATGAGAAAGGAAAGAAAAGACGGTTACGAAGACGGATCGAGCTAAGACAAAAACGCGTTCACGTAAAACCGTAAAACTACAAAAATTAAAATTTTAACCTAAAACTCCCCAAAAATCACTAAAAATCCACAATAATATTCTAAGAGTTTACAAAAAATCAAAACTTGCTAAAACCTTTTAATTAATTAAATAATGACTTTTTAATGCTAATTAAAGCCCTAAAAATCACAATTAATTATTAAAAAGCCCTAAACAAGATCTAATAGTTTGTAAACCTCAAAAATAACCTAATTAAGCTAAAAAGTATTTTTTAAAATTTTAAAACCTAATAAAACTATTTTTAAACGCTTAAAAACTATTAAAATCTATTAAAACTTAAATTAAATCTAGAAAATAAATGAAAAGCCGAAAAAATATTTGGAAAGTGAAAAAACTCCTAATTATGTGTCCTTAACCTAGGAAAAATGAAAAAAGTAGAAAAAAACAAACTTTCTATTTTTAGTAATAAAATAATATTAAAATAATCAAAAAAATAAAAAGTTTATAAATAAATTCTAAAAAATACCAAAAATCCTAAATAATGTAACTAAAACAAAAATGTGATTAAAAGTTCCTAAAACCTTTTATTTAATTTTATATTAAATTTTAAAGTTGCTAAAAAACCCTAAAATCAAATAAAATTAAAAATAAGACTTTTTGAAAACGCTTTGGAATGTAAACCTCAAGTTACTTAAATAAAACCTAGACACTATTTTTCTAAAAATTAAAACCTATTTTTACTATTTTAAATTAATTAATGAAATACGGCTAATTAAAAAATAATAATAAATGATTAAAGAAGGGGAAAAATCAAAGTTTTAGCTAGAAAAATCCTAAATGAAAAGACAAACCTAGAAAAATAAGCTGGGGTCAAAAAGCTTAAAGGATAAGCTGAAAAAGCCCAAAATAAGCCACGGCTTTAATTATATAAGCCCACACAAACACACCTTAAGTATCTTTCAAATGCACCCTTGGTCAGTAAAAGACCCAAGGGCGCAGTGGTGAGTGTGTTGTGTTGTGAAAGGAGTGGCGCAGGTTCGAGTCCTGGCCACGTCCTTTTTGAAAAATCTTTTTTTTCTTTTTTTTTTACTTTTTAAAACTCACAACCAAGACTAATTAAACACAAAAAACACAATAACAAATCCAAAGATCAAAGATTAAAGCAAGATTGAACAGAAACGTGCCCAGATTAAGATTTTTGTAAACACCAAGAACTTGTTATCTTCACAACTGAAAACAGAAACAAGAGGACTTGTTTCTTTGATTTTGCTGGTGATTTGATTGGACAAAGGCACCCTTATACTCTTTGGAGTATAAGGAGTCAAATACAAACTCAAAACAAGCAAATACTAGTACAAATCAAGCACAAAAATGCACCAAATGTTTCTGATAAAGGATATGCAGTTCTAGGAGTATGTTTGCTGATTATCTTGGCACAATGGTGAAATTCAAAGCTCACAAATTGGCAAACAAACCTACCAACTAGCATATAAACATTATCAATCCTTAAAATAACCTAGCTCCTAACAGATAATCAACTTTGAGGCAAAGATTCTTACTAAATCTAGCAGACCAAACAAGTTTTCTCATTAGGCTATGTTTTACCTTTTTTAAACATGCAAAAGTGCTTAAATCCTACTCAAACTGGAACCAAAGCTCACAAATAACCTAACAATATCCTAATAAGTGCATAAGACAGATTAAAACACAAGATCACTTCAACAAACCTATGTTAAACCCTAATCCCAAACACACCTTAAACTGACTGAAAATCAATTTAACAAAGCAAAACTCAACAAACTCTATCAAGACTGATTACAACCACTTGAATCATGCATACTAACAACTAATGAGCTATTTTAAACACTTAAACACACAAATTACCAGCTTTCATGTAAAATCACATAAACATCAATATTTTTCAGAAAACTAAAAAAATGAAATGGGAAATAAGAAACTACCTTAAGGGTCCTACATCCAGGACCCTTAGTAGCTGCTTTGCCACCTCCTATAGGCTGGGGCCTATTTTGGACCTTGGACAACAACAATCTCCAAAACCTGCTAAGAAAATGAAAAGCACAAGCACACAATATCTGATTTTTCCTTCTTTCTAAAACCTTTTTCAAAAACTTTTCAAAATCTTTCCAATACTTTTCCTTTAAAAAAAACACCTTAAACAAACAACTCACAATCCTGAGAATCAAACCTTGAAATAATTTTCACCAAAAATTTCCCTATTTCAGAAACTATGATTCTGAAATTTTCAAACACAAAGTGTTTGAATAAATTCAAATGGAACTCAGTATTCTAGCTTAAAATAATTTACCAACTTTTAATATAATCATAAAAGGAATTACACTTTTCTTTAAAAATTACCAACTTTATATTAATTAAAAAGGGATTACAAGTATTTTGCTAGAAAAACTGGAACAAAGGGGTATGCACAGGTTGCACCCTCCTTTTATACTACACTAGAGAACTATCTAGAATACTAAAACCCTAGCAATGGAATGCCCTAAAATGCCCTTTGATTTTGACTGAAAATTTGGTCAAAAATCGCCTCATGTGATCATGTGAAGATGCCAGTTGTTGTTATGTGATCTTAGACGTCCATTTGAACTTGGGGACCAAGTAGAAGAATCTGGTATGTTGGTTTGATCGGGTGTAGGGTTTAAGGACGAAAGTGATGGGCAGGGAGGGGTCCACAAGACACATGGGTGTGTCTTGTGCACGGTTTTGGTGTGGGATTGAGTGAGAGTGAGGTTAATCAAGGATCTGGACAATACGAGCTAAAAACCCTTTGGTTTGGGATTAATTGACCCTGGGATAATTAGGGTTTATGTGGGGGATTAATGTGGGTTTAATCTATTTTGGGTAAAGTGATTTTTAAAATACTTGTTTGGGGGGAAAACTAAGTGGGGTTTGACTGGTCTTTGACCAGTTTAATTTAAACTTGGGTTTTGGGTTTGTGGGTGGGCAGGTCGGGTAAGGGTTTGGGTATTTGGGTGGGTTGTTGTGACGTGGCAGATTCTGAGTGGGTGAGTGGGATTGGTTGTTTGGCAGTTTAGGTCCCCCATGGTTTCTTCTTTGTTCACTTTGTAATAAATGGCATCAACGCCCAAATAACTCTTAACAACTTTTGGCAAGTTGTCAAAATTGGCACTAAAGGTTTCCAAACTTTTATCAAGGACCTTTAATGCATTTTCTTCATTTTCCAAGGGCTGATCTTGTATAGTCTTCAAACTCTAGGGACCCTATTCATAATTTTGAATATTTGAGGGGTATAAAGTGTAAATCTTCAAAAGTTGAGGGACTAAAGTTGCCAATCTTCAATTCTTCAAGGGTATTTTTGGAAATTCAAAACTTGGGCCCGGTTCATTGTGCGGCTTCGTTTCCCGTGTTCGTTTTTGAATGATTCTTGTGATCTTTTGCCATTTCCTCAATATCCGTACCTAAAAATACACAAGTAACAAACACGAGCATATATTTGGTATATTTAATGATATTTTATGCATTTTAAGCCCGATTTGGACGATGAGACCATGTATAAAAGCAGTCTCATCACTCCCCCATACTAAACCATTGCCGTGCCCTCACGCAATGCTAGAATAAAGTATCATAGCATCTCCAAAATTTAATTTTATTCATTTTATTGAAATGATAAACTAGCTACACTACTACTACTTACTACTACTTGCGTTTTAGACATAATGTATGATTTTCATCGCAAAATGGGACGTTTAGGTTCATAGAACAAGAACACGTGAATGCTTCGTTAGAAATAATTTTGTCGTCCTCGATTTTCACCTTAATTCCATGCCAAGCGTGCAACGAGATCATTGTCATTATAAGTTAGTAATGCTAACACTACTCATATGCCCTAATCACGTACTTATTCTCCCATTATTCCTAAGTTGTATCTCTTATATTTAATTTTGTCTTAATGATTACGAGGATACCTCGTTGACTAATGTGATAATAGAGATTTAGGTCTAAAAATAGAGTCCTAACGGTGTAACTAAGACCATCAAATCAATAACCCCTCCTAATAGACAACGATGTTAAAAAATTAAGTTGACAAGAAGAATCGATAAACACGGTTTTATAACGGTTTTGAACATGAGACTTATTACCAAGACTTTTATACGCCCCCTAACGGAAGGGCCTTATTATCTTTGGTTTACCTCCATCTTTTATTCAACTTCGCCATGAAGCTTTTATTATGACTTCGGTCTTGCCTTGCCTTTTATTATCCGCCATCATCGGTGGTTTTATTAGCCAAAGACGTATATCCTCATGCTAAAGCGAATTTTGGATCTTTAAAGCTTCGAAGATTAAGGCTTGATTCACTTTCAATTTTGCATAGATTTTAGGCCTTGTGGGGCTTCAAATTGTTTGCTAGATTTAGGTGAGCACTTGAAATCTTATTATTGGGTGAAGCTTTTGATTATTGGGGTGCCAATACTTCAAAACCGTGACGCTGGCGATACCTTAATGTCTTCCAAATTTAATTACACGGAAGCTACTAGAAAAGACTAGAAACCCAACAATCCTAACTAAACCGCTAAGTCAATATTTATTAAGCAAAAAATATTTACAAGCGAAGGAAGAATAAGCAAACAACGAGAACACATGAGTTTTTGAAAGAATACGAGTACTCTACGTTTAGCATAGTAACTTATAATTAACGCTATCATTTCTCGTCCTCATTTAAGAGACTTAGCCTAATGTGTAGTTAAGGAATCAAAGCTAAGTGCTCAACACGCACGGTCGAGTCAAAAATTACTCTTATTCTCGCCATCGGAAAATCTACATTCGTGTCTTCAAACACTTATAAAACATGAGAAAAATTTTAAAATTTGGCCATTTTTAGCCTTATTTTGCAACAAAACGATAAACAAAAAGATAAACTTTGGAAAGCGTGAAGGTTTGGCAAGGCAAGTATCTATTCACCCCCCATACTAAAGTTAAACATTGTCCTCAATGTTTCGAGTCAAGGGGTGCAAACACCCCCATACTAGAGACGTAGTCGAATGCCTAATCTAGCATGGAAAGGGTGTAACCAACAAATTAATAGCCGTTTATGAAGTGTGCTATAAACCTAAGGTTAGAACATCAAAAGGATATATCATTTGGATATTGAGAAATGTCTCCAAAGCAAACGATCGAGTGCTCCCATGAAACGAACACGAGAGGCTCCAATCGTGAAGATCATGATCTAAAAACCACAATGCACAAACAACCACGAAACAAAGGTTGGAAGGACACAAATCCCCTCACATTAAACTACATTAGAAAGCAATAATATGTACATGGATAAGCATGGGTTTCCCCCACGAGGCACCTTGTTTTTGATAACCGAGTCAAAAGCTCGACTCGAATCCCCATAAATGTGATCATTTAGGGATAATCATGGTATGGTCAATTTTTAGTGGGGCTTACATGATAAACAAGGCCCAAAAACAACCGGTATAAAGGACTAAGTCCTTTGATGGTGCAAAATACCGGGATCGAAGATGGCGTTCTCGTTTTCATTGGAAAAAAAAACCAACGCCACTTCATCATTGGTCAACAAAAACTCAAAGAGTTTCAAGAAAATAGGAGAGAAGAAATAGAAGGGTGGGACAATGGGTAAGTCTCTAAAAACATGAGCTACTCGAGGTAGACTCGCACCAATCAAATGAAAAGATTTTCCATTTATTGCATCGGTGGAAGACCGAGATTTCCCTTTATAAGGAATTCCAGGATCAAATATCTCGTCCTCGGTGGAGAAAGGGGAGGGAACATAAGGGGATTCCCCCACTAAGTCCACACAAAGCATCGTCAAAAGGAGAAGACGAGCTTGTAGTACTCAATACACGTGGTGATGACGGAGTTAGAGTTGTAGAAAAATCTTTTAAATTAAATTCAAAATCTTTTCCTTTTGCATCTTTTACACTCTCCTTGTGAAAACCCGATTTGATTATGTCAAAAATATTTGGTGTATCTAAAGCAATGTTAGTCACACTAAAAATTCTCACATTTTGAAATCTTTTTGGTTTAGGTGGTGGTAAGTTTTCAAATCTTTTGTCAACAAAGAAAACTTCCCCATCGGGATCAACGTATTCATCATCCGAAGATTCACTCGAGATTGGAATCGTAGGCTTAACACTCTTAACCTCCACCGGCGGAGGGGACGGAACTTCATTTTTATCAACAACTCCTAAAACTCTATTTGAAATCTTTTTGCAAATGTTTTTTATAGGATTGACATTGTACAAAGATGTGATAGAATACACATGAGAAAGTGTGGAGCTTTGGGTTGCATTAATGACGAGTTCTTCCTCATTGAAACGAAGAGTGATTTTTCTTGCATGCACATCGATAAGTGCTCTCGAGGTATCCAAAAAAGATCGACCTAAAATTAACGGAACTTTAGGATCGATGGGAATATCAACAACAATAAAGTCTACAGGATAGTAGAACTTTCCAACTTTCACGAAGACGTCCTCGGCAACTCCACAAGCTAGAATCGTAGAATGATCGGCCATCTCGATTGACATTCTTGAAGGAGTGAGATTGGGAATATTGAGTGATTTAAAAATCTCAAGAGGCATCAAATTAATACTAGCACCAAGATCGGCCAAGGCGTAGCATTCTTCCATGTCTTGGATAGCACATGGGATTAAAAACTTTCCAGGATCACCGACTTTTTGAGGTATGCGGCTTAGAAAAACCGATGAACAACTAGACGATTTTTGCAATTTCTCTTTGTTATTCAACATACTTTTGAAGTTCGCGGCAAATCGAGGCATCATGACTAAGGCGTCGGCAAAACTTATATTAAAATGCAAGTCACGAAACATTTTCATAAAGAGTTCAAATTGATAATTATTTCGTTCTTGTGCCTTTTCCTTGTCTCGTCTTGAAGGGTAGGGTAAAGTAGGCATAGGCATCGGCCTTGGAATCTCGGGTTCCATGATTGGTATTGGTTCAACCGTAGGTGTGGTTTGAGCGGTACTTCGTGGGCTTGGAATTTGCTCTTTTTCAACCACAACCTCGGGTTCTTTCTCTTTTTCCTTCTCCATAGAAGTGCTTGGACGAGAAATGGGTTCTTTGAAAGTTTTACCACTTCGAGTAGTAATAACCTTCAATTCTCCTTTCGGGTTCACGATGGTATCACTAGGAAGACCACCCGAAGAAGAGGGCTTACACATGATAGCTTCAAACATTTTAGCCATACGGTCCTCAAATTTAGATTGCCTAGCATCCGCTTTTAACAACTCTTGCTTAATCTCATGTTGACCTTGCTCCATTTTTTGTTGATTTTGTTGGAGTCGTGTGACATTTCCTTCCATTTTGTTTGCATGAGTTTTAAGTTCATTAGCAAGTTCGTTTTTAAGCTCGTTTTTCAACTCGGATCTTAAGCTAACCATTTCACGTTGCATATTGTCAAACTTAGCATCATTAGCCTTAGCATAATTCAAAAATTCTCCTTGAAGATTTTTGGTGTGATCATTTTGAAAACCTTGGGCATTGTTTTGAAAATCACGGTTTTGGTTTTGATTAGAAACTTGCCCATTTCCACTTTGATAATTACCCTTGTTATAATTCCTTTGATTTCCTTGGTAATTTCCACCTTGGTTGTTGTTGCGATAGTTATTAGCATTTTGATTTGGTGGAGCTTGATTTTGGCGGGAACCTTGACCGATTTGGTTATAAGTTCCCGTGGCTACATAAGCACTCGAAGTGTTACCATCCGCGGTAATGCACTCGGAAAGATCATGAGCTCCACCACACGACAAACAACTCTTAGAAACCGCTTTAACCGAAGCGGAATTTGAAGCTTCTTGAGCTTTCCAATGGGACATAAGAGTCGAAAACCTATCGAAAAACCGATTCTCCTCATTTGCTTCATCTTGTAAGGCATTGATACTACGAGACGATGATGAGCCCATTTTGGCAACACTCGTTGTGTTACGAGGGCTATAAACCTTAGACCTATTCTCAATTATGACCAAAGCTTCTTCAACCGTTTTACACAAAAAATTACCACCCGCGGCGGCATTTAAATAATCTCTTTCATGATCATTAAGTCCATTGTAAAACGTGTCGATTTGATGCAAATCGGAAAAACCGTGATGAGGACATTCATGTAACATCTCCTTAAACCTATTCCAAGCCGTAGAAAAACTTTCATTTGATTCTTGTGAAAATTTAGAAATCTCATTTTTCAAATGCGTAGTCTTAGAGGGCGGAAAAAATTGGTTCACAAACTTTGAAACGAGATCCTTCCACGTCAATATAGAATTGGGTGGCTCTTTCTCTAACCAAATTTTAGCGGGCCCCGCTAAGGAATACGGAAAAAGCATCATCTTAATCGAGTCATTCGAGACATCCTTAAATTTGCACGTGGCGGTAAGACGATTAAATTGGCGGATATGGTTGTGAGGATTGTCCTTCTCATCACCACGGAATTTGTTGTTTTGAATCATGGACAACAAACCCGTCTTAACCTCAAAATTCTCCGCAAGGATTGCGGGAATCACAATAGCCTCTCCATAACCCTCGGTGGGTGCTTGAAGTAACTCCATCATAGTTCGATTCGCCATGGTTGGTGCTTCTCGTACAATGGGTTCGTCAATAGGAGACTCATCACTAGAATGAGTTGGAGTGGGAGTTTTGTTCTTTCGTCTACGTGCACGTTTTGCTTGATTACGAGTTAGCATAAACGTCACGTACAACGAGGAGACGAGCAAAGAAGACTCTTTTTGGTATTTTGTGTTTTTCAATTTTTTTGTGGTTTTTGATTGTATTAACCTTTTTGGAAATTGGTGAAATGTATTAAGTAGACAATAATCTACAAATCTCCTCCTTAATCAAATCTCTTGATTAAGAAGCCTCAAGGAATGAAAACGATCACGTGAAGTGAACGCCTTCGATGACTTTAGAACGATGGTGGAACACCAAATCGTTCAAGAGGGTTTAATCAATAGAAACCAAGAAAATATATATGATATGTAATAATACTTTGGGTGGCAAAACCCTCGATTCACTCTCAAAATCAAATACGCACAAGCAAGCGGAGGAAACGAGGCGGCGCGAAGCACTTAAGAGCCTTTTTCCTTTAGGTCGTGAAATACAACCGCCTTATACCCACCTTATAGTTTGTATTATCAAGATTAAGCTTCACGAAAGTATTTATCTATTTTTGCCTTTTTTCTTTGGTTTGAGATTCGAATACAATGATTGGGTAATGACCTCCCAAGTCAAGGTTGTGATTTCTCACGTATTTGGAGTATTTGTGAATTTATTGTTCTACGTATACAATATAGTAATAATATTTACACAAAAACCGAAAAACGATAATACGTATTAGTAGAGTGCTACTAATACAAATACTATTTATGGCTAATATAAAAAACAACAATTGTTCAATCAAAACACAACACGCCTCCCTGGCAGCGGCGCCAAAATGATGTTGTAGTGTTTTTACTACCCTTTAGGAAAAGAGCAATAAAATAGGGTAAGCGTGCACGACGATTTAGGAAAACCGTGTGTAAATGACCCTAATGTAGTGAGTTCGTTCTCGAGGAGGCTAGTGTGTTGTATAATGAATTGATTTTGATTGATGATTTTATTAAGAAGAAAAGAGAATAGAAATGAGAAAGGAAAGAAAAGACGGTTACAAAGACGGATCGAGCTAAGACGAAAACGCGTTCACGTAAAACCGTAAAACTACAAAAATTAAAATTTTAACCTAAAACTTCCCAAAAATCACTAAAAATCCACAATAATATTCTAAGAGTTTACAAAAAATCAAAACTTGCTAAAACCTTTTAATTAATTAAATAATGACTTTTTAATGCTAATTAAAGCCCTAAAAATCACAATTAATTATTAAAAAGCCCTAAACAAGATCTAATAGTTTGTAAACCTAAACAATAACCTAATTAAGCTAAAAAGTATTTTTTAAAATTTTAAAACCTAATAAAACTATTTTTAAACACTTAAAAACTATTAAAATCTATTAAAACTTAAATTAAATCTAGAAAATAAATGAAAAGCCTAAAAAATATTTGGAAAGTGACAAAACTCCTAATTATGTGTCCTTAACCTAGGAAAAATGAAAAAAGTAGAAAAAAACAAACTTTCTATTTTTAGTAATAAAATAATATTAAAATAATCAAAAAAATAAAAAATTTATAAATAAATTCTAAAAAATTACCAAAAATCCTAAATAATGTAAATAAAACAAAAATGTGATTAAAAGTTCCTAAAACCTTTTATTTTATTTTATATTAAATTTTAAAGTTGCTAAAAAACCCTAAAATCAAATAAAATTAAAAATAAGACTTTTTGAAAACTTTTTGGAATGTAAACCTCAAGTTACTTAAATAAAACCTAGAACCTATTTTTCTAAAAATTAAAACCTATTTTTACTATTTTTAAATTAATTAATGAAATACGACTAATTAAAAAATAATAAAAAATGATTAAAGAAGGGGAAATATCAAAGTTTTAGCTAGAAAAATCCTAAATGAAAAGACAAACCTAGAAAAATAAGCTGGGGTCAAAAAGCTTAAAGGATAAGCTGAAAAAGCCCAAAATAAGCCACGGCTTTAATTATATAAGCCCACACAAACACACCTTAAGTATCTTTCAAATGCACCCTTGGTCAGTAAAAGACCCAAGGGCGCAGTGGTGAGTGTGTTGTGTTGTGAAAGGAGTGGCGCAGGTTCGAGTCCTGGCCACGTTCTTTTTGAAAAATCTTTTTTTTCTTTTTTTTTTTACTTTTTAAAACTCACAACCAAGACTAATTAAACACAAAAAACACAATAACAAATCCAAAGATCAAAGATTAAAGCAAGATTGAACAGAAACGTGCCCAGATTAAGATTTTTGTAAACACCAAGAACTTGTTATCTTCACAACTGAAAATAGAAACAAGAGGACTTGTTTCTTTGATTTTGCTGGTGATTTGATTGGACAAAGGCACCCTTATACTCTTTGGAGTATAAGGAGTCAAATACAAACTCAAAACAAGCAAATACTAGTACAAATCAAGCACAAAAATTCACCAAATGTTTCTGATAAAGGATATGCAATTCTAGGAGTATGTTTGCTGATTATCTTGGCACAATGGTGAAATTCAAAGCTCACAAATTGGCAAACAAACCTACCAACTAGCATATAAACATTATCAATCCTTAAAATAACCTAGCTCCTAACAGATAATCAACTTTGAGGCAAAGATTCTTACTAAATCTAGCAGACCAAACAAGTTTTCTGATTAGGCTATGTTTTACCTTTTTTAAACATGCAAAAGTGCTTAAAACCTACTCAAACTGAAACCAAAGCTCACAAATAACCTAACAATATCCTAATAAGTGCATAAGACAGATTAAAACACAAGATTACTTCAACAAACCTATGTTAAACCCTAATCCCAAACACACCTTAAACTGACTGAAAATCAATTTAACAAAGCAAAACTCAACAAACTCTATCAAGACTGATTACAACCACTTGAATCATGCATACTAACAACTAATGAACTATTTTAAACACTTAAACACACAAATTACCAGCTTTCATGTAAAATCACATAAACATCAATATTTTTCAGAGAACTAAAAAAATGAAATGGGAAATAAGAAACTACCTTAAGGGTCCTACATCCAGGACCCTTAGTGGCTGCTTTGCCACCTCCTATAGGCTGGGGCCTATGCTGGACCTTGGACAACAACAATCTCCAAAACCTGCTAAGAAAATGAAAAACACAAGCACACAATATCTGATTTTTCCTTCTTTCTAAAACCTTTTTCAAAAACTTTTCAAAATCTTTCCAATACTTTTCCTTTAAAAAAAACACCTTAAACAAACAACTCACAATCCTGAGAATCAAACCTTGAAATAATTTTCACCAAAAATTTCCCTATTTTAGAAACTATGATTCTGAAATTTTCAAACACAAAGTGTTTGAATAAATTCAAATGGAACTCAGTATTCTAGCTTAAAATAATTTACCAACTTTAATATAATCATAAAAGGAATTACACTTTTCTTTAAAAATTACCAACTTTATATTAATTAAAAAGGGATTACAAGTATTTTGCTAGAAAAACTGGAACAAAGGGGTATGCACAGGTTGCACCCTCCTTTTATCCTACACTAGAGAACTATCTAGAATACTAAAACCCTAGCAATGGAATGCCCTAAAATGCCCTTTGATTTTGACTGAAAATTTGGTCAAAAATCGCCTCATGTGATCATGTGAAGATGCCAGTTGTTGTTATGTGATCTTAGACGTCCATTTGAACTTGGGGACCAAGTAGAAGAATCTGGGATGTTGGTTTGGTCGGGTGTAGGGTTTGAGGACGAAAGTGATGGGCAGGGGAGGGGTCCACAAGACACATGGGTGTGTCTTGTGCACGGTTTTGGTGTGGGATTGAGTGAGAGTGAGGTTAATCAAGGATCTGGACAATATGAGCCAAAAACCCTGTGGTTTGGGATTAATGGAACCTGGGATAATTAGGGTTTATGTGGGGGATTAATGTGGGTTTAATCTACTTTGGGTAAAGTGATTTTTAAAATACTTGTTTGGGGGGAAAAATAAGTGGGGTTTGACTGGTCTTTGACCAGTTTAATTTAAACTTGGGTTTTGGGTTTGTGGGTGGGCAGGTCGGGTAAGGGTTTGGGTATTTGGGTGGGTTGTTGTGACGTGGCAGATTCTGAGTGGGTGAGTGGGATTGGTTGTTTGGCAGTTTAGGTCCCCCATGGTTTCTTCTTTGTTCACTTTGTAATAAATGGCATCAACGCCCAAATAACTCTTAACAACTTTTGGCAAGTTGTCAAAATTGGCACTAAAGGTTTCCAAAATTTTATCAAGGACCTTTAATGCATTTTCTTCATTTTCCAAGGGCTGATCTTGTATAGTCTTCAAACTTTAGGGACCCTATTCATAATTTTAAATATTTGAGGGGTATAAAGTGTAAATCTTCAAAAGTTGAGGGACTAAAGTTGCCAATCTTCAATTCTTCAAGGGTATTTTTGGAAATTCAAAACTTGGGCCCGGTTCATTGTGCGGCTTCGTTTCCCGTGTTCGTTTTTGAATGATTCTTGTGATCTTTTGCCATTTCCTCAATATCCGTACCTAAAAATACACAAGTAACAAACACGAGCATATATTTGGTATATTTAATGATATTTTATGCATTTTAAGCCCGATTTGGACGATGAGACCATGTATAAAAGCAGTCTCATCAGAGGCATAACTGCTTCCAAAGATACTCATATCATATAACATAGTACTCCTCAAAAATCACGCAGTCAAAAAAATTTGAAGACTTACCCACGTTATATCAACGAAATAACCCGAAACCAAATCATGCAACCCCAATATTCTAGCAACATACTTCATGCAAATCTGAATTGCGAAAATTACGCATGCATGCTGATCTTTTGTAGATATAGTCACGTCCAAGAATACTCACAAGCAAAATATTCACATACCAAAATAGTTCCCTTATTTTTCGTGGGTCACAACTACTTCCAATATTCACACGTCAATTTTTGTCCATAAAATCAGGAAACTAATGTATTCCAATCGTGTATCCATAAAATCAGGATAAAGAATAAAAAGATTAGCTCCGACACTTTAGGAATGTCACATGCATTTTAATATCAAATCCCATGAAATCTGGAAAAATAATAACAAACTTATGGCAATGGTTTCATTCTAAGTATATCACACGCTTTGACTTTATTAAACCCACTTTACGTGTCCATTAACTGTCTCCATATTAATGCATGTATATTCCAGCCATCATGTGATATACCCACATAAACAATGCATATATATTCCAAAAATAATAAAAATAATTTTCGGAAGACATACCAGCCCATGATGCGCATATCCCAGTTTGTATCACGTGAATACTCATTGGTCCACAAGTACTAACATTCGATGTTTTACTTTCTTTATACTCGTGGATGATCTCATGTTGTGGGGCTATAATGACGACCCAAAAGCCAATGTACCTTGAAGTTTATTGCGTGGACCACACCTTCTTTTGGGTTCAATTCGAGGCAATAAATCAAGAACCGTACCTTAACCTTGTTTCTTTCTCTTTGGGCAGTCAGACTTGGGACCACAACAACTACAACAAATAGTACATGTTCCAATATCATGTGAAAGATCAACGAAACTCAACCTACTGTGATCGCATGTCCACCAATCAACAAATTGAAGTGGCTGCAACGAATCACTATCATATGGCAGCTAGGTTTTATAAATACCCAGATACCAATGATACGATTTGCTCCCATGAGCCACTCTAACTGCAGCTCAAAAACACGAATCTAGGGTTTCCAAGGCGAACCCTAACAGTGAAGATCACAGCCGTCATAACATCATTCAACACCCAAGATCATTCTAGGGTTCATCGTTGATTTAAGAATCAACTCACCAAAGCTAAAACAATCACCATTAACACCAAGAAGCTGCTGCCACCATAAAAACGAATCTAGGGTTTTATTTACAAACCCTAAGCATTAAGAACAGCAGCCGTCTTCAATTCTACAGCAGCAACATCACCGTAACAGCATATGATAGATCAGCAGCAACCAACAACGAATCATCTAGGGTTTGTTGGGACAAAAACCCTAGATCAACAGGAACATCATTATTTATTTAAAACATAAACTAACATAACATGAAAACCTTGTAGATCAACCAGATCGAGAGCCAACAAGCTCTGATACCACTTGTTGAGTCTTAGGATCTAGACTCATCTGGGATATCATGATCATGATTGTAAATACACAGCGGAATCATAATAAACACAATCATAACCAAGAACAAGGCTTTCACTAATGAAATGATTACTATTAATAAACTATTAACTACTACTCCTGGTGCCTTATAGGCTTGACACCAGGAGGAACATACACACACCTATGGTTTACATTGTTTGTGAATGAATGAATAAAACCAAGGTGCCTACCCTCTTTATATAATAGAGGGACTAGGGTTACATCACAACCCTAGCTTACTTACTAAGCTAACTATTTATTATTAAGTCCTTCATCTTGTTTTGTCATATCAACTCAAGATCTCTAAGTCCCAACACAATATATGTTAAGGAACATATGAAAAAGATGGTTTCAAGCAGTTGTATTTGAACAGTTATAAATGTTCTCGAATAGACATGTTGGTTGGGATATGGCGGGAAAACAAGGAATTTCCTTAATATCGATTCATGAAAATCGTTTAGGTCAGCGGGACCCCAGCAAGGGGCTCTGCCCCTTGACCCCGCAAGTGGGCGCAGCCCCCTTGGCCCTGTATTTTCTTCGTGGGCGATAACATATTACCTCAACGAGTGTGCACTCCGCACTTCCCCTAACTCGCGTCAGAGTCGAATATGAAATCTCATTGATCTCTAGTAAATCCCGATTAACAAAAATAGTTGATGACACTAAAATCACCAACACACTCAACGACACATGTCCATTTCGTCGAAGCCTCAAAAGGTAAAAACTAAAGTTAAAGTAAAAGGAAGTTGTTGATAAGAGTATGAATTTCTATTTTTTTTAAGTGAATTTGAGTTGTTTCTTTACCAATGATTGATTCTGTATAACTTTGGTGGTAATTAAATCTCCTAAAGACGAAGGGTTATATGCAAGTAACTAGACATAATCGACACCTATAAATTCACACGGTAAATAAGTTTGAATCATAAGCAAAAAAAGTTGGCATGATCCGAATATAAATAAATGGCAACAACGTAAAACACCAAATCAAGAATAAGGAGAAGTAAACCACTTTGATAAGTGTGAAAACACTCATCAATAGTGATCCAAAAAGCACTAAAAACATAGTCAAATACATAATATTTAACTAAAAACATCAGAATTACGTGGGTATTTGTGTTTCATGTGTTTTCAGGTAAACAAGATGCATTTTGAAGCAAAGACGCATTTTCGAGGATTTATTTGACGAAAAGACGAAGAAAAGGACAAATCAAGCTTCAAGGACCTTACTTGTCATTATTTCAAAGATTGAAGGACTGAATAAGACAAAGAGATCAAAGTTACCGAAGTTATGGCAAGACAAATACAATCTGCCATAGTGCAAGTTTTAGAAGGACTAATATTGCAAAAGGAGGAAAGTAGTGATCTGAGAGATTGGTTCCTAGCCAATCAGAAGCCTCCCTTATTTAGCACATGATTGAGCTTTAAAGGAATTTATGGAGCAGCAATTAATCCGCTAATCCAAATGATGAGCACAGCTTTATCATCAATCATGGGATCCATTTATTCGCCACTCATTCCGCAGGCCATTAATGAGTCCGAGATTTAAACAAGCAATTATTTACGAGTCCTAATCATCAGCCATCAATGCATCATAATTGGCAGATTAAATTTTCACAGTTAGTAAACGAGGAGCCACAATTCAGCGAAATAAATGGGTTCCATTATTGCCTCATTATCACAGCAATCATTGACTCATTTTCCACTTATAAATATTGCTTTGAATCCCATAAAGCCAAAACAACCAATCATGTTTCGGAAAAAACTTTGATCCGAATCATAACCCCAAAACTTCAACTACTACTTGACACGTGGAGTCTTTCCATTGGACAGAACAATTCTCACTCCGCATCCCTGCATTTTCTTTTGGCTATAAATACTCATTTGTATTTCATTTCCTACGGGGTAGCTTAAGTGTGTTTTTTTCACACACAGTTAGTTTTAGTCAAAAAATTTCTCTCTCGTTCTATCTAGTGTGTGTTCACACACACATACTCATAGATCAGTTAGGTAGTTACAGTTGTTATAACCGATTTGTAACCCATTTCAGTTTCACATTTAATAAAAATCACTTCACATTTTTTTGAATCTTCATCAATTCTGCAATCTTATTCATCAACTGAGCTTATCCCTGAGTTTGAAGTTCTGATATTGGAGCTTTTGCTAGAGGATAATTAGAGTTTTAATAGAGACTTGATGATACTCCATGGTTCTAGCATAGTTTAGAAGTTTCTGAGAGATTTCCTTAGTGAAGCAGATAATACGTTTGATGCAGATTTGTAGATCACAGTTTGTGTGTAGTAGATGATTCGATTCATCCAGCAGCAGTTAGGATAATTTTCAGTTCATATTTCGTGTGGGTTCGACTTGCAGTTTAGTGATAACAACAGCATCAGTGGACTAGTTTCAGAAATATATATATGCTATACGTACTCTTAGCGCGTTTTTAGGGTGAATTGTTGGACGGTAGTTGATCGTAGTAGACAAGTTCGAGTGGTATTCTGTTTCATTCAATCTGTTTGGATCAACTTAAGAGACTAATCAAGGAGCAGCGGTTATGGAAGATTAGATTAGAGCAATTCAGTTATATCCTGTTGGTTCCGTTCATTTCAGAAATTCGAAGTGATAGTAGGTAATTGTAGCAGCTCTAATGGTGATGAATGGTAGAAGTTCGAGTAGACTTGATGCAGACTTTTAGTCGAAGTTAGTAGCAGCAGTCCGGTTCAAGATTAGTTCGTATCGACGAGTTGGATATCAGTTTTTGGTGGTCGTGTTGAGGCAGCTCAACGCTGACCTACTTCATCAATGGACTCCGCTACGGAAGCCCAGGTTAAGCTCATTTTAGCTAAATGCGAATATTAAACGCTGCTAGTTGTTAGATCTGCTTCTTTGCATTACTGTTTATCTGTTTTCGCTTGTGCGTTTGAATTCACGATTGTGCTTATTAGTTTTTTTTTTGTATTTTCATGCATGCATTCACGTGTGCATGTAGTGGATATAATTGAGAAATGTAATTTCACATTTAGTAAGGAATGTAAGAGAGAAGTAAAATGTAGAATTTAAAGCCAAATAGTTAATGATGATTGAATCATCATCTGTCAGTTTCTGAATAAAGTAAAAGCTAGTTTGGTAATTGTTCACATTTAATAACCAGTAGAATTAAAAGACTTATAAAATAGTTGTTACTTAGATAAAATTTAGACTTTGATAAATTTGCAATTTTTACTTTTATAAAAATCATTAGATCAAATTTTGTAGGATTTTCTTTTTTTTTTTAAAAAGAAAAAAAAGAAAAATAGTTTGTTTAAAAGTTAGTTGTAAATGTTGTTATAAAGTTAGTTAATTTTTCTTGTTAGATAGTTGTTAAATTTGTTAAGAATTTTGTTGAGTAGTAAATTCTTGTTACTTTTGTTATAAAATTGGTTAGTTAGTTACTTGTTCATTTTACTTGTACTTTGTGCTTGATTGTGTTAAGTGCTAGTTGTTTTAGACTAGTACGTATAGGTAATATAGTATAACATTTTACACTTTTTAAATGCTTTGTGCCAATTAGATATAAATTCCAAACAAGTTTTTACCACCAAAAACAGTTAAGTCGAGTTTGAATAGTTACATCAATTCGATTAGACCGAGAGACAAACGAACTATAAAATGGATTTTTTATTTTTTTTATTTTTTTTATTTTTTGAGGAATTAAAGACTTTCGTTAATGGACGAATTTGTTACAAGATTCTAACAGAAAATGTAACTGAATTAGGACTGAATTAACAAACTAACTAATTTCTTCCTAACTGTATGAGAAAAACTAATCCTACTCCTAAAAACTAACTGCTAAACTAATGAATTACAAAGATGAAAAATGTTGGGTATTTATAGAAGATTTCAGAGATGTGAGGGAGGTCTTGATAACGTGTCGCACCCACTCACGATTCGACACGTGTCCAGTGTTCATCATGAATAACCAGATTTGGGGAAAATTATTCAGTATACCAAAATCCAATTGAGTAACGCAAGGTTGTAAAGGAATCTTTGATGACTACTTTTGCTTCTTTAACTGATTTCTGAAACTGTCAAATTCGATCTCAGTTTGTTGGAGAAAGTCTTGACGACGTGTCTTGTTTTCATTCGCTGGAGTGTAAAAAGGTAGATTAAGATCCACACCGCCCTTTATTTATCCAAATTGGATGGTAAAGATTTTACTAGCTGGCAATCCATGTGCACCTCTATCTTCCTTTTTATTGGTCCATGTGGATGAGTAAACCATTACTTTCAGCTTTTGACCATTCCAACCCCTGGACATAATAAACATTGGCAGTTTGTTTTCTTTTGATTTCAACTTTGATCAAATGCCATCTTAAATCCTTGAAACATTGGAGAATGATATTTCCAGTCCTTGAATCTTCATAAATCAACGACTTGGGTCCTCATAGTCTTATTTTTTTTCCTTCGTCTTTTATCATATAATTCCCTTGAAAACGCGTATTTTCTCAAAAATGCATCTTGTTTACCTGAAAACACAAAAAACACAAATACCCACGTAATTCTGATATTTTTCAGTTAAATATAATGTATTTGGTTGTGTTTTAAGTGGTTTTTGGATCATTATTGATGAGTGTTTTCACACTTATCAACTCCCCTCCACTTGACCATTGCCATGACCTCATGCAATGCAGCATTTTAAAGCTCCAGAGTGCACTTTTCTCATAATTAATCCACCCTGGCCATTTTATGATTTAATAAACTAAACTATACTACATGATGAATGATTTTGAATATTTACAATGCACTGCAAAAACAATTCTATTTATTTATTTTTAGATTTTTCATAAATGGTCTTGATGGAAATAACTCATAAAGAGATCAATGACTTAGATTAGGTCTTTAGGTACCATGGACACTTATCACCCTCAAGTTTCACTTTCCCCATACCAAGCTTAAAAATTGGATCATTGTATTCACAAGTAAAAAGTTCATTAACTTATTCATGACAATTAAATGTGGAACCGGTTATTATTTGAACAAATTGCTTTTGGGCAAATTTGTCATTATTTAAAGCGTGAAGTATAAGAAATGCAAAATCCAAAAATAAGGAAGCACGGTTTTAATCCTAAGTAATCCTCTCATCCATTACTTGAAAAACCGCTCACAATTAATATAAGTCCGTTTCAAGAGTAATAAGTCATTCGTTTTATGTGTAAAATCCTCATGTCATGCTTTCATAAGTAGCTACACACTCGCTAAGAAAAATAAAAACTCACGCAATAATTTACATCCGCCGCCTTTTTGAGACCTTGGATCTTCAACCCCGCAACCCGTCAAGGTAATATTGGATTGTAGCAATCTATCGAATCCCCGCAACCCGTCAAGGTAATATTGGAATTCAATAGTCACTATAATTAACACCACACTGCCCCTATTGGGAGTCTTGTATAATTATTTTTTCTTTTTCTTTTTTTTTTCTTCTTTTTTTTTTCTAGCCACTCATTTTTTTTTATAAGTCGCTCTTATTTTTCTTTATTCCTCACAAAGTAAGTTGAAAAGAATAAATGGAAAAAACACCCGCTAAGTATTAAGCATGACATAAGTCTAGTACACATAAATCGTTCTAACTTAGAATCTTAAGACGTACTTATATCAACCATGAATGATTAGACAAAAATGCATAAGAGATTACAAACCAATTAAAACCGTTCTTGATTATTTATTAACATATATACACACGAAGAAATTAGAGGTAAAGAAGAGAAAGGTTTAGCCACAATTAATTGTCATGAAGTTTATCTAGCCCTTTTATACTTGCTTCAACTCTATCATTTCCCATTCTCCACAAATTTAAAATCTCAAATAATGAGATTGGTGGATGCTTATCCTAATAGACAAATGAAGGACTACATGGTTAAGGATACTAGCTAGAGAATGCTTAGATAAGCAAACTCGGGTTGAGTCAAAATATCCACGGCGGGCCTAATGTGTTAAAGAAATCTAAATTTGTTAAACCATGTTTTTATTATATTATTTTTTTCCTTTTTATATATTTTTTATGAAAAGTAAAAGAAGAAATATATACAATGCAAATGTGTTATGCAAATAAAAAATGATTGATGCAAAAATTATGAATGCATATTTTTGGTGGCCAAAGTAGATCAAAAATTTGAAAAATGTTTGAAAAATTAGTTTCCAAGTTATCATGAAGTTAAGGCAATGGTCTAGGTAAGGTCACTTCGATAGAAGTCTCCCCTACTATAGTGAAGATTAACGGTTTCGAGTGAGACGATTGGATTTTGGGATCCGTTCACTTTGTGAACGTTATTTTTTACGTATTATAATCAAAAACATAAAAAAATCAAAAAGATAAAAATACAAAAACATAAAAAAAATCACAAAATCAATTCTTTTCCTAAAGAATTGAACCAAAAAAAATAAAAAATCCAAAAAGTAATCTTTTTCCTAAAAGTTTACACCCAAAAATATATATTATATCGGTTTTTATCGTTTTTACGTACATATAGTATTTTTCTTAAAAAAATCAAATAAATACAAAAATATTTTCTCTATATTATTATATGTAAATACGTATACGTATAAGAACAACCAAGTTACCTATTTCCATAAGTATTGCCGAGGCAATACACCGTGTTAGGGAGCGTTCCGGTCCTTGACACGTGTATCGATCAAATTTAATTAAGCAAGAATAGATAAATACTTCCAATAGGCAATAATTCGAAGAATACGAACTACAAAGTGAATAGAAAGGGGATGTGCTATAAAATGCCATCTAAGGGTCAATAGGTACTTAAGTGCTTCGCGCCACCTAACCCCTCGTTCACTAGTGCGTATTCTAAGAAGGAAGACTTTATTGGGGGTCTTGCACCCAAGTAGTAATTACATATATTATACTTTCTTGTGGATATTTCATATCGAACCTCGAGGGAGATAATCTCTTCGCCTTCAAAAGTCGACCGAGAGCTCCTCTCTCACTCCTCGAGCTTACTTACACGTGTACTCGCACACGTGTAAACATACCGATTGGTGTATTTCGTTCTCCAAAAAGGAAGAACAACAAAACCGTCCATCAAGCCGATCACGAGTATCGCGCTTTCGACACCGCTATGGTATCCATGGATCAACGTCCTATTATGGAGATTCTCCAATCAAATGTGGAGGGAAATGCCGATGCCATTGTTATACCCGAGATATCCACACACACTTTTGAGCTTAATACACATATGATCACTTTGGTTTCTTCTATCGCCTTCTTAGGGAGACCCATAGATGACCCCCACGACCATATTAAGAGGTTCTTGTTAATTTGCAATACACTTATGTATAATGGGGTCCCTCCTGATGCCATTAAGTTGATCCTATTCCCATTCTCCTTAGAGGGTCTTGCTAGAAATTGGTATGATAGGCAACCATCTATGAGCATCTTTACTTGGGAGGATTTAAGGAAGAAGTTTTTGAACCAGTTCTTTCCTCCATCAAGAACTACGGCTTTGAGAAAATTAATTATTGATTTTCAACAAAGGAATGATCAAACATTTAGTGAGGCTTGGGAGAATTTCAAGGAGTTATTGAGGAAATGCCCAAATCATGGATTCAATGAGGTTCACCAAATCAACACTTTCTATAATGGATTAAGACCACACCACCAAGATTCACACAATGCTTCCGCGGGTGGAAATATTTTTGCTAAATCCATTCAAGAAGCTTGGGACATTATTGAGACCAAATCGATGGTGCAAACTAACACATAATTTGAAGAAATTGTACATGTTGTGCAAAATAGTTCTCAAACACCTTGTGATAACCAAATCCTCAAGAGTCACCAAGAGATACTCCAAAGAATAGATAGGGATCATGAGATGAATCTTAAGGCAAATCAAGAACTAATCCAAGCCATTAAGGGCCTTTCCTTGAATAATTCCACCAATGATGTGCATGCTATTACTCTTTTATGTGAGACTTGTGGAGGTCCCCATTCCTACCAACAATGTGATAAAGTTCAAGGTTATCAAGGGGAGTGTTATGCTTACCAAGAAGAACATCGAGAACATTTCAAACCCAACATCAATCCAAACAATCTTTCTTACAAGTCTCAAAACTACTTTGCTCCACCGAGATTCCCACCCCAACCACCCACCCAACCTCAACACAATCCTCCTCAATTTTTACAAAGGAACCAAGGGCCGAGGCCACAATATCAAGGCAACAACCAAGGCTTTTACAATCAAACTCCACCTTTCCAACCCCAAGGTTTTCAAGGGAATGTGCCACATGATTATAACACCATTGAGCTTCTTCACAAAATGAATCAGGAGAATGAAAGGAGGTTCCAAGCTAATGAGAAAAGAATGAGGGAAATGCATGAGGAAACAAACAAGAAGTTTATGATGCTTTTAAATCAAAGACAACAAGGGGATTTACCTTCTAACACACAAACAAACCCGATGGCCAATGTCAATGCTATCACAACAAGAAGTGGAAGAACGACTAGTGATCCTTCACCTCCTTCACCTTCTATTGATAAGCCTACTTTGGTTCCAACTTGTGATAAGCCTTCTACATCTTCTTCACCACTTCTAAGCTCTACTACTTCATCACAACACCTTCTCAACCTATACAAACTTCTCCTTTACCTTCCACAACTCCCAATGAAGACGCTAACAAAGAAAAATCTTCTACTACAACACCTACTCCACCTACACCTAAACCAAACCTTCCTTACCCTTCAAGATTGAAAAAGGAGAAATTGAAAAAAAAGGATGATATACAAGTCTCAAACTTTTTGAGGATGTTCAAGCAACTCAACATAAACATCTCCTTTGCGGAAGCTCTTGCCTATATGCCAAAATTTGCTAAGATGTTCAAAGATCTCCTCTCCAACAAGGAAAATTTGGTGGATTTGCCTAACACATCCCTTAATGAGAATTTCTCCGCCGTGTTACTCAAAACCTTACCTACAAAACTTGGAGATCCGGGGTGATTTTTGATCCCTTGTAATTTTCCCGGGGTGGAAAATTGTATGGCATTGGCGGATCTAGGGGCAAGCATAAATCTCATGCCTTTATCGGTTTGGCAAAAACTCTCTCTTCCCGAGCTCACTCCAACTAGAATGACCCTTGAGTTAGCCAATCGTACCATAGCTTACCCGGTAGGTATTGCGGAGGATGTGTTTGTAGGTGTGGATAAGTTTACCTTTCCGGCCGACTTTGTAGTGATTGATTATGACATGGACCCGAGAGTTCCTCTAATTATTGGTAGACCATTTTTGAGGACGGGTCGTACTCTTATTGATGTGGCGGAAGGAGAATTAATTATGAGAGTTGAGGATGAGAAAGTTGCGTTTAAGATAGGAAAATTCATTAAGAAATCTCAAGGTTATGAAACCGTTAATCATATTGATGTTCTTGACGAGGCGGTAAATCATAGTGATGATGTAGGGGTGAATAACAATGATATTCTTGATGAAGTTTGTCATGAATACTTTCATGAAGCTTGTCAAAGTGGGAATTATGAGATTCCTCATGTTGAGACCATAGCCTCCATTACTTCCTCATTGAATGTTTTTGAAACTCAAGAGTTTAACACTGATGATTTTGTGATTTATTCAAACCTTATTTTTCAAACATCACTTAATAACCCACTTTTCAATGACAATGAGGAAGTTAATGATGATTATAGTGATGAGCTTTCTATACCCTTAAGGTCTATGATTCATATCATCTCTACGAGTGGTCCTCCTATACTTGAGCCTCCTAGTGACTCTTATTGTCATACCTATCCGCCGGTGGATTTGGTTATTCTTGAGGAGGATCCTCAACCTTTAGAGATTGATACTACTTTAGAGGATATTACTTTTGATGAGGATTTAGACAAGTTTCTAGATACCTACTTTCCTATTGAGGATGAGTTTTCCCATGAATCCAATGATTCATTTGTCTCTTCATTGAGTTTGGATGAGGACGACTCTCCTACTTTGGACTTAGATGATGACTTTTATCCCCATTTGGACCTTAATGAAAAATTTTCAAAAGGAAAAGAAAAGGAAGACCCGAAGGTTCATACTACTTGTGTTTTAACACCTCTTTTTCAACCTTCGGTTTCTAATGATGTGAATTTTTATAAGGGGGAGTCTTCTAAAGGAAACACTTCTTTGACTTGTCATTTTCCCGAAAAGGAAAAGGTTTTTGATCCTGGTATAAACATTTTTGAGCTATCTGCTATAAAAGGAAAACTCTTTAGAAAAATGGGATCCTTACCTCCTTATCATACCTTTCATTGTGACCATTGTTTGCTTAAGGGAACCTCGACTATTTTACCTTGGTTTGTGATTCCCACCTTGGGATTGAGCTATTATTGGGATGAAAATCATGTATTTGATCCTGGTGGACTTTCTTCGAGGTTTCCCTTTATGGGCATGATTTTTCACCCTTAGTATTGAATAACTAGGTTAGAAAACGTAGAGTAGATCTAAATAGGTTAGGTTTAATTAAAGGGTGTTATAGTAGAGTTGAAGTGGAGGGGTGCCTTTCTTCGTCTTTTCGTGTTTGTTTCAAGGGTTGCTCACTCATTTCATGCTTGGCGCTTAAGGAGGAGGCCCGTGTATCTGGTTCACTTCGATAAGTTTTTGCTATTGTGATATTCAAAACACTTGTGCTTAAAATGAATACCCCTTAGTTGTCTCTCCCTTAGCTTGGGTTAAACAAAGTTATCAATGTCATAAGTGTAGGGGAGTTTACTCCAATACTCTTAAACATTGAGGACAATGTTTATCTTAAGTGTAGGGGAGACTTCTATCGAAGTGACTTTACCTAGACCTTGTCATTGACCTTCATGATAACTTGGAAAATTAATTTTTCAAACATTTTTCAAATTTTTGATCTACTTTGGCCACCAAAAATATGCATTCATAATTTTTGCATCAATCATTTTTCATGTGCATAACACATTTGCATTGTTTATATTCTTCTTTTGTTTTTCATCAAAGATATATAAAAAGAGAAAAAAATATAATAAAGGATATCGTTTAACAAATTTAGATTTCTTTGACATATTAGGCCCGCCATGGATACTTTGACTCAACCCGAGTTTGCTTATCTAAGCATTCTCTAGCTAGTATCCTTAACCATGTAGTCCTTCATTGGTCTATTAGGCTAAGCATCCACGACTCTCATTATTTGAGACTTTAAATTTGTGGAGAATGGGAAATGATAGAGTTGAAGCAAGTATAAAAGGGCTAGATAAACTTCATGATAATTACTTGTGTCTAAACCCTTCTCTTCTTTACCTCTATTTTCTTCGCATGTGTATATGTTAATAAATAATCAAGAACGGTTTTAATTGGTTTGTAATCTCATATGCATTTTTGTCTAATCATTCATGGTTGGTATAAGTACGTCTTAAGATTCTAAGTTAGAACGTTTTATGTGTACTAGACTTATGTCATGCTTAATATTTAGCGGATGTTTTTCCTTTTATTCTTTTCAACTTTCTTTGTGAGGAATAAAGAAAAATAAGAGCGGCTTATGAAAAAAATGAGTGGCTAGAAAAAAAAGAAAAAGCGAAAAAAAAAAAAGAAAAAAAATAATTATACAAGACTCCCAAGAGGGGCAGTGAAGTGTTAATTATAGTAACTATTAGATTCCAATATTACCTTGACGGGTTGCGGGGATTTAATAGTTGCTCCAATCTAATATTACCTTGACGGGTTGCGGGGTTGAAGATCCAAAGTCTCAAAAAGATGGTGGATGTAAATTATTGCGTGAGTTTTATTTTTCTTTCCTTAGCGAGTGTGTAGCTACTTATTAATGCATGACATGAGGATTTTACACATAAGGCGTATGACTTATTATTCTTAAAACGGAGTTATATTAATTGTGAGCGGTTTTTCAAGTAATGGATGAGAGGATTACTTAGGATTAAAACCGTGTTTCCTTATTTTTGGATTTTACATTTCTTATATTTCACACTTTAAATAATGACAAATTTGCCTTCAAGCAATTTGCTCAAATAATAACCGGTTCCACAGTTAATTGTCATGAATAAGTTGATTCACTTTTTACTTGTGAATACAAGGATCCCATTTTTAAGCTTGGTATGGGGAAAGTGAAACTTGAGGGTGATAAGTGTCCATGGTACCAAAGCCCTAATTTAAGTCATTGATTTCTTTATGAGTTATTTCCATCAAAACCATTTCAAGAAAAATCAAAAATATATAAATAGAATTGTTTTCTTTGCATTGCATTGTAAATATTCAAAATCATTTATCATGTAGCATAGCATAGTCTATTAAATCATAAAATAGCCAAGGTGGGTTAATTATAAGAAAAGTGCACTCTAGGACTTTAAAATGCGGCATTGCATGAGGTCATGGCAACGGTCAAGTGGAGGGGAGTTGATAAGTGTGAAAACACTCATCAATAGTGATCCAAAAACCACTAAAAACACAGTCAAATACATAATATTTAACTGAAAATATCAGAATTAAGTGGGTATTTGTGTTTCATGTGTTTTAAGCTAAACAAGATGCATTTTGAAGCAAAGACGCATTTTCGAGGATTTATTTGACGAAAAGACGAAGAAAAGGACAAATCAAGCTTCAAGGACCTTACTTGTCATTATTTCAAAGATTGAAGGACTGAATAAGACAAAGAGATCAAAGTTACCGAAGTTATGGCAACACAAATAAAATATGCCAAAGTGCAAGTTTTAGAAGGACTAATATTGTAAAAGGAGGAAAGTAGTGATCTCAGAGATTGGTTCCTAGCCAATCAGAAGCCTCCCTTATTTAGCACATGATTGAGCTTTAAAGGCATTTATGGAGCAGCAATGAATCCGCTAATCCAAATGATGAGCACATCTTTATCATCAATCATGGGATCCATTTATTCGCCACTCATTCCGTAGGCCATTAATGAGTCTGAGATTTAAACAAGCAATTATTTACGAGTCCTAATCATCAGCCATCAATGCATCATAATTGGCGGATTAAATTTTCACTGTTAGTAAACGAGGAGCCTCTATTCAGCGAAATAAATGGGTTCCATTATTGCCTCATTATCACAGCAATCATTGACTCATTTTCCACTTATAAATATTGCTTTGAATCCCATAAAGCCAAAACAACCAATCATGTTTCGGAAAAAACTTTGATCCGGATCATAACCCCAAAACTTCAACTACTACTTGACACGTGGAGTCTTTCCATTGGACAGAACAATTCTCACTCCCCATCCCTGCATTTTCTTTTGGCTATAAATACTCATTTGTATTTCATTTCTTACGAGATAGCTTAAGTGTGTTTTTTTCACACACAGTTAGTTTTAGTCACAATTTTTCTCTCTCGTTCTATCTAGTGTATGTTCACACACACATACTCATAGATCAGTTAGGTAGTTACAGTTGTTATAGCCGATTTGTAACCCATTTCAGTTTCACATTTAATAAAAATCACTTCACATTTTTTTGAATCTTCATCAATTCTGCAATCTTATTCATTAACTGAGCTTATCCCTGAGTTTGAAGTTTTGATATTGGAGCTTTTGCTAGAGGATAGTTAGAGTTTTAATAGAGACTTGATGATACTCCATGGTTCCAGCATAGTTTAGAAGTTTCTGAGAGATTTCCTTAGTGAAGCAGAATATACGTTTGATGCAGATTTGTAGATCACAGTTTGTGTGTAGTAGATGATTCGATTCATCCAACAGCTGTTAGGATAATTTTCAGTTCATATTTCGTGTGGGTTCGACTTGCAGTATAGTGATAGCAACAGCATCAGTGGACTAGTTTCAGAAATATATATGCTATACGTACTCTTAGCGCGTTTTTAGGGTGAATTGTTGGACGGTAGTTGAGCGTAGTAGACAAGTTCGAGTTGTATTCTGTTTCATTCAATCTGTTTGGATCTGCTTAAGAGACTAATCAAGGAGCAGCGGTTATGGAATATTAGATTAGAGCAATTCAGTTATATCCTGTTGGTTCCGTTCGTTTCACAAATTCGAAGTGATAGTAGGTAATTGTAGCAGCTCTAATGGTGATGAATGGTAGAAGTTCGAGTAGACTTGATGCAGACTTTTAGTCGAAGTTAGTAGCAGCAGTCCGGTTCAAGATTAGTTCGTATCAACGAGTTCGATATCAGTTTTTGGTGGTCGTGTTGAGGCAGCTCAGCGCTGACCTACTTCATCAGTGGAGTCCCCTACGGAAGCCCAGGTTAAGCTCGTTTTAGCTAAATGAGAATATTAAACGCTGCTAGTTGTTAGATCTGCTTCTTTGCATTACTGT
Organism: Glebionis coronaria; assembly: GCA_025667525.1. Classification (NCBI taxonomy): domain Eukaryota; kingdom Viridiplantae; phylum Streptophyta; class Magnoliopsida; order Asterales; family Asteraceae; genus Glebionis; species Glebionis coronaria. The sequence goes on from JANFOE010000489.1 coordinate 285,446, forward strand.
TTATCTGTTTTCGCTTGTGCGTTTGAATTCACGATTGTGCTTATTAGTTTTTTTTGTATTTTCATGCATGCATTCACGTGTGCATGTAGTGGATATAATTGAGAAATGTAATTGCACATTTAGTAAGAAATGTAAGAGAGAAGTAAAATGCAGAATTTAAAGCCAAATAGTTAATGATGATTGAATCATCATCTGTCAGTTTCTGAATAAAGTAAAAGCTTGTTTGGTAATTGTTCACATTTAATAACCAGTAGAATTAAAAGACTTATAAAATAGTTGTTACTTAGATAAAATTTAGACTTTGATAAATTTGCAATTTTTACTTTTATAAAAACTAGGCGAGTACCCGCGCATAGCGGCGGAATTGCCTGGCGGCAGATAATTAACGAAACACTACATCGTGGTAAGATCCAAGTATAATAACATGTGATAATTGAGTTTTGAATAAAATATCTAATACCAAACAACATATTAAAAAGCAGTTATTAAAACTAAACGTCAAACAATAAATGATAAAATATAACGACCGCTAATCATCGTGCAAAACTTCTTGGTATACAACATTTGAGGTGTACACTCCTTTCGGCATTGTGGTAACGGGACAAAGCTAATAGACGTAAATATGGGTTTTTCATTTCATACATTGGAATATATTTGAGTTCATACATAGAAACAGACATAGTGGGACGTTGTGACTATACGAAAGATTTTACGTGGTTCTGTAGCGTAGTGTTTTTTATGCATACAAACATATATGTGTGGAACTTGGCAGTTATACAAAAATTGTTGCGCGGTTCCATGTATGCATTCTAGGAGTTATTCCAAGGATATAGTTTTTTCACATGCAGAAACATAGATGGCTGGAAGTTTGAGAGTGTACAAAAGGGTAGCATTTGATGCAGCCTGAGTCTTGATACTTTGCAAGTTAGTGTCCCTGTTGTGCAAAATAAAATAAATGGTTAGATATATGAATGTGTTGATGTGTGTGTGGGATTGTAATAAGCGCAGATGGCTGTTTGTGTGGAAGTGTGTTGTGTATTTGTTTGTTTAGTGTAGCTGTTGTTGTCTAGCGCTGTTTAATTCCATTTAAAAAAACTTGTATGATTGCGCAGCAGCCAAGGGGTTTTGTTATTTGTCATAGATTCTAGCTGATGGGGTGTTTATTACGGGTAAAGTATTGGAAGGCATGTGTGTAACATATGCGTACCTTGGTCCTTGTGATCTAATTCGTTCTAGTCTTTTATTGCTTTCTTTTGTTCATGCTGGTCTTCCGGGAAAATGTTCCTTTTGACAGCTTTCGTGGACGTCTCGGTGGTTTTCTGGTCGTCGTTTCGATCTTTGTTCTCGATTGCTGTTGGTGTTGGCGGAGCTGGTGTGGCTGCATGCAAAGGAGTATTAGGAAATGGTTCTTATTGTTGTAAGTGATGATGGTTGTTTCGTCGTGCTATGTACCTGTTTTTTTTTCTGCTTGTATAGATATGGTCTGTGCTTCCGCTGGTGTTTCCGGAATTTATTTCCCTGTTTGATTTTAGAAGAAATAACCAAACTCTACTCCACAGCCTGATAGAAGCGAAGCAACTTCAATGGCGACATATTTCCCTGATAATATGCAAAACGGTATGAGAATCACTTTTGATATATACAAGATTCATAAACAATAAAAGAAAAACTTTGGCACCTGCATTGCTTCTTCCGACTGGGGAGGGAAATAAAATCCAGTTGAACAATTCTGCAACAATTCCGGATTTTTTATGTACTCCTTGTGTCCATCACTGGCTTTCATCTTAAACTTGAACATCTGAAACAATAAAGAAATCATTTAAAACTGTCCATGTATGACAAAAAGATACCATCAAGAATCAATCTCAGCAACTTTAAAATGATCTGTATGAATCACATGGGTTGTTTGGGAGGGCCTTTACGAGCTGAATTTCAGGCTATCACAGCTTGAAATCATATTAAACCATCTTTATATCTGGTTTAAGGTAAAGCGGCTTCTAAATGTCTTATTATACGATTCTTATCTGGTCAGGATTAGATAATTATTTTCATGTTGGCAGCAATAGAACTGATTATCATAAAGTAGCACAAAAATACTTACTTAACCCTTCTTAACAGTAATAAAATAACTTTTAATCATTTTACTAAAATTTTCATTAAAAAAACATCCACCCCTTTATTCACAAGGATGTTCTATTAATTAAATAAGTGTTCTTATTAAAGAGGATGATGATTTTGATTACACTGCGTGAGTTTTCACTCTACATTAGAGTGAAAATTAAACAACGTCATAAAAGTCATCCTTCGTCTTGATGCATTACTTGCGTTGTTTCTTACTTTCTTGCCTATGTGGTTTCATGCAAGACGTTGCTTCATACCTTAATCTCAATACATTGCTTGATATTATGGGGTTAATATTTACAGCTTGCTTAAAATATTCAGTATTTCAGTTCAACGCTATTTAATGCTACCTGTATTCTGTGTGCTATATAGAGTTTCACATGAAATTAGATTTTCAGTTATTCAATGCACCTCATATTCATGAGGCTCACACCTCGACACAAGGCTCCAATACCACTTTGCGCCTTAAGCCTTTGAAAACATTGAATGTACTAATATTTTCATGATAAAAAACACATACATTGGTACACGTTATATGATCATTTTATCTGAACAGTCGAAACACCAAAAAATCCAAACACTATCTCCTACAGCTCTTTCAAATAGATACGATAAACTGGGATTCTGGTCACCAATGATCAATATCACAAAATCACTACAGGAACACATATCAAATACGGCCTTTATGCGTGTACTTTTCTAACAACACAAGATCGTTAATTCTATTCACTTACCTCAGATAGAGACACAGTAGGTTTCTCTAGCTTATCTCCATCTATATCTGCACCAGTACCCTGACATTCTGGACAAAATGCGGAATATATTTGCTTCATCACCTCCTCCTCAACTTTCTTATTTCTTGTTCCTTTTTTCCGCCTATATCTCTTCTTTTTTACTTCAGGGGCAACTAACTGTTTCGTATGAACTTCAGACTCACATAAGAGAACCCAATGTATGAGGCACGAAATATGAAACACGTTGAATGCCTGCAGAATTATATATTTATGTTAAATGACAAACAAACTTGAAGGTAAAATGTTACGGTTTCAATATAAAATAGCTTTACGAAAGAGATTACCCCATTCAAGTTCCTACTGCTGCAAACGATTCTACCAGTCTTCATATTCAGTAGTGTCCCCACATTTTTCCCGGGAAGCATCTTGTGTTGGCAAATATCAAACACCCTTTCAGAAGCTAAGCGTTGCCGTGTCCTGATTTCTTTCCTCGTACATTTGCTTGGCATAAGTCTCAATTGCAGTGAGTTATCGTCATATACATCTAAATGACTCTTTGAATTAGAATTACCCGACGCCAGAGATTCCTCACCAGATTCATCTCGGGTGCTAAAAGATTCACTAAAATCTTCAGAACCCGGTGGTGATTTCCTTTTCCTTCCATTGTCGTCCTTACTCCCCTCGATTGCTAGTCTAGATCTCGAGGTAAGAAAATCCTGCAAATCATCAAGTACGTGGGTGCCTTGCCAAAGTAAAGAGAATCGCAGCTTCACCGACCCGGTTAGAATCATGACAGCCGCATACAGCGGATACCATGACAAACATATATCGTAAAGTCAACCAACATCTAGTATGTAAAAGGCCACTGTAAGAATCAAAGATACGAACGCTTTTCTTTTAAGTTGGCTCAGATACGAAGCATGCACGTTTATTTCACGCTAATAACCCATGGATGCAATGGTTACAAATGCTCTTTTCTTAAGTAGCAATTACCATCCAGATTGCGCTTCCAAAAAAGCGTACAATGTTTTCAAATTTTCCCGCGTATACGGTTTATCATCACAGCCTATTAGTAAACGAAAATGAGCTATTGTCAAACATTCACGGGTGTAGGCGAACATATTCGCATACATCTTCCCTGTCAGTATATGGAGAATCTCGACTTTATACATTCACATTAATACTTATAACTGTTTTACGAAGCCTACGGGAATAGGAAAAGCTTATGAAGAACCCTCAAAGACAACAAACAGCCAAAATCAATATTAGAAAGGCAAAGAACAAAAATAATTCACCAAAAATAAGTGTGTTAATCGTGTGTTATGAAAACTGACCAGTTTAGATTCGTAGAAGCTGGGAACAACAAATCCCAAACAAATGAAAGAACCCTCAACCAATACACATCGACAGACCGATGACCATCACAACACACAAAACAGCATAAATCAAATGACCCAGAAAATTAACGGCGAACAGACGCCAAAACTCACCAACGTCTCACACCGATAGGCAACATCGCCTACTGAAAATCACTGTTTCACTAATATCATCAATCAATATCCCAACAAACGACTTTAGGCAGCCAACATCACCTGCCCACCAATGACGTCACCCACCACATACGGCGGCAACGAAGTGGTCGGGGCAATGAAGGCTTCAGATCTGAACAATTAAAGAAACCCATCACAAAGAGGGCAAAACGATTAGCACTGAAGCAATCATCAGGAACCCATGAACGGCGGCAACGAAGAAAACAACCACCTAATAAATAGATCACCCACAAAGCAACATCAAATCTCTAATTAGTCATATCACCCGCGGCAATGAAGAAGCTGACGATAGAAATGGGTGTGTTGCTTGAATCACATGAGAAGGGATGGCAGATTTTGTGGCGGCTGTGACTTTTAGAGAGAGAGAGAGAGATGGAGGCTAGGGTATTTTATTTTAGGGTTTAGAGGAGAAATGTAAAAACAGTTATTTTAGAAATGGGTTTTGGCCTGTGGGTCTTATGTATTTTGGGTATTTTCAACCATTCTATGTTTCAACATTTCCAAAAATAGTAATTTTCAACCATTTTGGTTTTTGCTTTATAATGTAGTAGAGATCATTAGATCAAATTTTGTAGAATTTTCTTTTTTTTTTTAAAAGAAAAAAAAGAAAAATAGTTTGTTTAAAAGTTAGTTGTAAATGTTGTTATAAAGTTAGTTAATTTTTCTTGTTAGATAGTTGTTAAATTTGTTAAGAATTTTGTTGAGTAGTTAAATTCTTGTTATTTTTGTTATAAAATTGGTTAGTTAGTTACTTGTTCATTTTACTTGTACTTTGTGCTTGATTGTGTTAAGTGCTAGATGTTTTAGACTAGTACGTATAGGTAATATAGTATAATATTTTACACTTTTTAAATGCTTTGTGCCAATTAGATATAAATTCCAAACAAGTTTTTACCACCAAAAACAATTAAGTCGAGCTTGAATAGTTACATCAATTCGATTAGACTGAGAGACAAACGAACTAAAAAATGGAATATTACGCTTCAAGTAGGAAGGTAGATTCAAATTATACATGGTAGGAGTATTCTTGTATAGCATCTGAATAAGCATTTAAAGGAATAGTTTAAAGTTGAAATTATGTTGCGATTCAAGGTGACTTTCACAATAGAAATTTTATAGATAAGATATGCAATATATGGTCATAATAATCAATTATAAGACTGGAGAAGTAGTGTAAAACTCGCTTACCTCTATGTCAGCGGCACATCAGTTTTTTAACAACTTACTCACACTCACACTCACTTTTGGACGGTAATGACACTCACTACTACTCATAACACCTTACTCCCACTTTTTTATTAAATATTTTTGAAGGCCTACTAATTCTAAGGATTTGGTAAATGATGGATTAGATCTATGGATTTGGTGGAAGAGATGGGGAGGAAGGAGATTAGGTGTAGAGAGAGAAAGGAGAGGGAAGGAAAGTAGAGAGAGAAAGTAAGATTAGATTGATGATTAAGTGTTAATCAATGAATGACCAACCCCCTCCTAACATGCTAGGAGGGGTATATATATAGCCCACCCTACATGTGGGCTATATGGACTATACAATTACAAAGTGGATCACGAGCCTATTACATAATTGTCGTTGGAGCGACCGATCCTTCATAAATACGTAAAACGTATTTCCAACAATCTCCCCCTAAGGGATGTCGCTCCAAGTTACAAAGTTCTAAATATACTATGGCTCGTGATCAATGCTAATAATGATGTGACCGAGACTTTCTTTGGGAAAACACATTTCCAACAATCTCCCCCTAAGGGAGGTCACACCATTTTACAAAATCTTAAACCTAGCATCTATGCTTGAGTCTTCGATCTTGTTCTTGTGAATATGCTTGATGTGATCTTTGACTTTAGTCTTGAGCATGTTTCCTTGCCTTGACCTTGTGCATGCATCACTTGTGAAATTTGCCTCTTCGTGACTTCATGTTCCACATACTTATACCTTTAAATTCTTGAAAGCTTCAGAGTTTGATACAGCGGAAGACTTGACCTTCAGACTTTCTTGAATTTGTTGAAGTACTAAGTGTATGTAGTATAAGCATGTGGTGACGACTTCTTCTGGATTGTACACCGCACTGCCACCTTCTTGTTACGCTGCATAAGACAGTTAGCAACAAACAATATACACGGATGAAATGGCCTTGAACATTTCATTCTAATTCGGTAGCATTTTACCTCCGGTCGGTGAAGACCGTTGGACGATATTAAATATCGTACTTGTGGCAGGTAGTTTCAATAAAGAACCTCCTTGACAAGATTTCGCGGGTAAACCCGTTCTCTTTACTCGACCGTCCAAAGCTGACTGCGAACGTAAAGAGTGAATCATTTGGATAATATTATCCGTATGATTTGAAGCCGTCAATTCATGTTCCTGGAACAAGTGAGGTTCAATTAAGAACCGCACCATCGTTGCTTTCCAGTTGTCACTAGCTTGATTCATAAAGAATCTTGCAAGTTACCTACCAAGTGCTGTTTGATGTTAACACTAGAAGGATTTCCACTCGTCACTGTGATCAATAAAGAGTCACTCTGAGTGTTCTGGCAAGATCATATGATAATGCGTAGAGGCCTGGAACGTGTTTAAATTCATTTAAGAATTAAACCACTGTTGCTTTCCAGTTATCACAAGTTTGATTCATAAAGAATCGCACAAGTCACCTACCATGAGCTTTTTGATATTCGCTCAAGAAGGATTTCCATCTTCATTGTAAATACTTTCGTATTACTCGGATGTTCAGGCAAGATCATGAAGATTTTGCGTAGGACTCTTAAGAACTTTCTTACTTTTCACAGTGTGTGAAGAAGCAAGTAAATATGAAAGTGTGTCCTAATGAGATATTTGATGATCTCAAATAGCTCTAGACTCGATCGTGCATTTTGGATTTTAGTGATCGGAGGCTGGAGAGGAGTTCCACCTTTTCAATACCAATTTATTCGGAGTGAATAAACCAGTAGATAATGTGTTGTCTCCGTGTGATTAAAACAAATATCTTTTGAGAGATATCTGAGTTAGCTGGGATGGGTTGTGCCTTGCATCACTGGGTCCATGATGTCTTTCTTCAATACCGAGAATCATTAGCAAAAATGACCTCAATAGCATATGTATTGACCCGGTTTCTGCCTAAAGTTGTAAGGAGGGCTTCTTTCTTTACACCCTTTATCTTTACAATTCTTTTTCATTCTTCAACCCCTTCAATGCTTACCAATACGTCATCACTAGCACCTTGTTGTGATTGTTCCAGTGCTAACTTAAGTACTTGGTCGGCATTCAGCTACGTTCACAATCTTTCTCCATCTTTCCTAAGGACTACTATTTCTAGCTATGGAATGTCCTTGGGAAGATTCCTCCGGTTCTAGAGAAATCATTGGACTTTAACCTATCCTACCATCCTTATGTCACCACAATCTTCACCGTCGTGAATAGAGATGTTTTGGGTAAGTGTATGTCACCATGAAATCCATTTTGAAGTGCAAATCCATTTTGCTCCCCCTTAACATATGCTACGATATTCGAAAACATTTCGCACATGTCGGGATGAGCAAACACGTTAAGTCAAACCATTTGTGATTAATCATTTCCCATATTAAATCACATTTTCTCCCCCATATAAAAATATTAACCCAATCGATGTTTTTAATATCAATTGATTTAATAGTCTTTTAAAAAATTTGGGAAGAAAAATGCAAATCCAATTATCTTCGTGATATTAACAAGCTCCCCCTCAAATTAATGAGGGTGTACTTGAAACGTAAATTAAATACCTTTTAAACACAAGTGTAAGGTATTTATTACGTGCAAAGATCAGATATAATAATGAATTCACAAGATTAGCAATGTACGAGGTTGGACCTGAATAATGGAGAACATCATATGGAAGAAGCACATGGTTCTTGTTCACGAATGTTGGTCACCTCGTCACGTCCCCGAGAAAATTAATTCCCGTTGTTGAGTCAAAGCTTTCCGGTGAAATGCTTGACTTGAGTATGAAAAGCGGGTTGCTATCTGAAATAATAGCAAACCATTTTGAGCATGTTTTAAAAGTTTGAACTTCTGCTCGAACTTTATTTACAACCCCGTGTCATTATTGAATGACATTTCTAGGTTCGTAAATATTATCGATTCCAGAAGACATGCTCGTTTTATCAAAACGTTTTTGAACACACCATTTTGAAAGATTTAGAAAAATCTTTTGAGAAATTCTTGAAAAATTGTGTTCAAAGTTTTGAAAAACAATTACTTGAGCTTAAGATGTTGAATATCTTATAAAACGAGCTCAAGTCCGAGAAGTTGTAAACTTCCCGTTGTTAAGGATAAGTTTATCATCGGCGATAAACTTTCCTTTTATCTGAAGAATGAGTCCTAAGCTGACATTTACTTAGAAGTCGTTTTCATGAGCTTGAAAATTTGACTGTTTTAACGGAAAGCTCATGACCGAGAAAGGTTAATTTCTCGTTATGAGGAAAAGTTCTCTTATTTAAAAGATACACTTTCCTTTCTGAGCTTAAAACTTCGAATGTTTTAATACAAGCTCATGACCGAGAAAATTGAATTTCTCGTTATGAGGATAAGTTTATCATTAATGATAAACTTTCCTTTATTTGAAGTTCGAGTTACAGTCTGACATTTAACTGTAAGTCATATACACGAGCTTAAAACCTTTGAATGGTTTTAATGTAAGCTCGTGTCCGAGAAAATTTTAATTTCTCGTTATAAGGATAAGTTTATCATCGGCGATAAACTTTCCTTTATTTGAAGTTCGGGTCATCATCTGATATTTAATGATGAGCCTTGATGCATGAGCTTAAAAACTTGGAATGTTTTTTATATAAGCTCATGCCCGAGAAAAATTAATTTCTCGTTTTTAGGATAAGTTTATCATCGGCGATAAACTTTCCTTTCTTTGATGAGCGAGTTATAGTCTGTGATATGACTATAAGTCCTTTTACACGAGCTTAAAACCTTTGAATAGTTTTAACGGAAGCTCGTGTCCGAGAAAATTTAATTTCTCGTTTTGAGGATAAGTCATCATCGGGATGAACTTTCCTGTCTTTTGAGAGCGAGTTACAGTCTGTTATGTGACTGTAAGTCCTTGTTTGCAGCTTAACCATGAATCCCCTGAGACATTTGTTTCTCTGATATCTGCTTCTTCAGCAACCAAACTCTAAGAGTGTCCTTAGTTGAACGGTACACAACGATTGGACCGCTTCGTTCTTTTGGAACATCAACTTTGGTACCTGCAATCTCATTAGGAGTTTGTATACTTTTGCATGGGTTAGAGATATCTATTTTTGAAGCACGTGGGGGTTCACAGTTGGCTTTACTTGTGTCAGAGGTGGCCTGAGGGGATGATTCACTTGTCTTAGTTGGCAAACGTTTCCTTTTATAGAAAACCTTAAGTTTAGGTTTAAGTGATGTATCATCCTTTGCAATTTCCTCCCCAGTAGTCTTCGTAGAATCAGAGACTATCCTAGTTAAAGGGCACTCGTTTCCTACAAGAGTGAAAGTTCTACCAGTGGGGTGCCACATTTTGCCAACGGGTTTGATTTTAGCAACCCACTGGGATTTAAGTCTAGCACGGGAGTTCACCTCATTAAGCAATTTTTTGATACAGGAATCATGATTTGCCGTAAAGACACATTTTCTACATGTTTTACAAGTAGCATATTTAATGTCAGAGTAAGATCTAGAATCCCTAGATGATTGATTGATGCTCCTAGGATTGGACATGCTACGGTTAGCAGTGTTGGGTAAACTAGAAGGCATCTGACTAGGTTTGAAATTCCTATCTCTTACATGTGTCTTTTGCTTAGCTTCCCTAAGATCAGATTCATGGCAAACGTCATTTGAACTAGTTCTAGACGTGGTCTTCGTATTTTTAGGGAAACTAGAGGCAATCATATGATTTGGCCTTGCTAAAGCTGATTTAGTCACATTATGCCTAGTTGGTGGAGTGACAGTTCTAGAAATATGACCCAAATCAACTTGGGAGGCAAACCGCGGTCTCGAGGATTGTGGTCGCTCGGATCTAAATGCAGTAGGTTGTCTGACAAACGGTTGTCTTACGAACTGATTTGTAGGCGGTTTCCCCAAGATTGATGGTTTTTCAAACTTAATGTCCACACTAGGTCCTTTACTTTTCCTTAACTCGTTTTTCAACGCAGCTATAGCAAAAACCTTTTCCTGTACTTGAGCCTTTAATGTTTCATTTTCTTTGAGCACGATATCTTGGGATGCCAACTTAGATTCAAGCAGATGAATTTGTTTCAAAAGATTATCCTTTTCAGCTTTAGAATCTAGAACAGTTTGATCCAATTTTCTTTCAAGAACAACGTTTGACTTTTCAAGTTTTTCAAAGTATGTTTCAAATTTGTCCGTTTTCTTAGAAAATTCAAGTTTGGCATCCTCAAGATCTTTTGATTGCCGAGCTACGATCGTTTCGAGCTCTTTAATCTTGGAATCAGAAGCAGACAATGAAGTAGTTATAATACAATTTTCATGTTGTACTATAGCATTCTGAACAATCTCTCCCCCAGTATGACTTACATCGGATGAATCAGAAGTGGTATTTTTATCACTCTTTTCCATCCCATGTTTGTCATAATTAGGTTCAGAATGCTCAATATGCGGCATGTTATCAACATATACATCATAACCAACATCACATTGTACCATGTTTGCAGGCTCTTCGTCATAAATGGGTAAGGTGTCATCAAGAGAAATCTCGTGAACATTCCCCGACGTGCCACTGATATCATGTTGTCCTTCTGAATCCGTGCTCTTGCCATCGTTAGGCTCCAAGTTGTCAACCGTATGACCATTCTCCTCTTGCATCTGCGGCATTGATTCTTGCACTCCATTATCATATGTTTGCTGAAGTTGTGATTGTTGATAAATCGAAGACGAGACTGATGTCATGAGTTTCAGAATTGTATCACGGAAGACTCGAAGTTCAGTATGTGTATCTCGAAGAAATGATTGGCAAATCATTGAACTTTCAGACTTGATGATATTGAACTGGAGGAAAGGCGTGAGTTGTGTCACAAGAGCCTTATAAGCAAGTGCCGATGCAGAGTGATTAAAGCTTTTATTGTTAAGTTCCTCGGCAAGTTGGGTCAAAGTGGTAAAAATGGAGTCGATGAATATATGACGATCTTGTCCAAAGATTGTCACAAATTCGCTCCCTCCTTGAATCCCCGAAAGAGTGACAAGATGAGACTGGAGTAGTTGAAAGGAGGTGATGCCACTTTTCTTAACTTCGTTTTGCCTTAAATACAACTCTCCCTTTTTACATGTCGAATCGAACGAATCCATTAAAGATCGAATAATACTTAAAATTCCTCGATAGATGGTATAAATGAAGCTCGTCACTTGGACTCGTCACGTCTGTCTTTAAATCCGGCCACAATAAACGTGAAATCCAACAAATATTTTTCCACGTTAACTTTTAGAATAACCGCCTCAACAATCCGTCGGCTAAATATCACGTCACTTTGTCCCGACTATAACGTAATATTATAAAAATTTTCAAAAATAAAATATTGAATAAAAATATGAATTGATAATCAAAATCAAGAAATATAATATCCAAAATAGAAATTAATGTTCAAAAAATATCCAAAATAACTAAAATTTCCAAAATAAAAATATTCAAAAGAAAAAAAATAAAATTTAAAAGATAATAATAAAAAAGGATAAAACTTTAAAAAAAACTGATTTGATTTTGGATATATTTTTGGAAAAATAATTTTAAAATGTAGACAAAATCTAAATTGTGTTAACTAAAAACAAGTTACTTAAATTAAACATCTTTTCTTGTTATGTCCGTCTAACAAAAACGTGTTCTTTAAAAACTTGTGGATTCTTGTTTACTCCGTCACACGTGGCCCAACCTAAAATATCCCACCGCCCCACTTGACTCTTTGTTTTCTCCGCCTAAATAAAATATATTCCTAATTTCTCTCTCTCTCTCTCACAATGTCGTCCGCCCAAATTTCTCTCTCTTCTCAAACATCACACAAACCTCTCCGTCTCTTAATACTTCTCTCTCTCTCCTAAACCGATATCACACAAAACTCTTTCTTTCAGTTCTCAAAAGATTTACTCCATCTTAACCATGCTTTATCCTAGTTGTATCCGCCCATCAAAAATCCACAATCCTAATCTCTCTTCTCTGCTCAACCGAATCCCAGACCCAGATAAAGAACACCCTTGTTTTGAATGATCAAAACAAATTATGGCTTCAAGATCTTTATATAAAGATCTCAGGTAGGTATTTTTAATTTTATGTTGAGTCCCTCTTCTTCTGTAGAGTCTTTCTTGTTTGAGTTGTCAAAATTGAATCTTGGATCGATGATGGTTGATTAGACTGAGATCTTGGGTTGTGGGGGAGGGTTTTGATTCGAGAGTGTTGTTGTGGGTTTCAGTGTCATGAGGGAAAGACGAGAGTGTGTCGAGGCTGTAAGGGTCTGTTTGGTGTCAGTTTGTCGAAAGGGTGAGATGTGAGAGAGGGAATCGAGGGTGTTCTGGTGAGGATTTTGGTTTGGGGGTTTGGGTTAGTCTGGGTAAATGAGTCGAGAGTTTGTTTTGGTCAGTTGAATTGAGTTTTCTGTATGAGAAGGGTGTTTGGAATGGTGTTCGAGAGGGTTGGGATGGGTCGTCGAGGGTATTGGTTTGAGAGGGTGGGTGTGATGAGTGGTGTCCGAGAGTGTTTTGAGTCTTCAGTCGAGTCGAGTTTATTCCGAATAGAGAGTGTGAGGGTCAGTAGTCGAGAGAGTTAGGGTGGGTAGGTTGTACGAGAGGGTTGTCGAGTTTGTGAAACTGTTGGTGGCAGTCAAGAGGTTGTGTTTGGGGGTCGAGAATTTGAGGGACTGTGTGTCTAGAGAATGTGAGGGAGAGTTTTTAGACGAGAGGTGTGAGGGTGATGATGTCGAAATGGGTGTGATTGGGTGAGTCTAAGAAGTTTTGGTTAAGTCTAAAGGTTTTGAGAGAGTGTTAAGTGTGTCGAGGGAGTCAAATGAGAGTCCTATTCGGAACTTTCCCTATTCGGAACTTTCCCTATTCGGAACTTTCCCTATTCGGAACTTTCCCTATTCGGAACTTTCCCTATTCGGAACTTTCCCTATTCGGAACTTTCCCTATTCGGAACTTTCCCTATTCGGAACTTTGTCTATGCGGAACTTTGTCTATGCGGAACTTTGTCTATGCGGAACTTTTTGTCATGCGGAACTTTTTGTCATGCGGAATTTTTTGTCATGCGGAAAGTGTTGTCTATTCGGAAAGTTTTCTTATGCTGAAAAATGAAATCGTTCGATCTCAAAAAAATTGAAAGACTGATGGAAAAAGACAGATGATACTTGACAATTTTGGACTGTTTGGATTGGACACATGGACTGTTTTGACCAAGAAAAAACCTTTGGACTGATAACTGATCTAAAAAAATTTGATTAAAAATAATTAAAAAGTGACTGATTAAAAAAAAATTGATTAAAAAATGAAAAAAAAAAAAAAAAAGAACGACTGAATAAAAAAACTTGACTAAATAAAAAAATAGATAAACTTGACTTGATTAAAAAAAAATTAAAAAAATGTGATTATAAAAAACTTATTATTGAAAAAGAAAAACTGATTATTTTAAAAAAATTGATAAAATGAGACTAAAAAACTGATAATCAAAAACTGATGGTAAAAACATACGAAAAAAATAGAACTGATAAAAAATAAAAAATTGATAAAAAAGTTGATAGAATGATGAAAAAATTGATAAAAAAAATTGGAAAAGAAGGGATTTTTACCACCAAATCAAAAGATAAAAAATAAGCAAATCCTAAGATTCAACCATGGCTCTTGATACCAATTGAAGGCCTACTAATTCTAAGGATTTGGTAAATGATGGATTAGATCTATGGATTTGGTGGAAGAGATGGGGAGGAAGGAGATTAGGTGTAGAGAGAGAAAGGAGAGGGAAGGAAAGTAGAGAGAGAAAGTAAGATTAGATTGATGATTAAGTGTTAATCAATGAATGACCAACCCCCTCCTAACATGCTAGGAGGGGTATATATATAGCCCACCCTACATGTGGGCTATATGGACTATACAATTACAAAGTGGATCACGAGCCTATTACATAATTGTCGTTGGAGCGACCGATCCTTCATAAATACGTAAAACGTATTTCCAACAATTTTTTTTATGTTTAGTCATTATATTCGCCTAAGTCGTGTCTAAGGAATTAAGAGTCGAGTAGCCTAGTTTACTAATAGCTATGAATAAAGGTCGGTTGGCAATGTCTAAGCCCAAACCGACCCGTAGGACTTGTAATAGTCGGTTCCCCCTCATCTATATAAAAGGAGGTGAGGGGGAACGAACCAAACACGTCATTCTTTCAATAACTAATCAGAGTCGATTAGGGATCATACCTTGTGGGCGTCGCTTTATCTTTTTTGTCGATTCTGTTGTGTGTGTGTTCTTCATGATCGACATTTCGCATCTAGTAATCAGGGTTGTAGGGATTAAACCCTACAAGTGGTATCAGAGCCTAGGTTCACAGGGTGCACTGTTTTTCTAGGATCGATCGTGACAAGGGTTTCTTGGTGATCGAGTTAGATCGTCAAGGTAGAAGCTGCAGTAGGTTTCGACTTGAAAAGGGTTCTTCATCTTCGGTTGTTGTCTGCCATTTTTGTTCATCAGTGGTGGCTGGCTTTTGTTCTATGGAGGCTGGATAACAAAGAAGAAGAAGACGTTGGTTGGTTTTTGTGTATAAAAGTCAACCAAGGATTACAAAGGGTTTTATCTTTTTGGGCCTAAGGTGTTTTTTTAATATCTTTGTTAGGCCAAAATTTTTAGTCGGGATACAGATATTGTTGGTCAAGAGATAAAAATTATTTTGTTTTTCTTATAAAACAAAAAGTTATTTACTTTGTAATAGGACACAAGGGGACTTCGTAATTCGTGATTGTGAGGCTTAACGTATCACAAGGTTTAGAGAGTTACCGAAGGGATTTTTCGGTTTGTGATTGTGAGGTTTTCACAAGGTTTAGCAAATCAACAAAAGGATATAGAATGACGGGAGCCAAGTTTGACATCGAGAAATTCGATGGAACTGGTGATTTCGGGTTATGGAGAATCAAGATGCGTGCTTTATTAATCCAGAACGGATGTGAAGAAGCTTTGGAGGTTTTACCCGCGAATATGGAAGCTGAAGAGAAATCTAAGCTTGACAAGAAAGCTCACAGTGCCATGATTTTGTGTTTAGGTAACAAGGTTCTAAGAGAGGTTACCGGGGAGACGACTGCAACGGGGGTTTGGTCAAAGCTCGAGTCTTTGTACATGAAAAAGTCATTGGCCAACAATTTGTACCTGAAGAAGAAGTTGTATACATTCTACATGCCGACTGGACGAAAGATTTCCGAGCGTATAGATGAGTTCAACAAAATCGTTCTTGATTTAGCAAATATTGAGGTAAAATTCGAGGATGAAGATCTTGCTTTATTGTTACTCACTTCTTTACCAGCATCATACGAACACTTTGTAGATACCTTGCTTTATGGACGGGAAGCTTTGACTTTTGAGGACGTGATGGCCACACTAAATTTAACACTCTGTTCTCGAGTTTTTTTTTAAAGAATTGAAAGGGATGGGACGTGAAAGGATGGGAATGGATCATATGAGGAAGAAAGACAAGTGTAATAACTCATGTTCTTTAGTTTACATTTTTAGTAGAGAGGAAAGGAAAAGGAACATAACATAATTACTAAATAACCCTCAAATTATCCCCTAGCTCGTGGTGAATTATGTGTATGCGTTTGTAGTTTCTTATCGCAAATGTTGAATTGTCGACATCATAAGTAAAACAGTAAAAGATTGCAGAACATTTTATGATTTGATTATGTGTTGGAGCAAGGAATTATTGATTCTTTATCAACTGTGGTGTCAATTTGACATTCATTTTACGAATAAAATACCAAAGTGGCCTATAAACAACAAGCAAATTTTAGAAAAATGGACAAAAAGATAGTTATTGAAATATACGCTTGACAGTTGAGATTGAATTTGTGCAATATCACGAAAAAACAAACTCAAAAAATTATTCAACCAAATACTCTATAATACCCCTAAGTTCAATCCAAACAGTTGAGATTGAATCAATATATGAAAAAGCTATCACTAGGTAGGCTAACACATAATCACTACGTAGGTACATTCTATACAAATAAGAAATATACTGAAAGAAGTATATAACACAGTTTGGGTACAATGTTTAAAATTGATGACTTCCTAATAATGATGGAGCGTATATAGAAAACTAAGGGTATAGATGTAATATAACCAAAGCCTATGTTGCTAATCACTTGCTTCCAATCTTAATCATCCAAAAAATGGGCAGATCAAGAATACACATAAAAGCTCATACCTTTCTTTCCCTTCCTCTTCCCGTCCACTCTATTCCCTTTTTAAAAAAACTTGAGAACACAAAAAATTTGTGATTTCCCTTCCCTTCCTTTTCCATTCTTTAAAAAAAAACTCGAGAACAGAGCGTAAAGGAAATAAAAGAAAGGTCAAAGGCAAAGGGGGATGATGGTGAAGGGCTATACGTGAGGGGAAGAACTGATCGCAGGAATTCGCATCAGTCAAAGGGAAATTCAAGATCGAAGTCTCGAGGTGGAAGACTCAAATTCTTTATTTGCCAGTCTTAAGAGCACTTGAGAAGGTTACGTCAAGAAAGGTTACGTCAAGAAAGATGATCAACCAAGCTCCAGTAGTTCAATTTATGACGGTTCTGAGGTGATGATGGTGATGAGTGCAGAGAGACTGCAAGATTGGAGCATGGATTCAGGAGGTTCATATCACATGTCACCCAGGTTAGAGGTATTTTTTGATTTTCTGGAATGCGATGGGGGCGAGGTACTGTTGGGTGACAACAGGGAGTGCAAGATCAGGGGTATTGGCAAGGTAAAGGTACAACTGAAAGATGGGTCAAGTTTTATGTTACACAATGTCAGGTACATTCCTGAATTGAAAAGAAACTTGATATCGCTGGGAACTCTTGAAAAAGAGGGATATACCGTAAAATTGCAGTCGGGAAAAGTCAAGGTGATTAATGGTTCTAAGGTTATTATATCTGGAACCCAAAGGGAGAATTGTGTGTACTCTTTGGATGGCCATGCAGTGGCCGGTGAGCTTAATGCTAGTGTTAAAGAAAAAGACAGTCTTGTGCAGGTTTAGCATAAAAGACTCGGACATATCAGTGAGGCGGGACTACACGTGCTGGAAAGGCAGGGTTTGTTTAGCAAGAAGAGTCTAGGTAAGCTCGATTTTTGTGAGAATTGTGTTCTGGGAAAGTCACATCGAGTCCGTTTCGGTGTAGGAAGGTACACTACTCAGGGAGTGATAGACTATGTTCATTCAGACTTATGAGGTACGTCTCAGATGGAATCACTGGGAGGTAAGAGGTATTTCTTATCTATAGTTGATGATTATTCCAGGAGGGTATGGGTTTATGTTCTCATGTTCAAACACGAAGCATTTGGGAAGTTCAAAGAGTGGAAGCAATTAGTAGAGAATCAGACTGGGAGGACGGTTAAAAAGCTTAGGACGGATAATGGTCTTGAGTTCTGTAACTGGGAGTTTAATCAGCTATGCACTGAGAGTGGGATTGCTAGACATTTGACAGTTGCCGGGACACCGCAGCAAAATGTGTTAGCAGAACGGATGGACAGAACTCTCATGGACAAGGTACGTTGTTTATCAATACAGTCTGGATTGCCCAAGATCTTCTGGGCAGAAGCGACATGTACGGACGCATATCTTATAAATAGGTCACCATCGACAGCGATTGAGAAGAAGACACCTATGGAGATGTGGTCGGGACATCCTAGTGATTATGGGATGTTGAGGGGTTTCGGCTGTGTCGCATATTCACACGTTAAACAAGATAAGCTCGAGCTGAGAGCGGTAAAATGCGTTCTTTTGGGGTATTCTGAGGGTGTGAAGGGATACAGACTATATAGGCTTGATAATGAATCACCTAAAATAGTCACAAGTAGGAACGTGGTCTTCAATGAAAGTGTCATGTACAAAGACACGTTGAAGGATTCTGGTGCAGGTAAAGATAAGTATGTTGAGGAATTACAGGTTGAGGTGGAACTACAGAGGTTAAATAATCATACGCCTGAGGAAGACCATCCAGTTCAGGAAGATCAAACATGTCAGGAAGATCAGACAGATCAGGAAGATGGCTATGATGAAGATGTAGGGGTTCAAGATATTGATCATCCACCGGATCTCACAAATTATCAATTGGTTCGGGATAGAGAGCCAAAGACAAGAACGAAACCGGCGAGGTTTCGGGATGAGAGTAATATGGTTGCTTACGCATTTGCTGTAGCAGAGGAAGAAGATACTCATGAACCATTGACATACCAAGAAGCAGTTGCTTGTGAAGACAGTTCTAAGTGGAAAGCTGCTATGAAAGAAGAGATGGATTCTCTAAGGAAAAACAAGACCTGGGTGTTAGTAGATCATCCAGCTGGGCAAAAGCTGGTGAGTTACAAATGGCTGTTCAAAATAAAGGAAGGGATTGAATGTGTTCAAAATCCTAGATACAAGGCAAGGTTGGTGGCTCGTGGATTCACACAAATGGCAGGTATTGATTATAATGAAGTATTTTCACCGGTAGTTCGACACACATCTATTCGGGTTATACTTGCATTGACTACGTGTAAATATTATGAGATGGAGCAGCTTGATGTAAAGATGACGTTTTTACATGGAAATCTTGAAGAAGTGATCTACATGAGGCAGCCACCGGGATTTGAACAAGGTAACAAGGTATGTTTGTTAAAGAAATCTCTTTATGGTTTGAAGCAGACACCTAGGCAATGGTACAAGAGGTTCGATGAGTATAGGTTGAGCAACGGGTTTAAGCGTAGCAATTACGACAGATTCGTATATTACAAGAGTTATGCACCAGGGGAGTATATCTATCTATTGTTATATGTAGATGATATGTTGATTGCTTGTAAAAGCAAGGCTGAGATCGCGGCTACCAAGTCTTTGCTCAAAATGGAGTTCGACATGAAAGAGCTCGGGGAAGAAAAGAAGATTCTTGGTATGGAGATCGTCAGGGATCGCGGTCGCAAGATTTTGAGGGTGTCACAATCCGGGTACGTTTCTAAAGTTTTAAACAGGTTTAGAATGGACAATGGGGAGTCGGTTCAGATACCATTGGATGGGGAATTCAAGTTGTCGTTGAAAGATTGCCTAGTTAGGGATTGTGATGTTTAAAGAATGAGTAAGGTGCCGTATGCTAATGCGGTTGGGAGCTTAATGTACTTGATGGTATGTACGAGGCCAAACATAGCGTATGCAGTAAGTGTAGTTAGCAGATATTTGGCGAATCCGGGTAAACTCCATTGGAAAGCAGTGAAGTGGATTATGAAGTATTTGCAGGGCACTGTAAACGTGGGTTTGGTGTATGAGACAAATCTTGGAAACCATGTGGATGTAACAGGTTTTGTTGATTCAGACTACGCTAAAGATCCGGATAAGGGTAGGTCTCTCACTGGTTACGCATTTTTAGTACAGGCATGTGTTGTAAGCTGGAAAGCACCGCTACAACACGTGGTGGATTTTTCAACTACAGAGACGGAGTATATGGCCCTTACGGAGGCTGTGAAGGAAGCTATTTGGCTAAGAGGACTCTTGGAAGAGTTGGGCGTGAAGCTCAACACTGTTGCGGTTAATTGTGATAATCAGGGCGCGATTCACTTATCGTGGAATCGTGTTTTTCATGAAAGGACAAAGCACATCAATGTGCGTTATTACTTTATCAGAGAAGTCTTGGAAGCTAAGACGGTCGAAGTTCTGAAGGTGGGTACTGAACACAATATTGCGGATGCCTTGACGAAGGTGGTACCTCGACGCAAGTTACAACACTGCTTGGAATTGGTGAGTGTTGGGATAGGCTAATATATGTCTAAGGTGGAAATTGTTATGTTTAGTCATTATATTCGCCTAAGTCGCGTCTAAGGAATTAAGAGTCGAGTAGCCTAGTTTCCTAATAGCTATGAATAAAGGTCGGTTGGCAATGTCTAAGCCCAACCCGACCCGTAGGACTTGTAATAGTCGGTTCCCCCTCATCTCTATAAAAGGATGTGAGGGGGAACGAACCAAATACGTCATTCTTTCAATAACCAATCGGAGTCGATTAGGGATCATACCTTGTCGGCATCGCTTTATCTTTTCTGTCGATTCTGTTGTGTGTGTGTTCTTCGTGATCGATATTCCGCATCTAGTAATCAGGGTTGTAGGGATTAAACCCAACAATTTTTTATTCATAAAATAAAAACCTTTATTCATACATTTTATTCAAATCATATACGCGGGTAAATGAAAACGATACATGGGTAAATAACAACATTACGAGGATATTAAAAATAGCACATGGATAAATAAAAACGATACACGAATAATTTAAGAAAAAAACCGCGGATAAGTTTTTAAAACCTCCCAATAATGAAGATACTTAAACCGACACATATGCTGAGCTTCATAGTCACGAAGAGCGTTATTCATTATATCTTCGACAATTGCTTCAATTACCCGTGTACGATTTGCGTTGTTGTAACATCCAACAAACTTATGCACGACCATCATTAGGAACTTCCATTTCCCGTTTAGGCTATCGTACGTTTGTTTACTTGGATCATCTAAACGGCCCTCCATCATGTGCAAAACCTCGGCCCAAATTTACGAGAATCTCTTGTGTTAGAGATAGAGTTTTTAGCAACAAAGTTCCAAGCACGACACAACGCTATTTCTTCCTCGGGTACCCATAGTAGCGGCGCCATTAGAGATGTTAAAAAAGATGATGTTTTGGTGTTTGAGGAAGAAGATGTGAAGAAATGGGAAGTAAAAGAGAATGTTATAAGAAAAAATGGGGATAAAATTAAGTAAAAAGGTGGTTTTTATAAGAAAAATAAGTTCTAGACAAAGTGGCGCCGGTGAGTTTACCCTTGGGTTTTGATCATAGCGACCAAGTCGCGCGTGAATGGATTGCCCAAGGAGATAAAAGTCAGACGCGACTTTATCCAACTCACGGATAAGTTTTAACCCACTCCCCTCAACCTAAGCATACCCGACAGCAACAAAAGCAAAAAAATGCATCTTATTGCAAATACACATTACCCTTTGTAACATTTCTATATTAGTTTCTAAATTGGGATTTAACACTTTTCCAAATGAGTCAAAATGTACTTTTTCCTTGAAATTAGGGCTAAGTACAAAAAGAGACTAAAGTACATCTAATGGTCCCCTACCCAGACTTTTTTTTTCAAAATTCCAAAAAAAGACTTGTACTTTTGATCAACTGATCAACCCACTTAAAATTTTGACACGTATACAACTGATCAACTTTTTTTATTATTATCTTCTCCCAAAACTTTGACCTATACATTATGACATTTGTACTGTTCCATTGATCAACCGACGGCGGATCAACTGATCAACCTTCTTTTTGACTTTGAAAATTGAAAAAGTTTACAAAATAACTGTACACATCGGTAAGATAATATTTTAATTTTCTTCTTTTGATTGTACTTGTTTTGTACCGTTTTCATTAAAATGCCTATATCAATTTTTTATTAATTCATGTTTCAATTGTCTTGGTTATCATGATTCCTTTGGTAAGTTTTTTCTTTAATTTATCTTAATTCATGATTGAAATCTATTTGATTATGTTTTTTAATTCATGTTTCAATTATCTTGGTTATCATGATTCCTTTTGTATGTTTTTTTCTTTAATTTATCTTAATTCATGATTCAAACCTATTTGATTATGTTTTTTTAATCAGATCTATATTGATTAGTTATTTGCAAAATAATTTAAGGATTTGTTTCGATGCAAAATTTTTTATTTTTTTATAATGAAGCATGCTCATCTGCATATACTTCAATGTTTTTAGGTTAGATACGACAGTTTAGAGGCCATTCTGAATTTTATCTCTGTAAATCACATTGAAGGTAAGCAGCTCCCAACTTGCTTACAAAAAATGCTCATTCTGCCCCCATAATAAACATATAAGCATAAGTATCTAACTGCTTAATAGTGGGTTCACATTTCCTGGACCAGATAAACAATTTGGTCGGAAAATGGTGATCAAGTGGCGAAACAAGGTGAGATGAAAGTAGGAAGCTCAAGGTCAGGTCTTGGTGAAAGGTTGGCGGCTAGAACTGGTTATAGTACTCCGAGGTTGAATACAGATATTGTTAAACCTTCTGCTGACCTGACAAAGAATCGTCTTATTTGATGATCCCTCCTAGTTTAAGTCCAACGTCTTTTTTAGATTTAGCAGTTTTTCTGTCAAACTCATTGGTAAATTCATTTACTTTCCTTTTAAATTTCGATAGATGTACTATTTGTTGTTTGACCTTGGTTTTTCGGACGGGCGTGCTTTTTTTTAAGTTGTGATCTTAGTTGTTCAAGTGTCTGACATATTTACTGTTAATTTAAGGATTTCCATGTAAAGTGACCTGTGAACAATCTAATTGTTAGATTCAGCTAGTGATTGAAAAACTTTGGTTAGTTAACGACTGCATGTATAATGATCTTTAAAACAATTCGAGTAACAAAACCAGCTTTGTTTCGGTTACTTGTAAAGTATCAAGGGGGGGTGTTTGGGATTGTGTATTTTAAACCACTTATGCCAAACTGATTTTAAGTGTTAATTACTCTTAAACTGGTAGATAATCAACTCACCCCAACACTCTGAACTGCTTATAAATTAAACAGAAAAGCACTCACGTAATCAATTTCAAACACTCCACTAATCCTAATTTGTTTTACTATATCCAAAGATTGTTGATAGCATAATACCAAACACCCCATATTGTGGAAATATTTTGATTAGTTATTTGGTTGTTCCTTTTGCAGGCTCAACCATCTCCAACAACTGGAAAATTCGAGTTGTTTTGTAGCAAAAAAAGAATCCCTGTAAAACGGGTTTAAAAATGACACCTTATGTAAGACTGTTAAATATATGTAGCGAACTTTAGATATGTATGTTTTTTTACAAAAATTGATGGTGGTTATGTTGTAACTTTAGGTCAATCCACCATTTATGTCTTGGCAAACTGAGAATCGTTTTCCCTCTCAAAATATTCAAACGTCCCAAAATGGCACTTCACTTCATCATCATTCGGTTGCAACCGAGAAGAGGGAAGAGGTAAATGGAATTGTTCAAGAACATCATGATGAGGATGCATATCAAAGAACGAGTGGGGATAATGGTAATAATAGCATCGACGATGGATATAATTGGAGGAAATATGGGCAAAAACAAGTCAAGCGACATCCAAGGTGGCAATGAGTGGGGTCATGATGGTAACCTTGAAGTGACATCATCGACTATCGTTCATCAAGGTCAAAATGGAACTTAGTTTGAATCTAGTGATGCCATAGATGGGTCCACCACTTTTTTCTAATGACGAAGAGGAAGATGACCGTGCGACACATGGCAGCGTGTCATTAGGCTATGATGGTGGAGGAGATGAAACTGAGTCTAAACGAAGCTTCAATAATCTTGTTTGTTTTTACAGTCTACATATTCAGCAAGTGCTTAATGGTATGAATGACAATAACAATGGAGGGGCAAAACCGTCTATTTCAGACCAGAGTGGTGGCGGGTTGACAAGAAGTGACAGTTTTAAAGGTGGCTCACACAGTGACTCATGCGCGGGTGGTGAGAAAGCGGTTGATTTGCCTCCCGTGTATGACATTTTCCAGGATATAGTTAGTGACTTTACTGAGGATGGGTTCTTTGACAATGATGAACCTGGATGGAAGGTATGAGCGGTGGAAGGGAGACTTACTTCTGAGAATATATGGTTGTATAGTCTGATTTCTTATTTTTTTTTTGGCTATGGAGTTTAGTGGCTATGTGGGGTTATATTTTCTGTTTTAGTTGTTAATGGAAATGCAACCTATGCAGATAATGATCCTATCAGTTTTTAAGTATTTTTAATACCAGATTAACTAATTTATGACCATTTAAGCATTACTTTGCTCCCAGAATGATTGTCTACCATTTGCTCAGAAAGTAAAGATTGTATACTACAGCAGAGTTGAATTGCTTCATTAGTAATGTCATAAGAAACAGTTTTGACCAAATTGTTTTTTTAACATTGTGGATGTATTACATTGATTCAAAAGAAAGTAATAGCCGTCTGATATGCCAATTTTACAATCAAAAGTGCATGTCGGGACTGCTAACCAACTTTGGTGTCGGTATTGTCATGCATCAGTAGAAGACTAATCCTATAGTTATTGGCTAAGTGCATAGAACATCAGAACTACAGCAGCAACGACAAATCACAATCGCATTACGGAAACTGGTAACCAACTTTGTTGCCGGTCTTGTCATGTATCAGTAGAAGACTATAGCTAAATCGTTAATAACAAAGTGCATAGAACATTAGAACCGCAACAACAGTGACAAATCAAAAGCGCATCACGGAAACTGCTAACCAACTTTGTTGCATGTATTGTCATGTATCAGTAGAAGATTATAGTTACTCACAGCCATAGAACATTAGAACTACAACCGCAATGACAAATCATAGTATAGGTGAATACATCCCGGCAACAAAGGAAAAGCCTTTTATGACATCCTGATCTCAATTATTTGTGAATATTGTTAATATCTAATACAAACATTCTAGTAAAGTTAACCAAAAAGATCTGACATCAACAAGAAACAAGGTACCAAAGAACAAAGAAAAAGTGGGAATTTACTCGGATTCCTTCTCAGACATCAATTAACAATACCAATGATCTCATCGTATGAATTATCATTACCCACCACAACCCCGCCGCCAAGTAACGTGTTGAGAATCATTTGTTCCCAACCTCGTATGCTTGTAGTAAAAGAACTAAAACGAGGGGGCTGCTACTCGCCTCACCTTCAGATGGTATGGGTGTACAGCAATAATCTGCATCAGGGTAATATTTCAGTGTACACTTTCCGCTGGGATCAATGATATCCACATCAAATGCAGGTGACAGAGGTCGTCCGGCAACTTGAACATGGGACACACTGGATCATCATGAAAACGTTATAAAAATCTTGGTCCATTTAAACTGCTATTCTGCGTGACCGGCCGAAAAAGATGGGAGTATGTACATGTTCCCACTAACGTCAACTTTAGACATGAACAAGAACAAGAACAAACACCACCTCCCCACCAGTCCAATGTACTAAGCCTTTGTTTTCTTTTGATGGTTTGATTTTTGTCCATTGAACGTGCTTAAAAAATTCACAATACCACTAGCTATACAAATTTAAGTAACACAAACTTACTAACACAGTATTCTACCTCATAAGACCTGAAGATGTCAACATGTCTTACGTAACTATCGAACCTCATAGAAACCAAGGAGAAACATCATTTAAATATATTTATATAGTACAGATACTTGTTGGCAGAGAACAATGAAATTAATGGAACACGTAGAGCGGTTTGTTAACAGACTATTACTAGCCATCAAAACTCATTTTTGGTTAGCAAAATATATGACAGCCAGCGTTTACCCTGGACATGAATCGGGGAAAGATAGCTCGAAGAATGGATGGCATTCTTAATATGATTATTGACTAGAGGACACTTGATCTTTAAATGTTCATTTCTCAAATTTCAATACTTGGCTATATGAGTTAGTGATCGATTTAAAAAAAAACTTATCTGATTGTAGGTTTGACTCTAAGTAAGATTGTATTATGAGGTAAAAAGAAACGGTTTGGTTTCTTTCAACTCCTGAAAAGCTCAACCCGGATCGTGCAAGTTTATGAATGTGTATATTATGCATAACAATCCTATCAGTAATATAGGCAAACAATTTCTAAAAGGTGAACTTCTGATATAATATTGTTGAAAGTAAGTTAAGGAACTTTTGGTATGTTCATATTGAAGAAATTTAACTTAACGGTATGATAATAAATGAATAATACTATAGTATCATCCAAATAAGTAGACTAATGGTATATAACCAGACCTGATATTAGATGGATGATAAAATAATTGATTCATCGATTTGATGATAAAAATCCTACTAAAACTAGAAACTTTGGTAACATACTTTAAATTCTATTGATCCACCTTAAAGACTCTTCTAAGCATATTTGTAGATAAAGATTTCTCAATAATCCTAGAATTTTACATCCCTTTTAATATTAAAACACAACTTCCATTATCCATAGTGTTTGGCTTAACAACTTATTTAAATCAACTAAGCTTTTTCATTGAAGTTAGGTAAATGAGGAACTTAGCTATAAGAACTTATTTAGCTCATTTATGTGGAGGAGCTGTTGTAGAAATGGGGAGAGAAGACAACCTGCCACTCTAGGTCTTTTCTACCTCAGAATCAATCCAGGCTATTTCATAGTCTCCAAGCTATAGTCAAGGAGAAAAAAGGATAATTAGTCCAAAATTTTGACTTTCTTAACCACAAATTAGTTATCTTTTAACATCATAAGATTGATGGCTAAATTTTATATTATATAAATTGATATAGTCGACATTTCAAATATACACAGGAATAGTAAACATGGAAAAACTCTAACGACACATATTGGAAAACTATCTAAATTTGAGTTTTACTAGTTTGAATCACTAAAATCAATAGTGGACACTGTCATGGAACGATATTCAAAAGGCACAAGGTCAAAATAGTTGATGATCAACATACAACTGTAACCAAATGTATCAGCATGTTGCTGTCATGATAGAGTGAAGAAACAGAGAAACGCTCACCTTCTTAAACAGAACATTGCTCAACAGTTTCTCAGAGAGTTGCACCTAATTTTCACATGAGCACTCCTTATCAGATGCAGATTTTAAGATATATGTTGCAGCAGAACATCCAGTTAAACTTTTATGTACTTAATGTGACATCAATTGTTTCTTCAATTTGAGGAGCATATACACGAGGATAGACATTCTTCAGGCAGTGTTGCTTCAGATGTTCAGTTATTTCTAGCCGATGTGGATGCTTCAGATGTTCACCTGATAACTTTAAGAATCTTGTTCTATTGAAGCATCTCACGGGAGATACTCAGGAATTAGCTCCTCACAGTTGTCCATGATAAAGACCCTCCTTACATACAGCTTGATGTTGTTCATCTTCTTTCAAGTGTCAAAGAGATCAAATGGAGCCCTCTTTGGAACAAAGAGGATTTCCTTGAACTCAAGTTGTCCGTCAACAGAGAAGTGTTTCACAGCAAGATGATCCTCCGAATCATTGGTTAAGCTCTTGTAGAAAGAAGCATACTCGTCTTTGGTGATCTCTTCTGGTTTACGAAGTCGGACCGGTTTCTGCTTGTTGATAACCTCCCATTCATGAGTAACCTCCTTGATCTTTTTCTTCTTACCTTTCTCCTTCTCATTTTCTTCATCGACTTCCTCGATATCACCTTCTTCTTCCTTTTTAAGAAAGGTAGAACTACTTGATGCAAGATTTAAAGAAGATTGACCCCCCAATGACGAAAAGGTGTTTGACCCATTAAAGATTCGAGACTCATTTAAGTTATTGAACTCTGAGAGCCGGTTATTCGGTTTATTAAGTTGTTGAAGGTGACCCGGATCAAAATACGTCGGAATCCCTTGAAAAAGATTCGTACTTTGGTGATTTTGTGGTGTTTGTAATACAACCGGTTGGAACTTATTTGGAGCAATTGAATTGGTTATGTTTTGGGTGTGGGTTGGTTGGATCATCTTCGTCTTTTCTTTTCCGATTGAGTTTCCCATTTGGATCTCTACTACCGGCTTCTTGTCCACCTTCACCTCCTTGATTTGACCTGTCTTGGTTATTGTTTGACTTGGGCTGATATTTTGACTCGACTTTTTTTGCTTATTACATGTTGCCATACATTGCGTAATTCCTCAAGGCGGACTGGCTTCACAAGGTAGTCACAAGCACCATGAGTGATCCCTTTCATGACAAGCTTTGGGTCAATGTTTGCTGACAACCTGTAATAATTCCAAGAAACATTATATACCATTAGCCCACTCGCTCGGAAATTTAGATACTTAGATTTTGGTCAAACCAACTAAAAGCTTCAAGTTATGACGAAAACTAATAAATCGGTTATTTGACTTCACAACTTGAAAATGAATGCAAAACATAATACATGCCATCTTTTATCAGTAAAGACACTTTAGGTCAAACAAACTAAAAGTTAAAGCTTTGATGGAAACTAATTGAACCCCAATCGGTTAATTAACTTACTCAATAACGAGCATCAAACATTGACACACACACCATCTTTCAAACAAAGGTGAGTTCTTTGAGTCAAACCAACTTAGACTCTAACATCAAAAGTTCTTTCGAAAAAACTAACAGACCCACATAAACTTTAAACACTTTATCGACTTCAGAACTTAATAAAGGACAACAAAAACACACAATTAACAGTTATGTGATTATAGATAGTATATTGAGAGTTACTGAAAATGGGCAAGCCTCTCTTGCTTTAAGAATTGGATGTATTACATTGATAAGCAAAAAATTAATCAAAAATAAATTATATAAACAACAAACTTACTCTTAATTGGGAATCCATAGATTGATATTGAAGCATTAAAACTGAAGCCCCAAAATTGAAATAGAGATGAAACAAGACGATTGCGAATGAAGGCTTTTAGATTGATCGGCGACGGAAAAATCAATGCAGGGTGTGTTGGTGTGTTCACTGTGTGTATAATTTTAGGTTTCAAATTTTTTTATTTTTTTAACATTTGTTCTTCCCTGTGATGTGTGTGTAACGTGTGTGTGATGTGTGTAATATGTTAAAAAAAATTTTGATTTTTTTATATAAATGTTATTTTCCAAGAAAAGATATACAAAATCTTTTATACAAAAAGTACAATTTTTTTTTTAACTTTTTCAATTTCTAAAGTCAAAAAGAAGGTTGATCAATTGATCCGCCGTCGGTTGATCAATGGAACAGTACAAATGTCAGAATGTGTAGGTCAAACTTTGGGAGAAGATAATAATAAAAAAGGTTGATCAGTTGTATACGTGTCAAAATTTTAAGTGGGTTGATCAGTTGATCAAAAGTACAAGTCTTTTTTTGGAATTTTGAAAAAAAAAATCTGGGTAGGGGACCATTAGGTGTACTTTAGTCTCTTTTTGTACTTAGCCCTTGAAATTATATTGGTTGCGATGATCTTCTCGACATTGATACGACATATTATCAATATATTTATCAACAAAGACTAACATATTTAATATGTCGTATCAATGTCGAGAAGATCATCGCAACCAATATAATTTCAACAACCAAAACCGTCTTAATGCTTTAAAAAGGTTGCGCAATAGGCTTTTATAAGTTTGGTTGATATGGGCTGTTAATAAGGGAGGACGGTTACAACCATGGTTTTAAATAAATTTCATTTTTAAGGGTTGTTATTGACCTAACATTAGAAAAAACGTATACATTTACTACATAATAAACACTTTTAAATTATGATATATAATATTTAATTTTCTTAAATGTGTATGCATAACTCTCAGGATTTTGAATAACTTTTAAACATTGTATGCATAAACTTTTCAAAAGAAGAAATGTTTTAGTCTTAAAATTTTAAGACTAATAAATTTAGAAAATGGTCTAAATGTTTTATAAGGTATTAAGATAAGAGGAATCACTATCGGTAACGCAATGTTATAAAGGTGGAATGGTAATGAATATATCATTATTGATATTGTTGTTTGGTTTGTATTAGTTGTGTATGAAATAATTTAATAAAATTTAAAATTTTATAATATATGTAGTGGAGAAATTTGAATTTTAATAAATATGTGGTAAAGAAGTAAAATATACGGGACCCACGGGAATGAAACATGAAAGTCACATTTACCCACAACAATGGATCTATGGGTATACTTTCATAACTTCATCTCATAGGCATCAACCAAAAATATTTATTTATTACGACAGTCATTGCACCATTCTCATAATACATACCAAACGCACCCTCAATGTTCAAAGAAAAAGATATAGAATATGCAGTTTTGAAAGAGAATATTGGACCAACTAATTTCAAAATGCTCATTAATACAAAGTTACAACACCCTTATACTATGATATTTAACCATAAAACCACTTAAGCTAAACAGAAAAAGATAAGCAATCCAGAGTCCAAACGCCCCCAAATCGTAGTGGCATAATCGCTTGTAACGCATCCATCAACAACTAAAATCACAATCCTATATTCACAAACCAACATAAAACACTACCATTACTTCCAATTTCTTCTTATTATCATCAAATCATCTACCTGTTCTTGTATCACAACATAATTGTGCATCTTATTTGAAATATAAACACATGATTAAAACTAAGATTAGGGCTATCATGCGACATATTTACCAATAGGCATAAGAAGAACAAAATTATGTCTCTTTATCACATTTGTGATAGCTTATCAAAATGGATAAGCTACGTTGCATATTGCGCATATCCACTCATTAGGACTCATATCCTATATAACACAATTCTTCTCTTTCTTTCACCTGCATAATCAAGAAAAAAAGTTACCAATTGAATTAAACTTAATCAAATTAAAATCCTCCAATATTATTAAGCGAAAAAAAATTAGACAGTGATTATTCAAAAAAGTAAACAACAAATCAAAATATCTGTATTATGAGTTTTAAGTCGAAACAACACATTAAAATAACAAAAAAAAATTATTTTTTTGAAACGACAGGAATTATCATTACTCGATACTAAATATGTACATAGAATATCAAGTACAAGAACCTCACAATCTACAGCCTCAATACTAACAAAATACTCAATGTACAAAAACAGGCCCTCGTCACAACAATGTCACGAGATGTGAAGTATCACCACCAAACAGAGGCCCCTTCCATGCTCTCACCCATTGACCTCACTAACCACCGCATTATGCACTATATCAAGTTTGCACAGATTTGGACTACTTACCCATTGTTGCCAATCAAACCCGCCCTTTGTCGATCTTCTATTAATCCACTCATAACTTTTTAATTTCACATCTTTCATAAGCTTTTCACTCGCCTCAAATTTACCTTTAAAAACTCGATTGTTTCTGTTCTTCCATAGTAAGTAGCATGTAACCCAAATAATCGAATTCCAAAGTAGCTTGCTTGTATTAGACATTACGGAATTTCCACCATGTAGCATCATCTCCTTTATATTAGACGCATCAGGCGCACCTAACCCCCACCACTAGAAAACTTTATCCTGCACCTTCTGAACTTCTTCGCATAGAACTAAGCAGTGATCGAGAGTTTCTTGATGGTTATCACACCATGGACACAAAATGGTATGAAGGTCGATACCACGTTTATCCAATTCCACCCTCACCATAACAAATTAACACATCATCAAAAGAAGATAAATTGATAGTTCTTACAAATGTTTATATGTGCTGGTAGCATTTAACCTACATAATCAAAAAAGACAATTGTTATTTTTTAAATTGAAATCAATGAAAGCCTAAACAAAAAATAACACATCAACTATATATATTGAAACGAAACCAAGACAATAGTTTAGATTATATAAGTAGGTTGTGCTTACGGTTTTCAGGAGATAAACACTCTCGAACAGACCTAACCACAGATAAAAAACGAAAAAGATTAAGACCGAAACCTATCTAATCGAAAGTGTGGTCTAGTTTAAGCTGTCAAACAAATGGCCTGGAAAGAATGGATATAGATGGAGTCTCGCTCAGTAAAGAGAGTTGTAGATTCGTAGAACAGGAGAAGAGCCTTGACTTTCTATTATATTAGTCCAGCACGCTAGTTGCAATCTTTCTAAAGCAAGAAGGGACGGGAGAAAGTTGACTTTGAGAAAGAAAGGCCTTCTCTTCTATTTCGATTCTAATCTTAGGGAAGGTGCGTTATCGCTTTGATTTCTCGTTAGCTAGGCTTCAATAAGGGCGTTTAGGCTTTACTAATAAGATAGAAAAGAAAGGCTTTTTCATCAGAGTGCGGAGGTTTGGAACCTTATACAAACAAAGAGTTTTTTCTTTCAAATGACAACTGCCTCTTCCTGCTGCAAGGGCCTTGCACGAAACCAACCCCCCCCCCCCCCACCTTCCCGCTCAAGTACCAGTTGCTTCGCAGGTAGACCCACTTAGGTTAGAGGGGCATTGTCCCTCAATTCTTAGCAACCCCTAGTATGTAATCGACATGTTGTTAGCTTCAACTCGTTCTAATAAGAATTTGAAATTACCTCTGCTGTTAATTTCTTATTCATTCAGGGCGCTCGGTCGGTGCTCCTTTCTCAAACCAGAACAACTCTGAACGTTAGGGAAGATAAGGGATGATCACCTAAGCGTCCAGTGGTTAGGACATCATCTTTTCATGTCGAAGACACGGGTTCGATTCCCGTAAGGGATAGGTACTCATTCTCGGTCTCTTTCAGTTAGTGTTCATTGCTGAGTGATCGCCCGCTATCTGGCTGGAAAAGGTGGTCCGGAAGCTTACTCTCTCCCATCAAGCAAGATGAGATCACCACTTCTATCGGACTTCCTTTAATTCATAACCTTAGCTTAAGATTTCCTTTCATAGATTCTGGAACCTCCGACAGACATAATATCCATGCATGCGTGCTTTCTCTCCTCCCTTCAGCCATAGAGTCATCTCCCCCCCCCCCTTTATTAGGTATTGAACCCCACCGCTCCTTGGGGTGTTGAGTGGTGTCCTCCCCTCTCTAATACCTAATACATAGTTCCGTCTATGGAGCCTAAAGCTTCAACCATGGCATAGAAGTAAGTAGTAAGTTGGCCTAGTCTCTCGCGCAGCCTTCGCGGGTCTCTGCTTTCCAGCTGCGGAAAGGTTCACTCCTTTCACTGAATGAAGACCAATGTAAGAACTTCAAATGTTTAACCATTTCTCTATGGATGCGGTTGAGAGATCCCTTGTCACCGACAAAGAAAAGAACGTAGAACCAATGGGCCCTTAGTCCGCCCCTTATATAGTACATAGAGGCGTCGCGAAGGAGTGAAGAATGCCCCAAACCTCCCTTTAGTCCATAGGAAGAACTGAACGACCAAATACAAGCACTGACTTCCAAAAAGAGTGCATCCCTCTCCTTTCTTGCAGCTTACGAACCCAGCCTTTCCCCCGAAAACAAGATTTACGTAGAAAGGTAGCGAACTCTTTTTGAACAATATATAAATAAAGATAAACAAAACCACCCGAAGAGGAATGAAAGCTTCAAATCGAGTTCTCTCTAGTAAAGAAGTGGATTTCCTGAAATTAAAATAAGGAAAGGCAATAAAAAAGTACAGAGGTCTTGCGAGGCGGTCATTGGGATCGAATCTTCCTGGCAGCGGGCGAGAAGACCTCAGTTGGAGATGGGGCGGCTTTCTCTATTTCCCGAAGATGTCATTTTCAAGATAGGATTTTTGGTTGTAAATCAATGTGGGTAGCCCGACTTTCCCCACTTTCAGCAATCCTTTTTCTGCTTTCCACTTTCGAGAGCTAGACCATACTTCCTTATCTGGCTTCCAATCTACTAAGGACAGCTAGCTCAGACACTGGCTTTGAGTTCGGACTGACTTCTTTCTATGACCAGATCAGGAGCTGCATGATCCGATGAGCTATCAGCTGAGAGACTGGCTTCTCGGTTGTTAGTAACGACTCATACAAAGAAACTTACCTTGCTATGGTGAGTTATAGAATCAATTAAGCGAAGCCATCTACTTAGCTGATCTAGTTAGAGGACTTCTTTAAAGAGGGGATTTAATCCAAAGAATTGAGTTTCCATTATAATGGTGAGAATGCTAATGGTGAGATTGATTACAGGAGCTAGTTTTAAAAGAATCAATTAATCAAGCTTGGACCCGTACAATTGATAGGCCTCCCTCAATAGAACCAGTCCAGACAATCATCTGACTCCTCCCGGAGATGATAGCTTCTTTTACTATTGCTTCCGAGTTTATATCGCTATAATAGAAGAGGAAATTTCATTGATTCATAAACTCGTATGTAGTCACTGAACGGCACCACTCAATTCTACTGCCTAAGATGTCCCTCCCAGTACCTGCTTGAGTTAGCGTAAGCGGCTCGTAAGACCTAGGAAGGAGTTAGCCACCTTTCGGGTGAGAGGAAAACTAGACCCGGCTAAACAGCGTTGGGAGAAAGAAAGGGATAGAGCTCTGAAACAGTTAACTCAGAGATGGGGTGGGAACCCAATCGATGTGTCACAAGAAGGCAGTGATGAAGTTGGTAATTGTCGCCTGTTAGTGTTAGAGATTCAAATAGAGGAATGCAAACTAGCAAACTGCTCTATCAGCGGAAAGAGAGAACCAATACGTGACAGGGGGAGAAGTGAAGCAGGTTTCTTAGACGGAAGGTTGTTAGTCTAATTGGAAACAGAACCCGTCTGTAACCACAATGACTATATGCTTAACACACCTTTAGATCGAAGAATGACTTTTTTGAATGGGAATGGATGAAGCAGGGTAGAGGAATGGTCAACTCATCAGGCTCATTATTTGAAGATTGTAGGTTCGAATCATGTCCCTTCCTATTTCGATTGAGAGAAGGATCCTTGTCGACTCTAAGACAATACAGTAGGTTCTTTGTACGTTAAGAGGTAGTAAGTAGAATGTAGAGCGGATGACCGAAAAAAATGAGGTGGGTTGACGGAACGAAAATCTACGAGCTCGATGATCAAAATAAGAAAAAAAAAGAAAATGAAAAAGAAAATGACTCTTTAGAAATTAGTGAAGTGCAGGTACAAACCCATTTTGTACTAATCACCATCAGTCTTTTGTTATATTGTTTATGTTCTTATTTTTGAGGGATCGCTTGTTTTGGTGCAGCACTGGCACAAATAGCGGGAGCCGTAGGGGCGCGGGGCCTAGAAAAAGTCTTGATCAGAGTAGGCTTCGCTTCATCGCTAGCGTTCTTTTTAGCGAGCGCTTTACGAGCGTTCTTTACTACAGGTGTGTCAAATATCCTCTACTGCCCACCCAACTAAATGCAACAATATAAATTTAAAAATGCACACTACTTTCTTTTTTCGGCTTTTTTCCCGTTACTGTAAAATACCCGAACTAACATGGCATTATTTAGTAGACCATTTCCCTCTCAGCAATCTGTAAACACACAAAAAGAGACATTTTTATATACTCTCATGTTCTTAAAAACATTTAAGAATAATAAGATTACCTTTCCAGCTATACACCAACATTCTTCCAAATCGTGCTCTTCCACGTTGTATTCATGAATATGAGTTGCAACCTGTAAAAAACAAATGCAAACGAATACGAACTACACGAATTTGGATTTCTAAATAACAATTAAAAATTCGATTCATATTTAGTTCTTAAAATTCATTTCATCAAACAATTTGTCGGCATATAAAAGATATGCAAATGTAAAGATAGTCTTTGGGCATAAAAAACCATAAATAACGCAACCAATATCTCATGAAAATGGTATTGGAATTTACCCTTCATTTTCTTATTGATTTTCCTTTTAGGTTTCCGCATCGCAAAATACTATACAAATCTAGAACAACCGATAAAAGTATATTTTCATTACGTTTAAATTTTGAAAAATGTGTTTTAAGATATTCATAAACTAAATCTGTTGGTAGCACATGCCAAGCAATTTATGAAGGTGTGAAAATTATTTATAACCAACTCGAAAAAAAAACTTGCAAATTTTACATCATATGTCTTTGTGACATAAACGACTTCCACTTGAATAAAAATTATTACCACCGAGATCAAGATCAAACTCATTGTATTAAAAGTATAGATCCGTAATGCTTTTGAATCGATTTAACCTCATACATTGAAAGTGTTAAATTTAAAAAAAAGTCAAAATAGTTGTACCATGAAACTTAAATCAAAACCCTAAATTAAAAAACTTGAAAAAATGCGAAACATACTGTTTTTAGGGCGTGGATAACATAAAACTCATCAGAAAATCAAGAATTGTTGTATGGTTGAGAGAATATGGTTTTGGTTTTTGAACTGCAAATTGATCTGGGAAGGAATTGTTTTGATTTTTGAATCTTGAATTGATGGTTAAGCATATAGATGAAGGATAACAACGCGTAAAGATGAATTTTAAAAAGATGGCTATTAATTAGATTTATGAGTTTACAAAAATAAAACGAATGTTACACGTTTTTGTTTTAAAAAAATTTCTCAATAAGTTAGTTGTTGTGCATTTATAAGAGTTAATTGTTTGTGATAGTCCCTAATCAATGCTAGAAACCCTAAACTTAACTAATCAACACAAAGTATTACTTTACAAACGTAATCTTATTATTGTATAATAAAGAATTACAAGTGTTATGGATAACACCGTTTGATGACAATGTGTTGTGCACACTTTGAACAACTATAAATCCTAACTTATGAATACAGTCACAGCTGTTTGATTCTATAAGTTCTAAGCAATAATGTTATGAATATCTCAAAGTGTTAAACATTAATGCATGGATACACATCCTATTTATAGTGTTACGAAATTGACCTAAATAGTACTTGATGGTGACTACACAAGCTTTCACAAGTTCTCACATCAGTCACATGATGTTCTTCTATTCTTGGTTGTCTTCCATTATGCTTTAAGGAAACAATTGTCAAAACAATTTCCTTTTTCTTCATAGTCTCGAACACACAAATGGCATGTCCAAAGTGTGCTGAGTGTTAACAGGGTATTGCCACCCCTGTTAACCCTCAACCCCTCAGAGTCCCTGATACATCTTAGCTGTTATCCATCACAGCCAATGAGTATGTCTTCAAGTAATCTTTGACTTCTTTGACAATGTCTCTGACATGGACTCCTCTGAGGTTGCTCACAGAGACTTGGATCTCTGTAAGTCTTACAATACTTGCCTGCCTCCTAGGCACAGGCAAGGGACTATCTAACAGCTTAATTATGTTTAAATCTATGATCAGGGAATCTAACAAGTTTAGATTCCCAACAATCTCCCCCTATTTAAACATAAATATTGCTAGATCTAACTAAGTTAAGGTAAGTGAGTTAACAACTTCTTCTTACTCATAACAGATCTAAACAAACATACCTCACGATTTTATTAATACTTAAAGAAAATTACAAGTACATTACAAAGGTAAAATAAAAGGTGAAGGTAAAATTGGGCTGTGAACATCTTCAATAGTCATCATTTTTAATCCTTTCTTCAGCTTCAGCCAAGTCCAATCTGTTATCCAGTTCTTCCTGCAAAGTCTTTGCAAACTTCTTGGAATACTCTGTGTTGATCTTGAGTGACTTCTTGTGACAAAGTAGCTGAATTGTTGAAGCTAAGCACATCTCATCTTCTCTTTGAAATGCATACTGGCAAGCCCTGTTCATGAATGCCATTCCTCTTTCAGGCTCTGTGTATGTCTGACCATCAACAGGGCCAACTATACCATTGGGTAGAATCAAATCCCTGTGCATGCCATCCACTTGAACATCATCTGTGACAAAAGTTTCTTTAACAAGTTGAGAAACTCTTCTTCTTTTGTTGCCAGTCTTTGGGGGTTCTTGTTCAAAAAGATGTGGTGGGGGATCAATCTTGAGTTTGGCAGCTGTTTCTTTTATCCATGTAAACTTGGCCTTAATAGTCTTAAGCAGAAGAAAATTAGCCTGTCCAGTTCTTTTGGCAGCTAAGGCTTCAAGTTCGAACCATTCAGATAACCCAAGTGTCTTTAGCCTGAAGTTGTCAAACACATTCATATTTCCCTGTTGGTTATCCCTCCATAAGATCATATGTGGGGTGTTTGTGGATTTATGAATGATGTATTTGAACTTGGTTATCTTGCCAGGTGCATATCTGTTGTTAACGCAGGCATCATAATCAGCTTTGACTTTCCTTAGTGCCTCAGCGCGTTTAGCTTCCATTTCCCTCAACCTTTGTTTTTGCTTTTCTCTTTCAGGTGGAGTCATCTTCCTTAGAGTAGCTTCATTCAATTCTTTGTCTGTCTTGAGTTCATTTAATCTCTTGAATTCCTCAGCCTGTTTCTCTATTTCTTCAGGAGTTAAAGGAATCTCATTGGAAGGTGTAAAGGTTGAAAATTGGGAAAGGTCTGTGGTGGATCCTCCTGTCTCTAGCATCGCATCTATCTTCTTTAGTTTGGTGTCTGTGTCAACCAAAACTATCTCCTTTCCTTTCTTCGAGACAGAGGACTCCACACTTATATTTTTCAAAACATCAGTTCTTCTGATAAATGTTGTCTGAGCCTGAGTTTGTATTGCTTTGGGAAGGGAGCTAACAGTGAACTTTAGCTTCTTGGCAGCTGGTTCACCATCATCCCCAGACTCGCTGGTGTTAACCAAAGCCAGGGACTTTGATGAGTCAGCTCCATCTTGATTCTGTTGCCCCCCCTGAGTGTTATCCTCATCATCAGGTATGTTGATGGGTGTGATGACTTGGAGAGGAACAGGTGTAATGGTGTTGTCAGTTGATGATGAGCCTTGTTTAGCAGATTCAAGGTTAAGTGTTGTTTCTTTCTCCCCCTCACGTTCATCCTGGCTACGCAGACGTTTGGATCAACGTGTTTGAAAATGCCTTGCAATCTGTTCAACAGAGGCAGCCATAGCACGTTGCCTTTTCCTTGAAGCCCTGGCAATCTTCAGCAGAAGGTTGCTGTTTACATTAGTATTAGCCTGAACTCGACTGACAATGAAGTTTGCATGACGGTATTGCCTATTGCGAACAGCATCAAATTGTTTGTGCATAGTTAGCTCATGTTCATGGAATAAGGCAGGGACCTCTGAGTCAATGACATCCTTCATTCTGGTGGAAAGGTGACTAAGTGTAAAACCCGCATGATTTTACCATGAATAGTGCCCTTAAGATCATACGTCCTAGATTAAAACTTACCTCAGTTAGTATTGATCACATTCATGTGCTAATAATCAAGCAAGTGCATACGTGTATGACATGATAAGTATCGATTACGTACGAACTCATGATAAACAGTTAATAAATATATCACGTGAACATAATTAAATCATGATCACCATTTAAAATACAAATTAGAATACTTACGTAAATACATATAATATAATTACGAGCGTTAAGATTACGGTAACTACATGATAAAATAAACAGAAACGCTTCAGACACGAGCACGTTTAACCACGAACGAACACGAGAACACACTTATTATTTAGACACGAAAAACATTTGGGTTACCCCTTGTGGGCCCCATATCCACGAAATTTGGAAGAAGAATGGGCCTAGCCCATCATTTTACTAAACAAGGGGGTTAAGGGAAAGAAATGCATTCATTTTCACTTTTTCAAGAAATTAAACATAAAACCCTAAAAAGTTTTCTCCTCTCCTTCCTTTTTCCTTTTCTAGCCGCCACCTATAATCATCAAAAGGAGGTGTTCTTGTTGATTTTGATCATGGATATTGTACAAGTATTAGTGTTTGTTCATCCTTAATTGATCCACACATTCGGTATACCTTTTTAACCTTTCTTTTTAATTATTTCTTTTGATTTGATTTGGTAAAAATTAATTAAGAACATGATGTTTTTAAAACCTAATTAAAAACATAAAATAAACATGTATTTGGTTATAGGGTAAAATCAAAAGGGTGTTTTACGGGTGTTTGGTTTAGCCGACGCCTAGACCGTGCCCTAAGGGGGTCACGGCTTGGCCTAGAAACCACCACCGAGACCATGTGGTCCCGGTTTGGTGGTGTGGGTCCCACGGCAGCAAGGAACCAAGGGGAACCCCGATTTGGTTGGGGTACGGTGTCGATTTCATGCCCGGTTCACGGTTCGTTGGTTAAATCATGATCTATGTTACATGTTAATTTTTATGAATCATGAACTTAGGATATAATTAATTAATAACATGAAATATTAATTAAATCATGACTTAGGTTATTTTAATTATTAGTTTATCATGACATTAATTTAACCTAAGTATTTTATGTTATAAGTTATAATTAATTAATTATTAAAACATGCCTATAATTAATTAATTTAGACATGACTTAGGTTATATTATTATTAATAATAATACACATTTTAACCTAAGTATTTTCATTTCATTTTAATTAAAACATGTTATACTTTAATTAAAATGCTTAACCTATAGTTTAATTAAAATACATGAAATAATAATTAAACTATATACTATATCATATAACTTAAGAAATAAGCTTATAACACTTAGACTTATATGTTAGCTTATGGAATCAGCTTAATTCTAATTATGGAAACTTCTATTTATAGAAACTTAATTAAATAAGGCAACTAATCTAATTATGGAAACCTTCTATATATGGAAATCAATCTATTTCAGGCAGCTAATCTAATCATGGAAACTTTCTATATATGGAAACTTATTTAATTAAGGCAGCTGATCTATTTTTGGAAACTTTCTATTTTTAGAAACTAATCTATTTTAAGCAGTAAATTCTATTTTAGGAAACTTTCTATTTTTGGAAACTTTCTATTTTTGGAAACTTTCTATTTTTGGAAACTTTCTATTTTTGGTAACTTTCTATTTTTGGAAACTTTCTATTTTTGGAAACTTTCTATTTTTGGAAACCTGCTATTTTTGGAAAGTTACTTATTATTACACAGTAAGTATAATAATACATGAAACGCCAGTAATACTTAATCAGATTAATCAGAATACTAGATAAACACAGTTTAAGGCTTTAAACAGTGAACCATGACCTAAAACATACCAAGTCAGCTAAAATGAGACATAAAACCCAGTACGTAATCAGTGAATCGATACTTATACACGTGTGTATTCATGTAGCGTTAGTGATCCAGAAGTAGGAGTCTTTCTTCCGTTCATTCACTGGACTTGAGGTACGGATTCCTGTCCTTTCAGTATGGACATTCCTTCCTTATTAGGATTTCCCCGTATGCAGCCAACTGTTTTCCCCAGCATTTGTTTTATTGTTTTGAACTGCTTATGTTAATTTAGCATAAACTATAGCCATATACAAGCATGACCTGTTTCACCTAGTTATGGAGGTACCATAACCATAGCATTGGAGGCACCGATGTTATGACTTCCCCACGGCGGAGTGATTGCTCGTGGCGTCCCTTTTCAGTTTGGCCATATTATTATATCAGGTGGGGCGTATGGGTGCATCCTAGTTACATGTTTTATTCAGTTTATCATGGTGAATGTGGTGTGTGCCTTGCACCCTTCACAAGGAGCTGATCCCTCCTACCCAAACCAGTATATTGATTAGAGGCATCCCCTCTAATCAGCATGATGAGGTCACCCCTCCAAGTATTCATGCACGTGACCTTTTCATGACCTATATGGGCTATGGTATATATATGTTAAAACAGTTTTCACAGGTTAAACATAAGGCTTTTCAAACTATAAAACCAGTTTTCATGATACTTAACCAGTTTACTCAGTACTTAGTCTTCCGCTGTTATATGTTACATGCTTATCCTATTTCATGCTTTATTGTACATCTGTGCACTGAGCGTCTTGCTCAGCCGTTACTTTCCTTTCCATGTCCCAAAACGGCAGGTACCCAAGACTCGAGCATTTGGAGGACGCACATAGGATGGAAGCTGCTAGAGACTTCTTTTCCTTTTTGCCTTCATATAGTTATGCTTGTTTAGTCTTTATTCAGTTCATTTCCTTTATTTATGTTTTGGGCTTATGTTTGGGAACCGATGTTTGATTCCGGTTTTCCCTATGGTCATGTATGTTTTACTACATATCACCTTGCATGCTTTGATGACACGCCATAATCACGCGTGACATTCCATTTATCAAAATGGGGTGTTACAATTATGGTATCAGAGCCAAGGCTTCGACCTGTAGGCTCTAAAACTCGACCTGTGACTAGTGGGTAGTCACCAGGAGCTTCCTAAGCCAACATTTGTTATTCCACGTATTGATGTTTCAGCGCGTTGTTGTTTCAACCATTACGTTTTCAACACCTTTTTGTTTTAGTCATGACGTTTTCAGCACCTTGTTGTTTTCACCATGATGTTTTCACCAGTATCGTCTTACTAATATGGAATGAACAACCGTCATCCATACTTAGTTATGTGTCATTGTCTATGCATGATGTTCCTCGTGAACTGTGACGATGTGGACTGACCCCAGTAGTTCATAATTTTCACATAAAAATTTTTTTCTGTTAAGTTTTGACAATGACTTTTAATTATTATGTTTCATGCATTCATGCATTTATATCATATGTCATATGTTACAGGAATTTTGACTAAGTAATGGTTGGTACAGGACTGGCCCTATTTAGTCGCATGTGCTTTTATCGAAACTTTTAACTTGGGACCGACCCATAGGCGTCCCCTCGCCATGTCTTTTGTTTTGGAACCGACCCATAGGCGTTCCCTCGCACATATAAAGGTTTTATAAACTACATTACGCATTCATGCACTGTTTTCTTGCATAAAATTTTTCTCATGATTTAAATTGGCATAAAATTTTTTTTATGTCCCATCATAAGTTATTATGTTTTTATGTCAAGTATGCCTTCATACTGTCATGGTTAACTTCAGTTTCATGCTGATTATGTTATACACTTCTTCGTAATAGATGGTTTCATGTTTCCTCATGATAATTCCGTCTTCATGTTGATTATGTTTCATGCCTCTTTTGTTATTTACGTTGTCCTGCAAGACATTGTTAGATTTCTCTAATCATGCTTTCATGATAGTCATGGTTGGTTTTCATTGATCATGCTGTCAGGCAAATCATCGTTGAATTTTGTGTAACAACACTTTAGCGATTCTCTATGCAACCAGAATGATGTCTATGCTAATACTGCCAGGTTATCATGATGGTTTTCCTAACCGTTTAACCGGTTTACTTTCCTTAAATCAGGACAAATGATCGAGCCCATACCGATCATTTCATGTGTATTCCATGTGTACTCCACGTATCGTATTTCATGTGTATTACATGTACCTTAATCCATGTGTATTCCACTTGCAATACTTCACGAGTATTCGCTAGTCGATTCTAAATCATCTCAGGCGTATGTTCACTTACTGATATTCTACAAGATTGTCGATGCCGCTCATAGCTTGGAGATGTCACTGAAGGTTGATGCTGCTGATGTTGGGAGACGCTACGAGATGCTGATGCTGATGCTGTTCACAACCTGGAGATTCTAAAAGACGAAGACAAAGGCGTCAGAGCAAAGCAATTGGAC
This sequence comes from Glebionis coronaria, assembly GCA_025667525.1. Classification (NCBI taxonomy): domain Eukaryota; kingdom Viridiplantae; phylum Streptophyta; class Magnoliopsida; order Asterales; family Asteraceae; genus Glebionis; species Glebionis coronaria. The sequence continues at coordinate 329,067 of JANFOE010000489.1, forward strand.
GAGAAGATGCTTCACCATCAGACAATTCCCATCAATCATTGTCCTAAATTCATTGTTACATGTCACACGTCGTTCGGCTGTCATTTCAGCCATATGAGTGCAAACCAGTACCAGCCAGCCACTCAGCTAAATAGTTACATAAGTCACGGTCATGAGAATGACCGTCATGGAACCTACAGACAAGACGATAGTAACCACTACCATGACAGAAAATATCCTAGAAATCGCAACCGAGGCTCTGGCCGCGGACGTGATCAGATATACAAATGATCAATAGTCCAACCGATACGCCAATTCTGGCATATTAACCTAATATTTGTAGTTCTAATTGTTTCACATCTCGAGACACATGTCAAGACATCAGTCAAGACACATGTCTCACGTATACTTTCTGAGGACACATGTCAAGATACCAGTCAAGGCATATGTCACGCTCACATTTCTCAAGACACGAGTCAAAACACATGACTCACGTCTAATTATGGAACATTTCTAAGAAATTCAGGGTACCCTCCAAGGGTATATCTATGTTGTTGTGCCATATATTAATCAGGCCACAAGAATTTCAATACCGTTATCGGCGCATCAGTGAGAACTGTCACGTTGCCGACGTCACTTTCATTTCTTTCACCATAGTTCATATATTCATGACCATGAAGGACGCCTTTCGTATTCCCACGTATACGACGGTTTTCCTTCAGCTTAATGATGAGATCCAAGCTGCTAACGCATTTTCCTCGGACAGACACGAGATAAATTTTATCCTAATTATGTACTATGAACACCACACCATGCTATGATTCATAATTATGTACGGTAATGTTCAGGCTCCTGAATACTTTCAGCTTGATTTTCCATTAGGAAATTCTGTACAAGTTATCTATGCTTTTCAAGCACGTGCTTTGTTAGCCATATTGCTAAAATTTTCTAGCTGTTAGTAACACACGACTACTAAGGTCCTTTTACGCATAACCAACGGATTATTCCAAAATTGTTCCTTACACTCCAGAAGAACCTTCAAGGAGAAGGATGGTACCATGAGATTATGTGTCGACTACCGTCGACTTAAACAAATCACCATTCATGACCGTTATTCTCCTCCACATATGGACAACATGTCCAATCAACCGTATAGTGTTAATCACTTTTCCAAGATCGAACTCACAATCATGCTGCCAACAGTGACGAGTGAAAAAGCAGGACATGTCCATGACTGCTATTCGTGCACGACTCGGTCATGCCAGATTTATGATTTTGAATTAGTCTCATCAATGCTCCAACCGCATTATGAACTTAATAAATTGAGTTTCCATGAACTCCTAAACAAATTCATCAGCGTTTTCATTGAGGATAACCTGAGTTCCTCTAAGCCTAGAGAAAAACAGGAAGACCATATCTGCACTACGTTGCAAATTCTATGACAAGAGAAATTTTACCCTGGAATTCTTTCCGATATCAATTCTGTTTGATTTCAGTGACACGCTGAATCACATGGCATTCTACGGTTAATCTTACCATGACTCAGCTTATGAGTAAAGAAGAGAACCCGACACTACATTAGGTGTTCTAGAAAATTATACGCTAGGAGAAGTCTAGATTCAGAGACTCAGAGTTTCGCAACCTTCTATGTATCAAGTTTCTACGAAGCAGGATACAGCTACGTCCATATCTATGTACCTGACATACCAACAGGTTAAGATAGGACACCAACAAAATGGGATGTTTTCATCATATGAAATTGTGAATCGAAAAGGGACAAGATCTCCATGGATTTTAGTTACCAGATTTCAGCAAACTCAGAAGAAGCATGATGCTATCTGGGTTATTGTCAACAGTTTGATCAAGTCTGCAGAATCCTTACATCTGTACGGATTTCAGAACCAACAGATTGAACAAACATGTTCCAGCCAAGGCTCATCCGATCACTTGGCAATCCCTCAGCTATCGGGTCAGACAAAGATTCGTAATGGTACTCCTAACTTACTTCACGTCTTCATTCTAATTCCACGACTTGCTTTCGCGCTCACGTTCATGACACTATTCACGTTCATGATCGTATTTTGGCTTACGATTTTACGTTCATTTCTTTTCTCATTCTGGGAAGTTTGCAAGAACTTGTGAGACCAGACCCAAGTTTAGTATAACTCTCCATCATCAGATAGACGTTTCACGTCATATTCCACGTCTCACCTTGTAGCGTTTGGCGTTACCGCCATTATATTTTATGATCACGATATGTCTCACATGTCATGTTTATTCCACGTTCCTCATATCATGATTAACATATATTACACTATCATGGATCACGATATGTTTACTCATACTACACTCGCCATATCTCAACGTAGCACGTTCAAAATTTTTCACGTATCACGTTCAGAATTTTTCCACGTACTACGTTTCTTTATGTCTCGCGCATCGTTTCTAATTATCAGTTCAGTCAGATTGTCTCGCATCGTAACGTTTCAGTTACCCTTGCAAGTTAACTCTTTTTCCTCAATCGAATTTAGGGGATCTACCTTCCGTTGATAACCAAGAATTTCTTCGTATTCCAAGTCAAGGTCAGGAGGACCAAGATTTATCATTTGTGTCAAGATTTTCTGAAGGAACCGTTCCAAGAGGGAGGCCACTTGGAAACGGACAAGTTCATCCGGACTTCTTATCCATTTTTCTCTTATCGATTAGATATGTCCTTTCAGTCACGTCACGTTCCATGTCTTTTCAAGACATGTCACGTTCCACGTTCCCTTCTACCATGTCACTTTCATTTCCGTTGTTTCGCATACCTTTCCAGTTTGATTCGGGTATGTTTCGCTTCCAGTTACTTTATCTATAATTCGGGGACGAATTATTCTTTTTAGGGGGGAAGAATTGTAAAACCCGCATGCTTTTACCATGAATAGTGCCCTTAAGATCATACGTCCTAGATTAAAACTTACCTCAGTTAGTATTGATCACATTCATGTGCTAATAATCAAGCAAGTGCATACGTGTATGACATGACAAGTATCGATTACGTACGAACTCATGATAAACAGTTAATAAATATATCACGTGAACATAATTAAATCATGATCACCATTTAAAATACAAATTAGAATACTTACGTAAATACATATAATATAATTACGAGCGTTAAGATTACGGTAACTACATGATAAAATAAACAGAAACGCTTCAGACACGAGCACGTTTAACCACGAACGAACACGAGAACACACTTATTATTTAGACACGAAAAACATTTGGGTTACCCCTTGTGGGCCCCATATCCACGAAATTTGGAAGAAGAATGGGCCTAGCCCATCATTTTACTAAACAAGGGGGTTAAGGGAAAGAAATGCATTCATTTTCACTTTTTCAAGAAATTAAACATAAAACCCTAAAAAGTTTTCTCCTCTCCTTCCTTTTTCCTTTTCTAGCCGCCACCTATAATCATCAAAAGGAGGTGTTCTTGTTGATTTTGATCATGGATATTGTACAAGTATTAGTGTTTGTTCATCCTTAATTGATCCACACATTCGGTATACCTTTTTAACCTTTCTTTTTAATTATTTCTTTTGATTTGATTTGGTAAAAATTAATTAAGAACATGATGTTTTTAAAACCTAATTAAAAACATAAAATAAACATGTATTTGGTTATAGGGTAAAATCAAAAGGGTGTTTTACGGGTGTTTGGTTTAGCCGACGCCTAGACCGTGCCCTAAGGGGGTCACGGCTTGGCCTAGAAACCACCACCGAGACCATGTGGTCCCGGTTTGGTGGTGTGGGTCCCACGGCAGCAAGGAACCAAGGGGAACCCCGATTTGGTTCGGGGTACGGTGTCGATTTCATGCCCGGTTCACGGTTCGTTGGTTAAATCATGATCTATGTTACATGTTAATTTTTATGAATCATGAACTTAGGATATAATTAATTAATAACATGAAATATTAATTAAATCATGACTTAGGTTATTTTAATTATTAGTTTATCATGACGTTAATTTAACCTAAGTATTTTATGTTATAAGTTATAATTAATTAATTATTAAAACATGCCTATAATTAATTAATTTAGACATGACTTAGGTTATATTATTATTAATAATAATACACATTTTAACCTAAGTATTTTCATTTCATTTTAATTAAAACATGTTATACTTTAATTAAAATGCTTAACCTATAGTTTAATTAAAATACATGAAATAATAATTAAACTATATACTATATCATATAACTTAAGAAATAAGCTTATAACACTTAGACTTATATGTTAGCTTATGGAATCAGCTTAATTCTAATTATGGAAACTTCTATTTATAGAAACTTAATTAAATAAGGCAACTAATCTAATTATGGAAACCTTCTATATATGGAAATCAATCTATTTCAGGCAGCTAATCTAATCATGGAAACTTTCTATATATGGAAACTTATTTAATTAAGGCAGCTGATCTATTTTTGGAAACTTTCTATTTTTAGAAACTAATCTATTTTAAGCAGTAAATTCTATTTTAGGAAACTTTCTATTTTTGGAAACTTTCTATTTTTGGAAACTTTCTATTTTTGGAAACTTTCTATTTTTGGTAACTTTCTATTTTTGGAAACTTTCTATTTTGGAAACTTTCTATTTTTGGAAACCTGCTATTTTTGGAAAGTTACTTATTATTACACAGTAAGTATAATAATACATGAAACGCCAGTAATACTTAATCAGATTAATCAGAATACTAGATAAACACAGTTTAAGGCTTTAAACAGTGAACCATGACCTAAAACATACCAAGTCAGCTAAAATGAGACATAAAACCCAGTACGTAATCAGTGAATCGATACTTATACACGTGTGTATTCATGTAGCGTTAGTGATCCAGAAGTAGGAGTCTTTCTTCCGTTCATTCACTGGACTTGAGGTACGGATTCCTGTCCTTTCAGTATGGACATTCCTTCCTTATTAGGATTTCCCCGTATGCAGCCAACTGTTTTCCCCAGCATTTGTTTTATTGTTTTGAACTGCTTATGTTAATTTAGCATAAACTATAGCCATATACAAGCATGACCTGTTTCACCTAGTTATGGAGGTACCATAACCATAGCATTGGAGGCACCGATGTTATGACTTCCCCACGGCGGAGTGATTGCTCGTGGCGTCCCTTTTCAGTTTGGCCATATTATTATATCAGGTGGGGCGTATGGGTGCATCCTAGTTACATGTTTTATTCAGTTTATCATGGTGAATGTGGTGTGTGCCTTGCACCCTTCACAAGGAGCTGATCCCTCCTACCCAAACCAGTATATTGATTAGAGGCATCCCCTCTAATCAGCATGATGAGGTCACCCCTCCAAGTATTCATGCACGTGACCTTTTCATGACCTATATGGGCTATGGTATATATATGTTAAAACAGTTTTCACAGGTTAAACATAAGGCTTTTCAAACTATAAAACCAGTTTTCATGATACTTAACCAGTTTACTCAGTACTTAGTCTTCCGCTGTTATATGTTACATGCTTATCCTATTTCATGCTTTATTGTACATCCGTGCACTGAGCGTCTTGCTCAGCCGTTACTTTCCTTTCCATGTCCCAAAACGGCAGGTACCCAAGACTCGAGCATTTGGAGGACGCACATAGGATGGAAGCTGCCAGAGACTTCTTTTCCTTTTTGCCTTCATATAGTTATGCTTGTTTAGTCTTTATTCAGTTCATTTCCTTTATTTATGTTTTGGGCTTATGTTTGGGAACCGATGTTTGATTCCGGTTTTCCCTATGGTCATGTATGTTTTACTACATATCACCTTGCATGCTTTGATGACACGCCATAATCACGCGTGACATTCCATTTATCAAAATGGGGTGTTACACTAAGTCCTTGTGCTACACCTTTCCTTGCACCATCCTTGATGGGTTCAGTAACCGCCTCAGCAATAGCCTTTTATATGATCCCTGGAAATGTGACAGTGAAGTTGTGCATTTCAGACTTGATCACATCCAGCTTCCTTGATAAGCGTTCAATGTCAGATTGATGATGAACAGGCTGAAGATTATGTATGTTGAGGCTTTGTTGAGCATAATCATCCCCCCTTGGTAAAAGATCAAAGTTGGTTTGGGCAGGATGATCAAACATTAGAAACTCAGCTGTTGGATCATAGGTTGGGCGTTGGAATACTGTTGCTGTGAAAGTAGTAGAGGTTGGAGTAACAACAACGTCCTTGGGAGGAGGAGTATTATTTTCAGCTGGAGTGGACACAGCTATATCCTTGGGAGGAGAGACAGATTGTTGATCTTCCTCATCTTCTTCATCCTCCTCCTCAAACATCCCTACAGGGATTTCATCTTCAGGCATTGACTCAAGGTCAGAGACATCATCCTCTAATGACAGCATGTCTTCATCAATATTTAGCAGAGGCTCATCGTCATTAGGTTGGTCTTGAGTAATTGTATCAGCCTCCTTCTCTTGTTGTACCTGGGATTCAGTGACTGGCTGTACAATTTCAGCCTGCAAATTGTTATAATTAGTAACAGGGAAAAAGATAAGGGGAATGATCGTCATTTCGCTGTCCCAGAGAGGCTGAGGGTGATTACTCAGCCACTCCAAAGGATAAATCCTTGGGATTCTTTTAAGTGTGAAAAATATATGGTTAATGATCGCCATTCGCTGCCCCTAGGAAAGCTGAGTGTGATTATTCAGCCCCCCCCCCCCCCCCAAAAGGTTAAAACCTTTGGGACTCTTTTGATTGTGAAACATATGTTGTTTATAGATCGCCATTCGCTACCCCTAGAAAAGCTGAGGGTGATCATTCAGCCCCCCCAAAAGGTTAAGAAACCTTTGGGACTCTTTTAAGAGTGAAACATATGTGGTTTAAGGTCGCCTGTTACGCTGCCCCTAGGAAAGCTGAGGGTGATGATTCAGCTCCCCCTTAAAAGGATAAATCCTTTGGGATTCTTTTAAGGAGGGAACCAAGAGGCTGTGTGAAGTACAGCTGATCAAGGTTGAGACATAAGTGTATCCAGGTTGTTGTTATCTTGAATACTGTCTAGAGGGTGCAGGGTCATCGGGGTGCTTTATAAACACAAATGAATCATTCCCTTGTGCAAAGACAGAGTGTACAGAAGTCTTAAGGAGTTCTAAGTGCATAGACAGACTTCTATGGGTCGAGGATTACCCTAACTTCACCACTCTCTCCTACAGACAATTGAGAGTGGCTGCTTGTGAACCTCTAAAAATGTACACTGATTACCTGTGAGATATCAGCTGGATTAGGCTGGTTTCCTGTTGTCTCAACTGACTTTGAGACACTAGACCCCTGTTGTTGGTCAGCATAAGTATCTGATTCCACATGAGTATCTGGAACAGAGGAGGTGTCAATCTTCTTTCCCTTGGCCTTAGTAACAGTTTTGGTGTGGGAAGACGAGGGGATTTTCTTCTTCTTAGGTTGTTGGCCAGAAGAAGCCTTGGACTTTGTAGTGTGCTGCCCAGAGGTCAAAGACTTAGACTTGCCAGACACACTAGAAGTATTCACCTTCTCAGAAGAAGGGAACAAGGACTTCTCAGCTGTTGGTTGTTTGTTGGCAACTTTCATCATATGAGAGGTGACAGGGACATATTCAGCTCCTATTTCTTTGTAGATGGCACCTGTGATGCGGTAGGGATTCAGATCAGTCAACGCAGAGTTGTGGTAGTTGTCTCCCAACAGACTTTCAAAGATCAGCGACAAGAAGCGAACATAGCAGATATTCTTTTCCCTGACTTGATTTCTTCCCTTCAGCTGTTCTACAAGGTTGGAGAATAGAATGCTTCTAACATCAACATCAGCTCCCCAGATTAGCCTATATGCTATAGCTTGATGGTTAAAGGACATCTGATCTTGGGATCCCTGCATTCCTCCCAGGGATTTAACAATGTGGGTGAAGAGGACACGCCACATGGGTGTAAAGTACTTAATCTTTAAAGGAGATTTTGAGAGGACCTCAACGGGTGTAAGGGTAGGGTTTACATCAAGGAAGGGTTTGAGTGTGGCCAGGGCATCTTTAACAGCCTTTTTATCAACAACCTTAAGGCATTCATCTCCATGATTCAATCCAGCCACACTCGAGAAATCTTTAATAGAGAAAGAAAATGGGTGTTCATTGCATGAAAGGCTAAATGTTATTGTGTCATCTACCACTTCAGCAGAGTACCAGAATTCCCTAAGGTATTCTTGGTAGAAGGTGGTTGGGGATTTGGTGAAGGCTTCACTTAGGTCACAATTTTGCATGAAGTTTACCAGATCTGAGTAGGTGTCATTAGGTGCCTTGATCCATCCAATGGAGTTGTTGGAGGCGAGGATGCTCTTGTTGATCTCGAAGTTAACGTTTGCTGCTTTGGGAACAGAAAACGCCATGGATTCAAGGTCGAAGGTGAAAGAAAATGGAGGATGGTTTAAGAGATAGAAGAACTTAGAGAGAGAGATAGATTTGAGAAATGAGAATGGTGGTTGGTGAGAAGAGAAGAGACACAATATATATATTCAAACTAAGTAAACAGTTATTCAACCGCATTAAATGCAAAGTGAGAAAATGACTGCTCAAGTGGGTCCCTTGACCTTTCAAAACTTATTTGTCTCCTCGTTATTCGAAAAATAAATGATTAAATATTTGAGAATGTTTTTTGCATTTACTTGGAAAGTAACTACCTAGTTTCATGTGAAAAACATTTAATATAGAATCAATCATTTAATGAACACATTTAATATCAAGCCACAAGCTTTGAGAGATTGAGCATCCCTAGCTCAGCAACTAGCCTGTTGAACGAAGGTTCAACCAAAGGCTTTGTGAAGATATCAGCTAGTTGCAGCTCTGTGTGAACAAAATGCAGCTCAATATCTCCCTTCATTATATGATCCCTGATAAAGTGATACCTGATATCAATGTGTTTGGTACGAGAGTGAAGAACAGGGTTGTTGGATATGGCAATGGCGCTGGTGTTGTCACAAAAGATTGGCAATTTGTCATATAAAATTTCATAGTCAGCCAATTGACTTTTCATCCAGAGCACCTGAGCACAACAGCTGGCTGCAGCGACATATTCTGCTTCAGCTAAAGACATAGCCACAGAGTTTTGCTTCTTAGCACTCCATCCAACCAATTTTCCTCCTAGGATTTGATAGCTGCCTGAGGTGCTTTTCCTGTCAATACAGCATCCAGCATAATCTGAATCTAAATAGGCCTTGAGATCAAAGCCTGATTCCTTGGGATACCATAGCCCTAGGGATGGAGTTCCTTTGAGATACCTGAAAATTTTCTTAACAGCCACTAGATGGGATTCTTTTGGGTTAGCTTGGTACCTTGCACAGAGACATGTGGAGAATTGGATATCAGGACGACTAGCTGTCAGATACATTAGTGACCCAATCATGCCTCTATATAAAGTCTCATTAACAAAGACCCCTGACTCATCAGGGCCCAAGTTGTTGGGTGGAAGCATGGGGCATTTCACTGATGCACAATCAGCTAAGTCATATTTTTTAAGTAAATCCTTAACATACTTTTCTTGACAAACTGAAATTCCCTTAGGACATTGTTTAATTTGAAAACCCAAAAAGTAAGTTAATTCACCCATCATACTCATCTCATATTTCTTGGTCATTAATTTAGCAAAACGTTTACTAAGATTGACATTTGTTGACCCAAAGATGATATCATCCACATAAATCTGCACAATGATGAAATCACTCTTATCCTTGAAGGTAAAGAGTGTTTTATCAATAGAACCCCTGACAAATTTATTTTCAGTTAAGAAATTAGAAAGAGTTTCATACCATGCTCTTGGAGCTTGTTTCAGCCCATACATGGCTTTGTGTAGTCTGTACACATGGTTGGGAAACTCGCTGTTCTCAAATCCTTCAGGTTGTGCAACATACACTTCCTCAGCCAAATCACCATTGAGGAATGCACTATTTACATCCATCTGATACACAGTGAAGTTCATATAGGCAGCATAAGCAAGGAAGATTCTGATGGCTTCAAGTCTTGCAACTAGAGCAAATGTTTCATCATAATCAATTCCTTCAGTCTAAGAAAATCCCTGTGCCACCAGCCTGGCCTTGTTTCTGATGATGTTCCCAATTTCATCCATCTTATTTCTATAGATTCATCTAGTGCCTGTGATATTCTTTCCTGGTGGAGCTGGCACTAGTGTCCATACTTTGTTCCTTTTGAACTAATTGATTTCTTCTTGCATAGCAGCTACCCATCCTTCTTCTACCAGAGCCTCAGCTACTCTTTTAGGTTCAATTTGTGAGAGAAATTCAGCAAAGAGACATTCATTGGCTGAGGCAGGCTCTGAGTCATGGATTCGCTGTCTAGTTGTGACCCCTGCATTAGGTTCCCCAATAATGTTGACAAGAAGAATGTGTTGATCTCTTGACCACTTATTTCGAGGAGCTGGGGACTCAAGGACAGGAACACTTGTGGGCATAGCTGGTACAATTTGAGTTTCATCCTGCTGATTAGGAGGGCTTTCTTCAAAGACTACTTCAGTGTCATAGTCTTCTTCAGCCATATCAAGAGGTAAAACTTCATTATCAGCAGGAGATTCTTCAGGGATTTGAAGAATTGGTGAGTCATCAATAGCATTAGAAGAAGAAGGACTACCAGAGGTATGCGGTTCTTCTTCATCAAGTTCCTGAGAGTTAGGAAATTCTATGTTGTGAGTAGACAGAGGGTCAAAGGCAGGAACATAAGGGGTGAGAGTGTTGGAGTGATGATGGAGATGACTGGTATGTCTTGGTTCTGAGAACTCATCACTTGGGAAAGACATATTTTCATTAAAATCAATTTCATCACCCTCTGTTCCTGTTCTCTGTATGACTTCATCATCTTCATTGAATCTATAATGGAAGGTTTCTTCTACTTCTTGTCTTCTGATGTTGAATACTCTGAAGGCTTTGGCTGTTGGAGAGTATCCCAAGAAGAAACCATCATCAGCTTTTTCATCAAACTTTCCAAGTTTATCCCTGTAGTTGTAAATGAACACAGGACATCCAAACACATGAAAATAGCTGACATCTGGAGATCTTTTTCTGAAAACTTCATAGGAAATTTTACCATGTCTTTTGACAATGATTGATCTGTTTTGTGTGTAGCAGGCAGTGTGAACAGCTTCTCCCCAAAATTGCTTTGGTAAGGCTGCACCATTCAACATAGTTCTGGCTGCTTCAATCAAAGTCTTGTTTCTTCTTTCAGCCACACCATTTTGTTTAGGGGAGCCAGCTGAAGAGAAGTTCTATGAAATCCCTTTTTCATCACAAAAAGATTCAAGTTGATGATTCTTGAATTGAGTACCATTATCACTTCTTAGAGCTTTGACTCTAACATCATTCATATTTTCAACTTGTCTGATGAAGGACATGATGGTATCAGCTGCATCACTTTTCCTTCTGAGGAAGAACACCCATGTGTATCTTGAAAATTCATCAACTATGACCAAGGTGTATTTGTTGTGATTAATGGTCTGAGGTTTGACAGGCCCAAACAAATCCATGTGAAGGAGATGTAAGCACTTGTCAATAGAGAATGATTGCCTAGTCTTGAATGAAGACCTGTGATGCTTTCCTTTGACACAGGCAGAACAAGTCTTGTCTTTAGAAAACATTACTGAAGGTAGACCAGCAACCAGGTTTTGAGTGGCTATCTTGTTGATGTTCTTGAAGTTGAGATGAGACAGTCTTTTATGCCACAGCCAATTGACACTTTCAGAGGCTTTAGCAAGAAAACAATTTAAGCTGTCTTCAGAGCAAACAGCCATGTTGATGACATAAACATCTCTTCTTCTAGGTGCAATAAGCACAACATCATTGTTTTTGTTGAATATGGTTCCCTGAGTCTTAGTAAACAAAACCTTATAGTCAGCATCACACAATTGGCTGATGCTAATAAGATTGTGTTTAAGACCATCCACATATGCAACCCTGGTAAACGTAATTCCATTGCAGTTCACTGAGCCATATCCGTCTGTGTCACCTGAAGAGTTATCTCCAAACACCACTTTAGGACCTGGCTCCTTTTTGTATCTGTGCAGGTATTGTTGAATCCCTGTCATGTGTCTAGAACAACCACTGTCTAGATACCATACTGATTCCTTGAGATATTTCTGCATAGATACATAGAAACAGGTTAGTTCCTATGGTGAACCCACTTTCCAGTAGGTTCCCTGAATTGCTTATTAGCAAATCTTGTGTTCCTAAAGAACTTTTGGCGTTGGGAGGGACAATTCACTGTTTCATAGGTATAACTTCCACAGATATCACACCCAGGGAAGTCACCACACTCGTCTGAGTGATGGTCTGTGAATCCACAGAATTTACAGGGAGGATAAGGTCTATAGTTTCTCTGTTGTCTTTTGGAACCCTGTGGTCTATCCCTAGAGGGTGTCTGAGCTCTTTTAGCTGCCATGTGTCTGTCATGATCTAAAGTCATGTGGTGAGAGTTTTTACATACATTGCAATAAGGTTTGATTAACCTTTCCCCTTTGGGTTCACCTAGGACTGACTTAGGTTTATGAGAAGTAGAGCATTCAGCTGAAGGCTTAATGTGTTGTTTCAAGAGTTCTACTTCTTTCATTAGAGACAACAGGCGATCTTCAGTGGTAGGGTCAACCTTATTCACAGCTTTAGTAGTGACAGGCTTAAAAGCAACTTGTTTACCAGTTTGTTTAGCAGGCACATGAAAAACCTTTGCTGGAGGATTCTCAATATCTGTTCTAAGTTCACCCTTAGCAGCTCGAGAAGAACTGCTGGGTTCAACTCCAGAGAGTTTGGGCAAGGGTGGTAACTCAGCCACATCTTCAGAGACAGGTTCATTAGTCAAAGTGGTATCTGACATATGAATAGTCTCTGTAGATTTGAAGACAATGTCTTTGGGTTTGGTGAGAATTATCAGCTTATTTTTCTTAGCAGATATATCCCTTTTAATGTCAGCAGGTACTTCATCATTAAGCAATTGATCTATTGTGAACCTAGCACACAACCATTTTTCAATAACCTTGTTTAATTCAGAAACTTGATCATTTAAAGCAATGTTTTTCAAGGTTAACCTAGTGACTTCATTTTGCAGGGATATTTTCTCTAAATTAACCCGTCTAACAGTTTCACATTCTGATTTAGCATTTAGCAATTCAGTTTTAACAGAGTGAAACTTATCAAGTAGGTTCTTTCTTTGTTCCTCAACAAAGTGTAAATCAACAATGGTGTAATCAAGGACATGCTTGCGTTCATCACTATCAGACATAGATAAAAGCCTGTGTACCTTTTTCATTGTGATGTCGACCCATTGTCCTGATCTTGCATCACCTTTTCCAACAGCTGGTTCATCCTCATCTATAGCAATGAAAGCCCTGACTCTAGTGGTATCTTCCTCATCTGAAGTCAGTGGCTCATCATTACAATCATAAGCTTCAGCAACTAACCCTTTCTCTGTCTTTTTATCACCACCCTTCTTCTTGGACAGAGCTTCAAGCTTCAAGTTCAATTGTTATAACTCAGCTTTAAGTGCCTTGTATTTGTTTTTGTAATCCTTCTTCTCAGTGTCTGATGAATTGGATTGGTGAGATGAGTTGTTATGTTGTTTGAACTTGTAAGGTTTGGATGAAGATGATGGATAAGAGGGTGAGGATGTCTTGTTGGAAGGACAGTCTTTTTGTAAATGTCCAAGATTTCCACAGGCAAAGCAAGTTTCTTTTGACCTGTCAGTTGGTTTACTAGCTGATCCTATTCTCCCTGATCTTTTGAAGAATCTTCTTTGGTTGGCTAGCAAGGCTCTTTCATGAAACTCTGCATTAAGGCCTGTCAAGAACTCTTGGCTGCTGCGAGTGTCTTCTTCAACATCAGAGTCGCTGTCATGAGGATGTGTTGCAGAGATCAAGGCTTTAGAAGATGCTCCTTGGACTACAAATCTTTCAGTCTCTGACTTGTAAATAGTATCGATCAGCCCTTCTTCATAATTATACTTTCCATAAAGCTGAGTGATAGTTGTAAATTAGCACTTGTTTAGGAAAACAAGTCCAAAATATAGGGTAAGCACGACGATTTAGGAAAACCGTGTGTAAATGACCCTAAGTGAGTTCGTTCTCAAGGAGGCTAGTGTGTTATGTGTGTAATGAAATGGATTATCTTTATGATTATACTTTTGAGAAAAAGAAAATAGAAATGGGGATAGAAGAGATTGACGGTTGCGAAGACGGATTTAACTAAGTCGAAAAAGGCGTACACGTAAAACCATAAAAACTACAAAATTAAAAATTTTAAACCTAAAATTAATTAAAAGTTAAAACTAAGTCTAAAATAATATAAATAAGAATAAAAATCCAATAAAAATATTTTAAAACCTTCTATTAATTAAATATTCAATTTTAAATGCTAATTAAAGCCCTAAAATTAAATATAATTAATCAAAATGTCCAAAATATTATTTTATTGAACAAATAACTTACTTATATTATCTAAAGACTAAAAAGTATTTTTCTTAAATTTTAAAAACTATTTTTCTATTTTTAAATCACTTAAAACTATTTTTAAGCTAAAATAATCATAAAAAATAATAAAATAATGCCAAAAATAATTTATCAATTTTAAAAATCCTAAATTACTCTAATGAACAGTAGAAAAATGAAAAAGTTTGAAAAATATAAAATTTCCCACTAAAAGACAAAAACAGTTTGAATTAAAATCCTAATTTAACTAATTTAATTAAAAAAATAATTAAAAAGTGAACAGTAAAAACTTTTTAAACCAAAAATATTAAATTACTTTTATAAATAAAAGAAAATTTTTAAAACTGAAAAATAATGATTTTTGGCACTAAATGCCAAAAACAGAAATATTAAAAAGTATTTAAAATAGCTATAAAACCTAAAAAATAGCAAATGAACAGTAATAAAAATTCTAATTAAACAGAAAAATCAGAAATAAAATTAGAAAAATAATGCAAAAAGTTTGAAACCCTAACTCCTAAATTCACCCACTAAAGACAAAAAAGTTCAAATCTGAAAGGGACATGTGACATGTTTTTGTCTGTTTGTAGAGCAGTACCAACTTGTGTGCAAGCAGAGGGGACTTTTTTCCCACTGCTAGTGTAAAAACTTGATCTGGTGACTGATGAGCTTAGGAAAGCTCTTTTGCTTGGATTTCCTTGGACAACAAGGCACCCCCACACCAGTTGGGTTGTGGGGAGTCTAAGTAAACACAAAAAACTCACAAGTACTTCACAAAATCAATCACAAATTGGCATACAAAGCTTACTGATGAATGGTAACTGCTTACTGATGAATGGTAACTATTACATGCACAAAAACGAATTTTAAACCCTAAAAGCTTGCACAACAATCAACCAAATGACATAAAACTGATTACCAACCCTAGATAAGCATATAATCTAACAATCACCAAGATATGATGAACAAATTCTCACAAAATAGGCAGAAAAATGGATTACTGATTTTAGCTAGTGAATGCCATTTTTTTAACATGAAAACTTGTGATTTGAACACACAAAACTACAAAGAACCATACACTATAACCAAATAACCAAAGAGAATGAGTGTGAGTGACTTTTAACAGATTTATAAAGCTTTGACCCCCTTTGTAGAATATTGATAACCTATGAATCTATGAAGGGGTTTGTTGATTTCTAGAGAGAGAAAGTTAGAGAGAGAAAGTGAGAGAAACTATGTGTATTTTATTAAGTGAAACTAGAAAAGTGACAACAACCAACCCCTTTCCATGGTGGAAAGGGGTATTTATACTTCCAAGCTACATGGGCTTGGGCCGGTCCATGACAAGCCCATGGACCGGTTCTTACTTAACTTAATAAGCAACTAATGACTATTTGTTAACTACGAGCTATTACAACATAAATAATATTGTGGAGTGACCGATACTTCTAATATACGTAAAACGTATTTCTAACAATCTCCCCCTAAGGGAGGTCACTCCATGTTACAAAATTCTAAACCTAGCATACTATACTAAGTCTTCGTTCTTTAGCTCGTAGTCTTTTCTTCTTTTCTTTCTTTTGTTGTGAATATGTTGGTTTGATCTTTTTGGCTTTGGCTTGAGAGCAATGTTCTTTGGCCTTTCACGTGCGATCTTTGCCTCTCTTGTGAATTTGCCTTCTCGTGACTCCATGTTCCATACACTTATGTCTTTTTGTTGAATTCTCGAAAGTTTCAGAGTTTGGTACAGCGGAAGACTTTATCTTGTACTTTCTTGAATTTTTGCTAAACTTTGATGAAGAAAAACATAAGCATGTGGGAACGACTTCTACAGGTACACCGCAACACCACCGTCTTCACTGGTACACAGCAACGCCACCGTCTTCAACAGGTACACAGCAACGCCACCGTCTTTAACAGGTACACAGCAATGACACGAATAAAATGGCTTTGAACATTTTATTCTAATTCGGTAGCATTTTACCTCCGGTCGGTGAAGACCGTTAGACGATATTAGATATCGTACCCGTGACGGATAGTTTCAATTAAGTAACTTCCTGACAGGATTTCGCGGGTAAACCCGTTCTCTTTATTCGACCGTCCAAAGCTGACTGCGAACATAAAGAGTGAATCACTTGGATAAGTTATCCTTGTGATTTGAAGCCTTCAATTCATGAAACCTGGAACAAGTGAATTTCAATTAAGATTTTCACCATCGTTGCTTTCCAGTTGTCATGAGCTCAATTCATAAAGAATCTTGCACGTCACCTACCAAGTGCTGTTTGATGTTGACACTAGAAGGATTTCCACTCGTCACTGTGGTCAATAAAGAGTCACTCTGAGTGTTTTGGCAAGATCATATGATAATGCGAAGAGGCCTGGAACGAGTTTAAGTTCAATTAAGAATTAAACCACTGTTACCTTCCAGTTTTTCACAAGATTGGTTCTAAAAGAACCGCACGTGTAACCTACCATGAGCTTGTTTGATGTTGGCTCAAGCAGGATTTCCATCTTCATTGTAATACTTACGTATTACTCGGATGTTCTGGCAATATTACAGGAATATTGCGTAGGACTCATGAAAATCTCTTACTTTTCACAGTGTGTGAGAAAGCAAGGAATAAATGGAAAGTGTCCTAATGAGACTTTTGATGATCTCTTGGCTCTAGACTCGATTGTGCGTTTTGATTTAGTGAGCGATGGCTGGAGAGGAGTGCCACCTTTTCAATACCAGTCTATTCGGAGTGAATAAACCAATAGATAACGTGTTGATCTCCGTGTGATTAAAACAAATACCTTTTGAGAGATATTTGAGTTAGCTGGGAAGGGTTGTGCATTGCATCACTGGGTCCATGATGTCTTTCTTCAATACCGAGAATCATTAGCAAAAATGACCTCAATAGCATATGTATTGACCCGGTTTCTGCCTAAAGTTGTAAGGAGGGCTTCTTTCTTTACACCCTTTATCTTTACATTTCTTTTTCATTCTTCAACCCCTTCAATGCTTACCAATACGTCATCACTAGCACCTTGTTGTGATTGTTCCAGTGCTAGCTTAAGTACTTGGTCGGCATTCAGCTACGTTCACATTCTTTCTCCATCTTTCCTAGGACTTCTAATTCTATCTACGGAATTGTCCTTGGGAAGATTCCATCGGCTCTGATGAATCATTGGACTAAACCTATTCCTACCACCCTTTTGTCACCACATCCGTCGTGAATTAAGCGTGTTTTGGGAAGGAATTGCCACCATGAAAAATCATTGAAAATCACCTAAAGTACTTGTGATATTGAAATCAAAAGTTTTGTACCTTAGGTGTTTTGTTCATCAAAAACGCTCCCCCTTAACACGTGCTTTACACATATTAAGTAGGATAATCGTTAAGTCTTTTTCATCTTTTAGCCAAGTATCACTTACGTCTCCTTAATCCCATTTTCTCCCCTTATCCAAAATATTAACCATTAATATTTGGGATATTGAATGGATTAACCGGTCTTTGGGTAAAAAATAAAATCGATGTTTGGCCATAGAACAAGTTATTGCTCCCCCTTAATTGAATAAGGGATAGTTGTAGTGCTTTAATATGATATATTTTGAAAGATTTAGAATCTCGTGAGAAATTCTTGAAAAATTATCATACCTTAACACTACATCAAGCCATACAAGCACAATATTCACAAATATACATATTCACAATTGAAAACCAATATAAAGTGGACCTGAAGTGTACGACCCATTAGATGGATCGTTGCAGTAGCTTGTGGTGCACTAAATATGGTCTTCCACCAACGAACCTTTCCAAGCTCCTCATCAATCTACGTTCACGGAGCTTTTGATCAATCTTCTTGATCACGTACTTTGCCATCTGCCGGTAACCCGGATGCCAATCCTCCGTCATTTCTGGCAAAGTCCCACCCGAGTTCAGATGCTCCAACTTTCCTCTGACTTGTAGAAGAGTCCCATCACTGTACTTATGGAGCTCACCCACCCTCATAAACTTCATCAAACCTCGACTGTTCAAGTAGAAAATGCCGTAATTCGGGACAGAAATGCCGGTATAGGGACATCTTTCTACATGTTGAGGTAGCACTTGATTCACTGGACGGGTGAGGTTAAGCTTCCTTTGATAGCTTTCGACTCCCAACTGAAGATCTTCAACTCTTGTCTTGATGACAACGCTTCGTGTGAACATACGAAGTGCTGTATTCAAAGCAATCAGGTCTTCACGAGGAATATGTGTGAGTTGATCTCGGGTCATCAGAAGCAGCATATCTTCGATATCCTCAAGGCGAATGATGGAAAAATCTCCCTGCTGGATTTTGTATTCCCTGTCATCCTCCCTTTTCAAGCGAATCTCCGTCACATGATAATAGCCGTTCTTGGCTTCAGTTTTCAACCCTAAAATGCTGGAGATGCGGATATCGGATCTAACGATACTTCCAGAATTGACTAGGCAGCAACCCCTGTACGCCCTTCGGACTCGTTCGTCCCAATGAGATGCACCTATGACAGCATACATATCATAATTACGATTTATTTTTGGGACCCAGAGTCGGTTTACCTTTTCCTCGATAAAGGGTATTGTCCCCCAATTGGCAGCTTTCAGCAAGGTCAGGGAGGTTGCGTACTTTGATGACCCCTTCAGTAGATACACAAGATCATTGGTGACGAAGAAGTCAAGAGCAATCTGATTATCTTGAGAAGGATCCATTGGAGGTGGAGCTCTTTCTGATTCATGAAGTCCTGGCCGTTGAACGGTATTTAGAGCCTTCAGGATCTCATCGGCATAATACTCAAACTCCATTCGGGTTAACAGGGTTTTGGCACGAAGTCTCTTATCTTTCAGCGCTTTCTTCACCAAGGATGGAGTAACCGAAGTCTTATACTCATGAGCAAAAAATGCACATAAGTCAATCGGACTTCGGATACGGAGATACAACACATCTTTGTCAGCGTCTGTGATCGGATCATATTGTGCTGCTGCCGTGATCCAAGCCTGTGGTGGTGCAGTCTCGTCTATCTCCAACGTGTCTGCCCAGTCTCGTGTGCTTGGTTCAGGAACCGTAGATTGTTGTGCTTGTTGTAGAGGAGTAGAAGTGCGAACATCTGTTGGTTCAGTTTCAGGCATTTCGGCAGTGTCGTGAACTGGTGAGTGTTGTGCAGCTTCGGGTTCCGTTACTGATTCTGCAATCACAGGAGCAACAACAACAGAACTAATGGGGTTAGTGGTAATAGGTAAAGATACAGCGATAGAGGTACCGGGAACCGATGACGCTGTAGTGGCATTCACATCGTGGCGCCACTTAGTTCGTCTTGATTCCGATGATGTTGATTTGTCCTTCTACGCTGCATCTTTCTTGGACTTGGTTCCAGTCTTAGCAGTTTTCTTGGAGCTGGTAACCTTGTCACCCTCTTTAGGCTGTTCACCCCCATCATCATCCTGATTGTCATCCCCGTTACTACCCCTAGCACTCTCCTCATTCCCATCACCACCATCATCACCATCATCATCATCCTCATCCTCGTCATCATCATCCTCATCCTTATCCTCATCATCACCATCATCGTCATCCTTTTCCTCTTCTTCTCCTTCTTCTTCCTCTTCCTCTTCACCAGTACCCTCTTCCTGCTCACTTTCTTCCCTTTCTTCTTCAGGTAGAATGTGATAAGGTACCACACTTCCAAACGTTTTGAATAACCTATCATCCTCCATGATAGCATCATTCAGGGATTTGTATAGAGCCCGTTGAATCCTAGACTTATCAAACGATCCAAGTTCCACCATACGAGCCTTAAGGATCTTCTTCAATTCAAAATCCGTCAAGTCATAAGCAATCTTGTAGGCGGCTTCTGAAGGGTTGGATGATTTGATCTTCAAGTTGTCAGCAGCAAGTGTCTTCAACTCATCACGCAGTTTAGGAATTAGGTATTCAACGGATTCTTGCACTCTTTCTTCCACAGAGGCTTCAAGTGCTTCTTTTTGCTCTTTGTATTTATCCCTCATCGCTTGAAGTCTGGTGATACGTGCAGCATGCTTATCAGCCTCAGCCTGCTTAACCCGAGCTAGTTCTTCTGCATGTGCTTTTCGAGTCAACTCCATATCTGCATCGAACCTAGCAATCATCTCCTCTTGGGCTTTCCTAGATGGTTCTTCACTTTGAGCTCGTCTTTGTAACTCTTGGCGAAGTTCATCCATTTCTCGTTTGTGAGTATCCACATGTTTATCCAACAGTTCGGCCATCACCAATGCAGCCATTGTAGATGTTGCAGAGCTGCTCTGGGTTGATTGAAGAGGCTTGGTTGTTACTGCGGTACTAAGGATGGGAATTGTAGGTGGTGGAAGAAATGGTGTTGAAGCCGGTCTGGTTGGTAAGGGTTGTATGGGTGGAGGTTGAGTTGCTAAGGG
Organism: Glebionis coronaria; assembly: GCA_025667525.1. Classification (NCBI taxonomy): domain Eukaryota; kingdom Viridiplantae; phylum Streptophyta; class Magnoliopsida; order Asterales; family Asteraceae; genus Glebionis; species Glebionis coronaria. The sequence goes on from JANFOE010000489.1 coordinate 349,929, forward strand.
TTGAGTTGACACCATGATCGTAGGAGCAACAGACTCCTTTTCCACACTTGCTGAAATAGGGATTGATGGCTCCTTCGAAGTGGAATAATGTTCAGGTGACCCAAACTCATCAACATCATCTGGTTCCACGTACTCATCCTCAACATCTACCCTTGCACCTGAACCACTACCGCCAGTATCTTTCCTACTCCTTTGAATTGCTATCTTCAGCATTTTTCTATTTGTCTTGTCAAGAGCAGGATCAACAAGATCTTCTTCATCACGTAAACGCATCTCATCATCCTTACCCTTTCCCTTCTTACCCTCTGTCTTCTTCTTCTTGGTTTCGGGTTCAGGTAACGCAGCTGGTTGTTTGCGTTTACCTTTACTCTTAACCGTTGTAGACGAGTCTTCTCCAGTCTGAAGGTTTGCTTTCAGCTTCTTGATTTCTATCTGCAGTAGCTTGTAATCAGCAGAACCTTTGATTTTCTCAGACAGAAGGTAATCAGGAATAGGACCCGGAATCACACCAATAGACGGTCCTTCATGCCTCAGATCCACAGTATCATCAGCTTCTTCAGTGTGATAGCGACTTGCTGCACGCCTATCAATAGTAGCATCATTCTTCATAAAATAATTAATGATAAGCTTGATAAACCGAGGATAAGGAAAGAAGTTTGTCTTCAGCTTCTTGTTATAGAAGAGTTGAAAGGTGAATTCTTCCCATATCAACAAAGCATAATCTGAATTTGCAGCTTTGTACATGCCATAGAAGAGGTTTATTATAGGACTGCGCAAAGCATCATGGCCACTTATTTTTGGTGTAAGACATCTACTGAGAATACCCATCAATGCTCTCCAAGGTTGTCCTACTTTAGCAGTGGTAAACTCAGACGCAACTCGTATTTCCGGACATCCAAGAGCGTCAAATAACTCCACGAGTTCATCTTTAGTAGGATCCCTCGAGAATGACATGCCTTTGGGTGTATCCCGTATACCAAGAATCTTACGGAAGTCTGAAACTGTGAGTGTCTGCTGCTTGTTGTCGATGGTGAAGGTGATCTTGTTTGAAGTGATTTCCTTGGTAGCCCAAAATTCATACATATATTCATAAGGCACCGAGGCACTACTTCTAAAAGCATTCTTAAAATGGGATTGATCAAGGATCGCAATGGCTACTTTAAATCCATGGTGAGTGGATTTTGAGATTTGCTTCAGCCGGTAGTTGTTGGGTATAAACTTAAGGGTTCGTGCTTTAGCAATATCGGCTTCTCTAGATTCTTGGATTGCTTGTACTGTTGGATTAGTCATTGTATCTGCTTAAGATAAGACATGAAAGGTTGATGCACAAAAACATATAGATATATATCATTCTTACTTCTAAGCATAACACATTTCATAACATAATACAACAAGTACATATAACATGCAAACAATAATAATCAAACAACTCTTCATTCGGAACTTTTCCTCATTCGGAACTTCTTCATCCGGAACATTCCTTCATTCGGAACTTCCTTCATCCGGAAGTTTTTCATCCGGAACTTCCTTCATCCGGAAGTTCTTCATTCGGAACTTCCTTCATCCGGAAGTTCTTCATTCGGAACTTCCTTCATCCGGAAGTTCTTCATTCGAAACTTCCTTCATCCGGAAGTTCTTCATTCGGAACTTCCTTCATTCGGAAGTTCTTCATTCGGAACTTCCTTCATTCGGAAGTTCTTTATTCGGAACTTCCTTCATCCGGAACATTCCTTCATTCGGAACTTCCTTCATCCGGAAGTTCTTCATTCGGAACTTCCTTCATCCGGAAGTTCTTCATTCGGAACTTCCTTCATCCGGAAGTTCTTCATTCGGAACTTCCTTCGTTCGGAAGTCCTTCATTCGGAACTTCCTCATTCGGAAGTTTTTCAGAAAAAATCCTTCATTCGGAAGTTATAACCATGTTCATCCGGAACTTTTCAAACACAGCCTTTGTTGATCTAATCGATGTGCGTTTGTGAGTTCTAAGGCAAACTAAGGCAATTAAACATCATTTAATGAGATTCCGAGCAAAACCCACCAACAACCCCTAAATAATTAACCCTAATTAAGGAATAAACCCTAAATCTGATAATGTTAATTATTCGAATCAATTAAAGAGATATAGATGATGGATTAGACGAATTTATAAGTTAAATATTGATGATAATTACCTTATTTTAACGAATGAACAGGAACGGATGGATTAAACGAGTTGTTTTTGAGTTTGTGTGTGTTTATCCAACAATGGCGGCAAAGATAGAAATAAATAGTGAAAAGGAAAAAGAAAGGGGGGCGGGGGGTTTATATTTGACTTAGGTCAATTTTTTTGACAAGTTTCAAAGAATGTCACCTTAAGTCCCTCCAATTTCACTCCTTTTCCTTTTTGTTTCTAACTTTTTCAATTTATTTTACCTTTCCATTGATAATTTTAGTCGACTTAATTTTGGTTAGCTAAACTCGACAATCTCACACAACTTAAGTATCGCATCCAATTAGCATATCTCCAAGTTCTAAAAGCAATGCCTATCACATAGAACGAACACAAGTCGTATTCTAACGCAAGACCACTCAATTACCATGTAGCCCTTAATTTTCACAATCACTTTTGAAAGTCAATTTTAATGACGAAGATGATTTTAATATTTTCTCCCCCTTAAATGATGACCCGTTTTCTATTTAAAGAGCTGTAGTCATTGTTTAAAGAGTCAAATATTGATGAAAGCATTTCCAATTTATATCTTGAAAAAGTTTGATTCGTGGTGTCAATAAGATTTCTCTTATTTAAACAAATTAATGCACTGAGACGTACACAAATTCGTGTTAGACCAAGTTGTAAAGTAAACTTGATCCCTTTGCATGATTTGGCTTGTAAATCACGCCCGAGAAAATTAATTCCCGTTCTGAGCCAACGTTTTCCAAGGAAATACGTGACTTTAATATGAAAACCGGGTTGCAGTCAGAAATAACTACAAGCCATGATGGGCATGTTTTAAAAATGTACAACTTTTATACGGACTCTATTTATGGCACCGTGTCAATATTGATCGACATTTCTAAGGCCGTAAATATTACCGTACTAAAAGACATGCCCGTTTTAAAAAACGAAAAATATTTTTGGTTTTTCTTGATTTTATAATTTTTATGGTTTTTCTAGGTTATATATATTTTTTATGGTTTTTCTTGGTTTTATATTTTTGTATTTTCTTTTTGTGGTTTATATATTTACTATAATATACATGATCACGAACAAAGGATACTCTGAATAGTTTACCACGACTATTCAGCTGATTCTTCTGCCAACTCTTTGAGAGTCACTGGAGTGAATGATTTCATGCCAAGCTTGTCGATCAAGAACTCGATTCGTCCTCGATCTAAGGCTTTGGTGAACATATCCGCCAGCTGGTACTCAGTGGTGACAAAATACAGCTCGATCACTCCGTTCTCCACCTGCTCCTTAATGAAATGGTAGCGAATGTCTATGTGCTTGGCCCGGGAGTGTTGAACATAGTTGCAGCAAAGGGCAATGGCGCTCTTGTTGTCACAATACATCGGGATTTTGTTGAATCCCAAACCGTAGTCAGTTAATTGTGATCTCATCCAAAGGACTTGAGCACAACAACCGGACATGGCGATGTATTCAGCCTCCGTGCTTGATATTGCAGCGCTTTTCTGCCTTTTTGAAGACCAACTGATCAATCTATCTCCAAGGAGTTACACAGATCCAGAAGTGCTACGCCTCGTGTCTTGACATCCAGCATGATCGGCATCTGCGTATGATATTAAAGCAATAGAGGAATCTTTCGGATACCATAGACCACGATGAAGTGTTCCTTTTAGATACCGAAAGATCCTTTTCACAACATGTAGGTGCTTTTCGGTAGGCCGAGCCTGATACCGGGCACACATGCATACAGCAAATTGCAAATCAGGCCTGCTAGCAGTCAGATATAGAAGGGTGTCGATCATCCCACGGTAAAGTTTTGGATCGACAATAGTCCCATTCCTATCTTCATCTAACTTGGATTTCTCCACCATTGGAGTGTCTACGGGGTCACAATTTTCAAAGTTATATTTCTTAAGAGATTCTAGAGCATATTTGGATTGATTAATAAAGATGCCTCTGGGATTCTGAGAAATCTCTAATCCTAAGAAAAATGAAATTTTTCCCATCATCGACATCTGAAAGCGTGTGGACATTATCTTCTCAAATCGATTTGACAATTCAATGTTAGTGGCAGCAAATATTATATCATCAACATAAATTTGTACCAGAATCATGTCGTTGCCTTCCTTGAGAGTGAATAGAGTGGGGTCCACCTTGCCTTTGGAGAAGCCTTCCGAAATGAGATATGTTGACAGGAGATCATACCACGCGCGTGGAGCTTGTTTCAACCCATAGAGAGCCTTCTTAAGCTTGTACACATGATTAGGAAACTCCGTACTGACGAACCCATCCGGCTGACTAACATAGACCTCTTCCCTTAGTTCACCGTTCAAAAATGTCGTCTTCACATCCATTTGATAGACGATCATGTTCATATGAGCAGCATACGCAAGGAATAGTCTAATAGCCTCCAATCTAGCCACAGGAGCAAAAGATTCTTCAAAGTCTATACCCAAGGCTTGTTTATATCCTCTAGCAACCAATCTAGCCTTATTCTTTAATACCGCACCCATCTCATCAAGTTTAACCTTATAAACCCATAACAAAGTAAGGATGTTGACCTTGTCAAGGAGAGGAACCAATTCCCATACTTCAAGTCGTTGGAATTCATTTAGTTCCTCCTGCATAGCTTTAATCCAAGATGATTGGGTCATAGCCTGCTGCCAATTTTTGGGTTCAACTTCAGAGAGAAATGCATCAAAGTAACAATAGAGTGCACTCTCTTGTAATTGATGGCGTGTAGAGACTGGTCGATCTAGATCTCCAATAACATTCCTAATTGGGTGATCTTTTGTCCATTTAGTGCTATGGTTTTCAATCCTAGGTGGTCTGGAGTGAACAATAGAAGGAGCTTCTTCTGAGGTAGACGCGGCTGAAGGGTTTTCAGGTATCGCTACACCAAAGAAAGGAAGCTCTTGCAAGTGAGCATATTCCAAGTCGTGATCAGTAGAATCCTCTTCCACATCATTAGGCACAAGTAGGGGTGATGATTCAGGTGTAGTTTGAGAATCACTTGGTGAAGGTGCATCCGGTTCAATGTGAATTGTAGATGCATTAGATAAAGGTTCATTAGCTTGAGCAACCACTTCAGGTATTGGAGCAATTACTACAGGTGCTGGAACTTCATCAGTCGGGGGATCGAAGAATTCATCAAACAACGGTTGAAACAGTTTATCCCACTCGGGCCTTGTTGGTGGTAAAAATGATGTAGAAGTAGGATTATTGGGAACTAATCCGGAACTAATAGCACCGATTCCCATCTCATGAAGCACGGGTTCAGAGCTGTGTTGCTCAGAAGCCATCGCTGTCAGCTCATCGAAATCTGCGTCCATAGTTTCTACAATCTTGCCAAGACGACGGTTATAGATTCGGTATGCTCTTTTGGACGGTGAGTAACCAATGAAAATACCTATATCGTCTTTCGGTTGAAGCTTACCCAAGTTCTCACTATTGATGTTTGGATAACAAAGAGCACCAAACACATGGAAAAATGAAACATCGGGTTTACGGTCATGTAAAAGCTCATAAGGTGTTTTTCCATGGCGTTTCCGAAGGATAGAACGGTTTTGGGTGAAACATGCAGTAGAAATAGCCTCTGCCCACAAGAACAATGGAGCGTTCGCATAAATAAGCATGGTCCTAGCAGCTTCCATAAGTGTACGATTCCGTCTTTCAACGACACCGTTTTGTTGTGGAGTGCGTGCAGCGGATGTTTCATGTGATATACCAACTCCTTCATAATAATCACGAAGAGTCTGGTTGACGAACTCTGTACCATTGTCTGTACGAATACGGCGGACAGTGGTATTCAAACGTACCTGAATGAATTTCAGAAAAGTGATGATAGCCTTCGGTGCTTCATCCTTTGTACGTAGAAATCTAACCCATGTAAACCTGGAGAAATCATCCACAATTACCAGAATGAATTTCTTACCGCTCACACTTTCAGTTCTCATCGGCCCACAAAGATCCATATGCAAAAGATGAAGTTTTTCTTGATTGGTGTCTTCAGCTTTGGGCTTGTAAGATTTCTTGGTACTTTTCCCCCTTGAACACGCGGAACATAAATGGTCCTTGTGAAATTTAAGCTTTGGAAGACCACGAACTAAATCGTTTTTAGCCAGATGATTAATAGCATCAAAGTTAAGATGAGATAATCTGCGATGCCATAACCATGACTTGGTCTTAGATGCTTTAGAGAGAAGACATACTGGAGAGGCGGCCATCATGTCTTGTAAGGACAAGGTATAGAGATTTGCACCACGAGATCCCTTCAACAAATCTTTTCCTTCCAAGTTGCGGATGAAACAAGTGTGTTGTCGAAAAGCAACCTCAAGGTTGGAATCACAAAACTGTCCTACTGAGAATAAGTTATGACCAAGACCTTCTACATAGTATACCCTTGAAATCGTCACGTTTCCAATCTGATATTCACCATACCCCATAATCTTTGCTATATGATCATTCCCGAATTTAACCGTACCAAGAAACTTGCTGACGAAATTTCGGAGCATCGAGCGATTTCCAGTCATATGTTTTGAACAACCGGAGTCCAAATACCACAGGATGATTTGGACCACCTGAAAATATCACCACACGAAGACAATGTAGAGGTATCGGAATCTGAGTGTTCCTTGTTATTAGCAGGTACAGATTTAATAATCTTAGATTTGCTAACTCTAGGTTTCTTAGATTTCCTAGCCTTCTTTTTCTTACTAGGTGGTGTAGATTCTAGTTGGCTTAAATCCTGAGGTATTTCTTCACTGATAGGCACTATAGTGGGGGCTGACCTAATTAAAGGGCGCTGTTTCCATACTTGAGTGCGAGTGTTCCTAACTAAAGGACGCTCAGACCTAACCTCAATGGATGCATTCCTAGTTAAAGGGCACATTTTTCCATCTAATGTAAAGGTCCTACCAGTGGGACGCCATTGCCAGCCAACTTGGGCACGAGTTCTACCCGTTGGCTTCCATTCAAGACCATTCTTAATAGCATTCATTTCATTAACGTGATCAATCAGACACAAATCATGACGTTGGGAAAACATACATTCATTACAATTCCAACAATTCAAATCAGAATTCACGAATGGTTTAGGCTGCTGCACAGGCGCAGAGCTTTTAGTCTTAACATGATTCTTTTTATTTAAAACTGAACTAGCATTCCTATTGTGAACTTCTACTTTCTTCTTTGTGGCACTACTAGTGGAGGGCTTGATCTTAGCTTTCTTGAGTGGCGATCCTTTAGCCTTAGTAGTCTCTTTTAATCCTGTAGAAGGCAAAGTGGGAACATTAGCAACAGATTTTAAATGTGTCTTACTTGATTGCGCCAATGACGGTTTCGCTCCTGGAGTCTTATTAAATGGAGTGACAGCAATGGGCCTATTATTAAGTAGTGCAGAACCTGGTGTACCTATGTATTGCAAATATGCCAAGCAATATTGAACTCGCTTAATATATTCATGAGCCGAATAATAGTCGCTACTTGAGGGATCTAAGGCATAAAGATCGTCTAAAATATCCCTAAGAAGATCGACATGCTTAATGGCATTCCTCATATAATCATCATAGGTAACCGGGTTTCTCTTATGAAGCGGATTCTTATAAAGCACTACTGACTTGGTTGTTGGAGCACTAGTGGACGGTGCAGAGTCGGTAGCTAAGTTATCAACAACTTCTTGTCGGGTGAGAAGAAGTGTCTCCTTTAACTCAGCCAAAACCATATTTTTGTCTATGAGCAGGATGTTCAAATCAGAGATTTCCTCGCACTTTTGGTTCAGTTGTTCAACAAAAGATTGTTGCTGTGCCGCATTAAAAGCGAAGCGTTCTTCTAGTGAACCATAAAGAGCGGATAATCCCTGTCTTGTCCGATCCATCTCCCCTAGAACAGACGAAAGTCTAATTTCTAAGACTTGGTTTTTAGACTCTGCAGCCTCTAGTTCCAATTTTAATGTTTCCTTTGATGATACCTCTCTCTTCAATCTCATGATTTCTTCCTCTAATGTCTTAACAATTGCAATCATCTTGTCACTCGTCTCAACACCGTTTTCACAACCATTTGATATCAAAAGATCCTCATTTTGAGTTTGTTGTTTTAATTCTAAAGATATACAATGTTGTTCTAGTTGATTAAAGCGTTTTGAAAGTAAATTGTAAGAATCTTGTAGCTTTAAAAACTCAGCATTAGATTCGTGACAAGAATGATTATCTACCTCATTTACAGTATCAGCAACATTTACAGAAAGATCACAAACATCATCACATATATGCACATCATCACAATTAATCATAGCGGATGTAAGCTCATTCGAATAATTAACATTTACAGTAGTAAGCACATCACACGAGATTACTGCAGACAAGAATCGGTCATATTCGGTTAAAATCTTTTCCTTTTCAATTAGTTGTAGTTCGTAAGCGGTGTCCATTTCATAAAACACTTTTTGAACTTCACCAATTTCAAACACAAGATTTTCCTTAAGAGATGCAAAAGTTCCTTTTAGACTTTCGACAAACGGATTGATCTCATTTTTAAACACCTCGTTCATATGTTCGAAAGCCCATTCTCCGGCATTTAAGCCATTTGAAGTCGTACAATCCAAAATGACCTTGTCAAAATTAGTAAAGTATTGATTAATCTCTTGCAAGTTTAACCATACAGTGCTGACAGGTGGAAGATCCTTTGGAATTTCCTTAGGACCTTCCATATTGACAAGTGTAGGAAATGTACTAGGGTTTTCTTCATCTAATATGTAGGTCGGTGCTGTTATGAGATCTTTGTCCATATGGAAGCGAATTCTAAAATCCGTTTTTGCAAGCTCCTTATTCAATTTAAAATAATCACACTCGGGATATTTTGCAGAATTGTATGACCGATCCTCATCAACTAGATCCTTACTTGTTCGATCATCGGGAAAAACAATCGGGTCTAAAGCCAATCCTAAATGAGTTGCATTATAAAGTCTAGGACTATGTCTTAAAGCTTGTTTTGCATACCGTGGATTAGGGGGAAGGCCTTTTAGACGTGATAAGTTAAACTCTCTAAACGAAGCATCAAATAAGTGAACCAGTTGAGAAGCAGCGTATTGTCTTAACAGCAAGTAATCTAGACTTCTAATCTTATTAGTGGCATTAATCTCCATTTCATTCTTCTTAGACTCAAGTGATTCAAAATCCGTTTGAAGTTTTTGAAAATTAGTTACCACTAACTCCTTTTCTTGAAGTTCATTAGACAGATTTGCTCTTAAGTTTTCGATTTCTTGCAAGTGACCCATTTGTTTGTTTCTAAAGTGATCATATTCGGGATTAGTTAGAACACTAGACGAAGGCACTAGTTCCAAGGTTTGAACTTTCTCATTGCTTAAGGCAAGCTCATCAGACAAATTCTTATTCTTAGCTAAGGTTTCTAAGAGTGCAGCATTCATTTGGCTAAGTAATGTAGCAGGAACCATGACCAAATCTTGTTGAGCAGGAGTAGGCGTATGCGAAATGGGTCCCGGTTGTGATTCACTCAAAGTCTGGGGACTCACATTGATATTGCTATCATTGTTTGTCTCCTCGTTTGAAAGACTCACCACCGAAGATTCATTCGAATCAGCACTCTCTTGCACAACTTGATGTGGTTGAATACTAGCATCAGTGGTATTATCGGTGGTATTAATAAGTACCTCAGATCTCTTTTCTGGCCCTAAGCTGGAGATAGTTGCCATGAGAGCAGCCTTTGCAGATTGAAAGTCATCACAGTCTGAGTCATACGCATCGAGATCATCTGCTTGGTATGCTGCATTCTGTGTGGTGACCGTGTCTTGTTCAGCAATCCCTGGATCAGCAAGAAATGCAAGCTCCTCTTCATCAAGTTCCCTTCCTTGTGCTTGAGCATTCACCAGATAGATCTTTTCTGCAAACCATTGTCCATCCCTTCTCCGCTTGGGTTTCTTACAATCCCTGGACATATGACCCTCTTCCTTGCAGTTGTAGCATGTAATCATTCGCAACTTGCCCGTGGAATTAGCCCGTGGAGCAGGATTGACCATTGGAGCCTGATTGACCGTGCGAGCATTGGTGGTTGATGTGGTAGGTCTCCCCTGATATGGTTGAATAGGCTGAACCATTACCCTGCCATTCTCAATAGTAGCTTGTTGGCGAGAATTGGATGAATTCCTCAACTGATTGTTGGTAGGAGCTGATCCCCTAAATCCTCGTTTGCTTAAAGTCCTTGTGAGATAAGCAGACATAGTGGTTAACACTTCAACTGGATCAGCACCTTGTTTAAATACAGGAACGGGGACTTCCTCATCATCACAGTACATTGCTTGATCTTGAGCTGCATAATCACTAGAAGGAATACTCATTTGATCAGGGTAGCTTGTTGGATATGCTGCATTCTCTTGATAAGATGAATATGAAGATTGAGCATAAGGTGCAATACTTGCTGGGTGAGGTTGTGTAGCATATTGTGATGAAGGTGCACTGAACCGATATTGTTGCTGATGTGAGGTGGGTGGTTGTGGTAAAATCGAGTATTGGGGAAAAGCTGGTGTCATGTAAGGTGATGGATGATAGGCTTGATGTCCCAAAATATAAGGAGTGTTGTTGTGAGACAAGCTTGGTTGATTCGCCATCAAAGCTAATGAATCAGGGTACATACCTCGTGGAGAACGGTGCATGATCACATGTTTCTCATGTTGCTGAAGAAAAGCATATAGTTGATCCAAATTGCACTTATGCAGATCCCTGGTTAACTTAACATCGGTAATATACTCACCCCATTCAGCTTGAGGTAAAGTATTCAAGAATTTGGTGTTAACCTGGAATGGAGCAATCACCAGATTGTATACATTCAGATCATTCATGAGTGTGGTGAATCTGAAGTAATAATCGTGAAGCGTTTCCCCTGGGTTGTAAGTGAATCTGTCAAACAGGTCATACAACTGACATTCCCTTTCCTGTTTGGTGAGAGACGTGCCTTGTAGCAACACCTTAAGACGTTCCCATAAATCCTTTGCCACCGTATACTGACTCACCATCCTATAGATGTCATGGGGAAGGGCTTGGAGAATTGTTTGAAGAGCTTTCTCGTCTGCATCGGCAACAAGTTGTTGGGCTGGTGTAAGTTCTTCAAATTCTCTTGGTCGAGTCACATTGTTGACCACTATGGTACCATAGTCAAGTGGACCATTTAAAATTGACTTAACCATAAGCCTCCCATAAACCGGTTTTCCCTTAAGATAAGACATTATCCGGCCTTGCCAAGCTTCAAAAACTTCTTTGATGAGCATTGGCGGGCGATTATCCGTTCCCGTAATTACCGAAATATCCGTAAGTGATGTCATCTGAGGCATTACTGAATTCGGATTCATTTTGTTAACTTCAAAGAGACAAAGATTATCGGTTGATCGAGCAGTGAAGTAAAGCTTGTGAATTGTGTTGTGTTTTTGTTGTAAGAAACCAAGATTAAATCCTCTAAAAATCGTCGAAAAAACAAGCAAAATAACCCTTGATTCGGAACTTTTTGTTGATTCGGAAGTTTGATTCGGAAGATTTGGCTTGGAATTACCTTGATTCGGAACTTTTGGCTTGATCCGGAACTTCTTGATTCGGAAGTTCTTGGTTCGGAACTTTGGCTTGATCCGGAACTTCTTGGTTCGGAAGTTCTTGGTTCGGAACTTTTTGGCTTGATCCGGAACTTCTTGGTTCGGAAGTTTCCTTGGTTCGGAACTTTCTTGATCCGGAACTTCTTGATCCGGAACTTCTTGATTCGGAAGTTTCCTTGGTTCGGAACTTTCTTGATCCGGAACTTCTTGATCCGGAACTTCTTGATTCGGAAGTTTCCTTGGTTCGGAACTTTCTTGATCCGGAACTTCTTGATCCGGAACTTCTTGATCCGGAACTTCTTGATCCGGAACTTCTGCTGGGTTAATCAGAAACCTTGTTCGATGAACAGTCGACCACTAAAAATGAAGATTAAACCCAGATTTTGACCAAATAACCCAAAAAGTTTTATGATTTCTACAATGATAAGTAAAAACTAATACTTATCCACTAATCCCAATCACAAAAACACCAAAAACACCAAGAATCAAGATGGTTTTTCTTAAAGAACACTAATACAATCAAAAACTAAAAAACCACACAAATCACTACCTTAAATCACCCCATAGCTCTTGATACCAAATGTAGAATATTGATAACCTATGAATCTATAAAGGGTTTTGTTGATTTCTAGAGAGAGAAAGTTAGAGAGAGAAAGTGAGAGAAACTATGTGTATTTTATTAAGTGAAACTAGAAAAGTGACAACAACCAACCCCTTTCCATGGTGGAAAGGGGTATTTATACTTCCAAGCTACATGGGCTTGGGCCGGTCCATGACAAGCCCATGGACCGGTTCTTACTTAACTTAATAAGCAACTAATGACTATTTGTTAACTACGAGCTATTACAACATAAATAATATTGTGGAGTGACCGATACTTCTAATATACGTAAAACGTATTTCTAACACCCTTAAATCCCTAATCCCAAACACCCCATTAGTTTCTGGAAATCAAAAATTAGCAAAGCAACCCTATTCTAAACTACACAAATTTGATCCTAATCACCTCTAACATGTATTCAAACATCAAACATGCATAAACCAACCAGATTCAACACATAAGAACAAGTTTCATACAAAAACACATAAATCACAACTTCCACAATTTCTGAAAACTCAAACAAGGTACAAGGAGGTTACCTTGTTGGACCTACATCCAGGCCCAACAGTGACTGAAAAGTCACCTCCAAACAAGCCCGGGCTTGTGCAGACTTTTTTCTTTGCTGTTTGAAATGAAGATGATGATGATATTTGTCCTTGTTTTGAACCTGCCAAAAACAGACAACCAAGGACAAGGATAACCTGGTACAAGAGCTTATAGGCTTATAGGATTGACTTATTGACAAGTCAATCTATAGCTTATAGCTTTTAAAAATAAAGCAGAAATATTAAAAAAAACTGACTTTTTCTTCACTGAAAATTTTGAAAATTTAGAAAACCTGAAAACTGATCAAATAGCTTATACAAGCTTAGTAGCTTATTGGGTTATCCACAAAATAAGCTATAGCTCCTATAACTATACAAAAAGTCCAAGGCTTTGGATTGAGTGTCCTTTCACCAAACCTTAACTTTCTCAAAAACTGAAAACTTTTTGAAGCAAGTAAAACAACAATCAAAATCAATGAAACTTCAAACATGTAAGTAAATTGGCACTTTGTTTCTCATCACCAAACTCTTAACCATTTTTCATTCATAATAAAAACGGATTTACAAGGTTGTGACACAAAGGAGAAAACAAGGAACAAGAAGTATGGGTGCATTTCACCCTATACTTATAGTACTGAATAGAAGATACTAGAATTACAATAAAATGTCCTAAACCCTAATTGTTGAATTTCCTAGAATGCCCCTTGACTGAAGATTCAAACTTGGTCAAAATTCGTCTTCACGTGATGAGAGTGATGGCCAGTTGTCAAGGATTGATCTGGGACGTTTGTTATACCTTTGGGAACAAGAAAACCATCTAGCCGTTTATCTTGTCTGCATTTGGGGTTTTGTGGAAAGTGACGGGTGCAGGGGACCCCTGGGGAGTCACATGGGGTGTTGTGGGTTTTGTTTTGGGGTGTGAGATGGGTTAAGGTGATGGTTAATTACTGATCTAGAGCATGGTAGCAAAAACCCCTTTGTATTTAATTCAATTGGACTTGGGATTTTTAGGGTTTATGGGGTGTTTAAGGGTGGGTTTAATCCATTTTGGGGGTTAATGTTTTTTAAATAAGTGTTTGGAGGGAATTTAGTATAACTGAATTAATCAGTTAATTAATTAAGTGTGGTGGTGGTGGAATGCAGACGTGGATGGGGAGATGCTTCTGATTGGTGGAGGGGTAGATAGTGGGTGACGTGTAAGGTTGTGAGTGGGGGATGGGAAGTTTCATGTCTGGCCACATATGCCCCCTTAACTTCCTTTTGTTGTCCACTTTGTAAAAACAGCCACATAACCAATTTCCCTTTGTAAATAAGTTTGGAATACTTATCAAATTTGGCACAAGGGTTTAATAAACTTTGTATAAGGACCATTAATGCATATTTTGGATTCTTCAAGGGCATAACTTGTATAATCTTCAAACATGGAGGTCTTCTTTTGCCAATGATGATTTCTTCAAGGTCTTATCTTGCCAAATCTTCAAAAATGAGGGACCAATGTTGACAATCTTCAATTCTTCAAGGACCATTTTGGAAATTCAGGATTCGGGTCCGGTTCATTGTGCGGCTTCGTTTCCCGTGTTCGTTTTTTATCTTGTGATCTTTTTGCCATTTCCTCAATATCCGTACCTAAAATACACAAGCAACAAACACGAGCATATATTTGGCAGTTTTAGTGATATTTAATGCATTTTAAGCCCGTTTTGGTCGATGAGACTATGTATAAAAGCAGTCTCATCACTCCCCCATACTAAACCATTGCCGTGCCCTCACGCAATGCTAGAATAAAGCATCAAAGTACCTCCAAAATTCATTCTTATTTACTTTATTGAACGATAAACTAGCTACACTACTACTATTGCTACTACTACTTGCGTTTTAGACATAATGTATGATTTTCATCGCAAAATGCGACGTTTAGGTTAATAGAATAAGAACACGTGAATGCTTCGTTAGAAATAATTTCATCGTCCTCGATTTTCACCCTAATTCCATGCCAAGCGTGCAACGATATCATTGTCATTATAAGTTAGTAATGATAACACTACTCATATGCCCTAATCATGTATATCCTCCCATTATTCCTAAGTTGTATCTCTTATATTTTATATTGTCTTGAATGTTTCACGAGGATACATTGTTGACTTATACGATAATAGAGATTTAGGTCTAAAAATAGAGTCCTAACGGTGTAACTAAGACCATCAAATCAATAACCCCTCCTAATAGACAACGATGTCAAAAAATTAAGTTGACAAGAAGAATCGATAAACACGGTTTTATAACGGTTTTGAACATGAGACTTATTACCAAGACTTTTATACGCCCCCTAACGGAAGGGCCTTATTATCTTTGGTTTACCTCCATCTTTTATTCAACTTCGCCATGAAGCTTTTATTATGACTTTGGTCTTGCCTTGCCTTTTATTATCCGCGTTATCGGTGGTTTTATTAGCCAAAGACGTATATCCTCACGCAAAGGCGAATTTTGGATCTTTAAAGCTTCGACGATTAAGGCTTGATTCACTTTCAATTTTGCATAGATTTTTCGGCCTTGTGGGGCTTCAAATTGTTTGCTTGATTTAGGTGAGCACTTGAAATCTTATTATTGGGTGAAGCTTTCGATTATTCGGGTGCCAATACTTCAAAACCGTGACGCTGGCGATACCTTAATGTCTTCCCAATTTAATTACACGGAAGCTACTGGAAAAGACTAGAAACCCAACAATCCTAACTAAACCGCTAAGTCAATATTTATTAAGCAAAAAAATATTTACAAGCAAAGGGAGAATAAGCAAACAACGAGAACACATGAGTTTTTGAAAGAATACGAGTACTCTACGTTTAGCATAGTAACTTATAATTAACTCTATCATTTCTCGTCCTCATTTAAGAGACTTAGCCTAATGTGTAGTTAAGGAATCAAAGCTAAGTGCTCAACACGCACGGTCGAGTCAAAAATTACTCTTATTCTCGCCATCGGAAAATCTACATTAGTGTCTTCAAACACTTATAAAACATGAGAAAAAATTTAAAATTTGTCCATTTTTAGCCTTATTTTGCAACAAAACGATAAACAAAAAGATAAACTTTGGAAAGCGTGAAGGTTTGGCTAGGCAAGTATCTATTCACCCCCCATACTAAAGTTAAACATTGTCCTCAATGTTTCGAGTCTAGGGGTGCAAACACCCCCATACTAAAGACGTAGTCGAATGCTTAATCTAGCATGGAAAGGGTGTAACCGTTAAATTTAAAGCCGTTTTTGAAGTGTGCTATAAACCTGAGGTTAGAACATCAAAGGATATATCATGGATATTGAGAAAGTCTTCAAAGCAAACGATCGAGTGCTCCCATAAAACGAACACGAGAGGCTCCAATCGTGAAGATCATGATCATCTAAAGTCCACAATTCACAAACAGCCACGGAACAAAGGTTGGAAGGGCACAAATCCCCTCACATTAACTACATTAGAAAGAGATAATATGTACATAGGATAAGCATGGGACTCCCCCACGAGGCACCTCGTTTTTGATTACCGAGTCATGAGCTCGACTCGATCCCCTCAATACTAATTATCATTGGGGAAAGTGATTTGGTCGAGGTAGTTCAAGGATGGAACTTCCCCGCCAAAGTAGTGCTTCAACCTATGTCCATTCACCTTGAAGTTAGGACCATCATCTTGAGCTAGCTCGATGGTCCCATACGGAAACACTTGAGTCACAGTGAATGGACCAGACCAACGGGATTTCAATTTACCGGAAAAGATTTTTAATCTTGAATTAAAAAGCAAAACTTGATCCCCAATGTTAAAAACCCGGTTTTTAATTTTAGAATCATGCAACTTTTTAGTTTTTTCTTTATAAATTAATGAATTTTCATAAGCAATATCTCTCAATTCATCTAATTCATTCAATTGCATTTTCCGGTGTTTTCCCGTGGTCTCCATATCATCATTACAATGCTTTAGGGCCCAATAAGCCTTGTGTTCTAACTCGATAGGCAAATGACAATTCTTTCCATACACAAGCTTATAGGGAGTGCACCCAATGGGTGTCTTATGAGCGGTCCTAAAGGCCCATAAAGCATCGTCCAACTTATCCGACCAAGTTTGTCGGTTTTCCCAAACGGATCTCTCCAAGATCCTCTTCAAAGCTCGATTTGAAACCTCGACTTGCCCACTCGTTTGTGGGTGATAAGCCGTAGAAAGCCGATGTGTAACCCCATATTTCCGTAGGACCCTTTCGAATTGGTCGTTACAAAAATGGGTTCCACGATCGCTTATGATCGCACGAGGGGTTCCAAACCGAGAAAACAAGCTTTTCAAGAACTTAACTACCACACGAGTATTATTGGTGGGCAAGGCTTTGGCCTCCACCCACTTAGATAGGTAGTCAACCGCAACGAGAATGTACTTATTACCACGAGATGATGGGAACGGCCCCATAAAGTCTATACCCCAAACGTCAAAGATCTCACAAACTTGGATGATATTTTGAGGCATTTCATCTTTTTGTGAGGCTTTTCCTTGTCGTTGGCATGCATCACACGACTTCACAAGATCTTGTGCATCTCGGTAAATAGTAGGCCATAAGAAGCCGGCATCAAACACCTTTTTAGCCGTGAGATTAGCACCGTGGTGACCACCCGTGGGTCCCTCATGGCAAGCTCTAAGGATGTTAGAAGCTTCGGTGCCAAATACACAACGTCAGATGATTTGATCCATACAAGTTCGAAATAAGTAAGGGTCGTTCCAAAAGTAGAACTTGACGTCACGAAAGAATTTTCGCTTTTCTTGAGTCGTCATACCCTTAATGATGAAGTTACCCGCATGGTAATTTGCAAAGTCCGCAAACCATGGGGTGGAAGAATCAAGCTTAGAATTCACTACACCAAGTGTCTCGAGCGGAAATGTTTCGGTGATTTCCTTGGGCTCGTAAACACTTTGGTGAGGATCTTCCAAACGAGAAAGATGATCGGCCGCTAGATTCTCGGCTCCTTTTTTGTCAACAATGGTGTGATCAAATTCTTGAAGGAGAAGAATCCAACGAAGTAATCTCGGCTTAGCATCTTGCTTTGCCATGAGATACTTGATAGCCGAATGGTCCGTATACACTATGCATTTCGTCAAGACGAGATAAGGTCGAAATTTCTCAAATGCATACACTACGGCAAGGAACTTCTTTTCCGTTGTAGTGTATTTAAGTTGAGCCTCGGTCATCGTCTTGCTAGCATAGTGAATAGGCAAGAAGTGCTTATCATGAAGTTGCCCCAATACGGACCCAATAGCGTAATCACTAGCATCACACATAAGCTCAAAGGGGAGGTTCCAATTGGGAGCAACAAGAATGGGAGCTTCGGTAAGTTTCCTCTTAAGGATTTCAAAGGCTCGTACACAATCTTCGTTAAAGACAAAACGTGCCTCTTTTTCAAGAAGATGTGTAATGGGTCGAGAAATCTTTGAAAAATCCTTGATGAATCGACGATAAAAGGCCGCGTGGCCTAGGAAACTCCTAACTCCCTTAACGGTTTTGGGATGAGGTAATTTGGCGATGACGTCTACCTTAGCTTGATCTACCTCAATCCCCGCTTTCAAGACCTTGTGCCCTAAGACGATTCCACTTTTAACCATAAAATGACATTTTTCCCAATTGAGCACAAGGTTGGTTTCCTCACAACGTTTTAACATTCTCTCAAGGTTCGACAAACACGAAGTGAACGAATTACCAAATACGGAAAAGTCATCCATGAAGACTTCCATCGTCTTCTCGATCATGTCATGAAAAATAGCCATCATGCACCTTTGAAAGGTTCCCGGTGCATTGCAAAGTCCGAATGGCATTCTTCGATAGGCAAAAGTTCCATATGGACACGTAAACGTAGTTTTTTCTTGATCACGAGGATCGATGGGAATTTGGAAGTAACCGGAAAAACCATCTAAAAAGCAATAGAAATCGTTTCCCGCAAGACGCTCCAACATTTGGTCCATGAAGGGCAAGGGAAAATGGTCTTTTCGAGTGGCTTCATTCAACTTTCGATAGTCAATGCACACTCTCCATCCGGTCACGAGTCTAGTGGGAATCAACTCGTTGGCATCGTTTGGCACAACGGTCATCCCTCCCTTTTTAGGGACACAATGAATAGGACTCACCCAAGGGCTAACGGAAATAGGGTAAATCATTCCCGCGTCAAGGAGTTTAAGGACCTCCTTTTTGATGACGTCGTGAATTTTGGGGTTCACCCTCCTTTGACTTTGGATTGCGGGCTTGTAATCCTCCTCCATTAAGATTTTGTGGGTACAAAACTTGGGATCGATTCCCTTAATGTCGGATAACTTCCACGCAATTGCCCCTTTGTGATCCTTTAGAACATCGACAAGTGCGGTTTTTTCATCATTCGAAAGTTCCTTCGCAATAATAACCGGCAACTTGTCATCCTCCTCCAAATAGACATATTCGAGGTGAGGAGGTAAATCTTTCAACTCGAGGATAGGTGGTTCCTCAAGTGAAGATTTGGGCTCGATACTCATAACCTCCTCGGGTGGAGGAAATGGGAAATCGTTAAGAAAATCCTTGATAATCGAGAAGTCCTCATCGTTGTCGAGGTCTTCGTCACAAGTACGTGGAACATTGCATTCTTCCAACGTAAAACCACCACCTTCGAATGGAGTGAAGGTTGGTGTCGAATTATCAAGAATTGGATCTAACATAGTGGGATTGCCACTAGTTTCTTCATCACCAAACCCTAGAACTTCTTGTGAAAATTCCTCGCAAACCACGTCGATCATATCAACGAGGTTTATGGTAGCAACGGAATAAACATTAGAAAGTTGGGAATTTTGAGTTGCATTTATAACAAGTTCCTCGTCGTTGAAACGTAAGGTGATCTTTCTAGCATGCACATCAATTAAAGCCATAGACGTATCTAAAAACGAACGACCTAAAATGAGAGGAACTTGAGGATCCGTGGGGATATCGACAACGATAAAGTCTACGGGATAGTAGAAGTTCCCCACTTTCACAAAAACGTCTTCCGCCAATCCACATGCACGAATCGTGGAATGGTCGGCCATCTCCATAGACATTAGTGAAGGAGTAAGATTAGGAAGATTGAGCGACTTGAAGATTGCAAGTGGCATCAAATTAATGCTAGCACCAAGATCGGACAAGACATAGCATTCTTCCATATCTTGGATTGCACAAGGGATCAAAAATTTGCCGGGATCACCGACTTTTTGAGGTATGCGATTAAGATAAACCGATGAACAACTAGACAATTGGTGCAATTTCTCCTTGTTGTTCAACATACTCTTAAAGTTAGCGGCGAATCGAGGCATCATGACCAAAGCATCGGCGAAACTCACATTAAGGTGCAACTCACGAAACATTTTCATAAAAAGCTCAAATTGATAATTGTCGCGCTCTTGTCGTTTCTCCTTCCTAAGTCTCGATGGGTAAGGTAAGGGTGGTGTGGGTTGGGGCATAGGCATAGCCTTTGGAATCTCGGGTTCCAATGTTGGTAAAGGGTCAACCGTAGGTGTGGCATGAGCGGTACTTTGTGGGCTTGAGATATGCTCCTTTTCGACCACCACCTCGGGTTCTTCCTCAATTTCCTCCACCGTTGGAGTAATTGGTTGAGGAGTCGGTTCCTTAAGTGCCTTACCACTTCGTGTGGTAATCACTTTCATCTCTCCCTTCGGGTTTGAAATGGTGTTACTAGGTAAACTACCCGTAGTAGAGGCTTTGTTCCCCATGACGGCTTCTAAAATAGCATTAAGCTTAACATCTTGACTAGCGGCTTTTTGGTCAATCCTTTGTTCAAGCCTAGCATGACTTTGTTCAATTTTATTGTTTTGACCTCTAATTTGATTAGCAAAATCATTTTTCAACTCATTTCTCATGTTAAGATTTTCCTTCACAAAATTAGCTAACTCCTTGGTGTTTTTAGCCGTGTCCCTAGCTTGACTAGCCAATTGCTCTTGAATGTTTTCCAAAATCTTATCATTTGCCGTAGCGTAATTCAAAAAGTCCATTGGAAGTTCTTTAGTGTAAACATTTTGAAGACCTTGACTTGTGTTTTGAAAATTACGGTTTTGGTTTTGATTTTGCAATTGGCTACTACTTCCTTGATTCCCATAGTTGTTATTACCCTTGTAATTGTTTCTTTGATTGTTTTGGTAACCAACTTGATTGTTTTGATAATTGTTAGCATTTTGATTTGGTGGAAAACCCGGTGGAGTCAATGGATTAGTGCGGGGAACTTGACCGTTTTGGTTATAAGTTCCCGCGGCCGCGAAGGCACTCGAAGTGTTACCACCGTTGGTAATGCACTCGGAGTAATCGTGAGCTCCACCACAATACATACAAGAAACCTCAACCGCTTTAACCGTAGCGGGAGTGGGTTGTTCACCAACTTTAAACTCAATTAAAAATCCTTTTAGCTTATCAAAAATCTTGTTCTCCAAATTAGCCTCGATTTGGCAAGCATCAACGGTATGTGACAATGAAGGCGAAGGCGAAGACGAAGTCTTACGAACACTTGACGTGTTACAAGGACTATAGACCTTAGACCTATTCTCAATGATTAACAATGCTTCCTCGACCGTCTTACACAAAAAATTACCACCCGCGGCGGCATTAAGATAATCACGCTCATGATCGTTCAAGCCATTGTAAAACGTGTCAATTTGATGCAAGTCGGAAAAACCATGATGAGGACATTCGTGCAACATTTCCTTAAACCTATTCCAAGGCGTCGAAAAACTCTCATTATACTCTTGTGAAAACTTTAAAATCTCGTTTTTCAAATGCGTAGTCTTAGAGGGCGGAAAAAATTGGTTCACGAATTTTGAAACGAGATCCTTCCACGTCAATATAGAATTGGGTCGCTCTTTCTCTAACCAAATTTTTGCGGGCCCCGCTAAGGAATACGGAAAAAGCATCATCTTAATCGAGTCGTTAGAGACGTCCTTAAACTTGCAAGTGGCGGTAAGACGATTAAATTGACGAATGTAGTTATGAGGGTTGTCCTTTTCGTCACCTCGAAACTTGTTGTTTTGAATCATGGACAACAAACCCGTCTTAACCTCAAAATTCTCCGCAAGGATAGCGGGAATCACAATCGCTTCTCCATAACCCTCGGTGGGTGCTTGAAGCAACTCCATCATAGTTCGATTAGCCATGGGTGCTTCTTTCACTACGATGGGTTCGTCAATAGGAGACTCCTCACTAGAAGGAGTGGTTGATTTGTTTCTTCGTTTAAGTGCACGTCTTGCTTTGGAGCGAGTTTGCATAAACGTCACGTAAAACGAGAGGGTGAGCAAAGAAGATTCTTTTTGGTGTTTTTACTTTTTAAATTTTTTTGTGGTTTTTGATTGTTTTTACTTTTTTTTGGATTTTTGGAATTGTATTAAGTAGACCAAAATCTACAAATCTCCTCCTTAATCAAATCTCTCGATTAAAGAAGCCTCAAGGAATGAAAACGATCACGTGAAGTGAACGCCTTCGATGACTTTAGAACGTTGGTGGAACACCAAAACGTTCAAGAGGGTTTAATCAATTGAAACCAAGAAAATATATATGATACTTAGTAATACTTTGGGCGGCAAAACCCTCGATTAGCTTTCAATCTCAAAATACGCACAAGCAAGCGAAGGAAACGAGGCGGCGCGAAGCACTTAAGAGCCTTTTTCCTTTAGGTCGTGAAATACAACCGCCTTATACCCACCTTATAGTTTGTATTTTTCAAAATCGAGCTTCACGAAAGTATTTATCTATTTTTGCCTTTTTTCTTTGGTTTGAGATTCGAATACAATGATTGGGTAATGACCTCCCAAGTCAAGGTTGTGACTTCTCACGTATTTGGAGTACTTGTGAATTTATTGTTCTACGTATACAATATAGTAATAGTATTCACACAAAAAACGAAAAACCGATAATACGTATTAGTAGAGTGCTACTAATACAAATACTATTATGGCTATATATAAAAACAACAATTTCCAAATCAAAACATAACATGCCTCCCCGGAAGCGGCGCCAAAATGATAGTTGTAAATTAGCACTTGTTTAGGAAAACAAGTCCAAAATATAGGGTAATCACGACGATTTAGGAAAACCGTGTGTAAATGACCCTAAGTGAGTTCGTTCTCAAGGAGGCTAGTGTGTTATGTGTGTAATGAAATGGATTATCTTTGTGATTATACTTTTGAGAAAAAGAAAATAGAAATGGGGATAGAAGAGATTGACGGTTGCGAAGACGGATTTAACTAAGTCGAAAAAGGCGTACACGTAAAACCATAAAAACTACAAAATTAAAAATTTTAAACCTAAAATTAATTAAAAGTTAAAACTAAGTCTAAAATAATATAGATAAGAATAAAAATCCAATAAAAATATTTTAAAACCTTATATTAATTAAATATTCAATTTTAAATGCTAATTAAAGCCCTAAAATTAAATATAATTAATCAAAATGTCCAAAATATTATTTTATTGAACAAATAACTTACTTATATTATCTAAAGACTAAAAAGTATTTTTCTTAAATTTTAAAAACTATTTTTCTATTTTTAAATCACTTAAAACTATTTTTAAACTAAAATAATCATAAAAAATAATAAAATAATGCAAAAATAATTTATCAATTTTAAAAATCCTAAATTACTCTAATGAACAGTAGAAAAATGAAAAAGTTTGAAAAATATAAAATTTCCCACTAAAAGACAAAAACAGTTTGAATTAAAATCCTAATTTAACTAATTTAATTAAAAAAATAATTAAAAAGTGAACAGTAAAAACTTTTTAAACCAAAAATATTAAATTACTTTTATAAATAAAAGAAAATTTTTAAAAATTAAAACTAATGATTTTTGGCACTAAATGCCAAAAACAGAAATATTAAAAAGTATTTAAAATAGCTATAAAACCTAAAAAATAGCAAATGAACAGTAATAAAAATTCTAATTAAACAGAAAAATCAGAAATAAAATTAGAAAAATAATGCAAAAAGTTTGAAACCCTAACTCCTAAATTGACCCACTAAAGACAAAAAAGTTCAAATCTGAAAGGGACATGTGACATGTTTTTGTCTGTTTGTAGAGCAGTACCAACTTGTGTGCTAGCAGAGGGAACTTTTTTCCCACTGCTAGTGTAAAAACTTGATCTGGTGACTGATGAGCTTAGGAAAGCTCTTTTGCTTGGATTTCCTTGGACAACAAGGCACCCCCACACCAGTTGGGTTGTGGGGAGTCTAAGTAAACACAAAAAACTCACAAGTACTTCACAAAATCAATCACAAATTGGCATACAAAGCTTACTGATGAATGGTAACTACTTATTGATGAATGGTAACTATTACATGCACAAAAATGAATTTTAAACCCTAAAAGCTTGCACAACAATCAACCAAATGACATAAAACTGATTACCAACCCTAGATAAGCCTATAATCTAACAATCACCAAGATATGATGAACAAATTCTCCCAAAATAGGCAGAAAAATGGATTACTGATTTTAGCTAGTGAGTGCCATTTTTTTAACATGCAAACTTGTGATTTGAACACGCAAAACTACAAAGAACCATACACTATAACCAAATAACCAAAGAGAATGAGTGTGAGTGACTTTTAACAGATTTATAAAGCTTTGACCCCCTTAAATCCCTAATCCCAAACACCCCTTTAGTTTCTGGAAATCAAAAATTAGCAAAGCAACCCTATTCTAAACTACACAAATCTGATCCTAATCACCTCTAACATGTATTCAAACATCAAACATGCATAAACCAACCAGATTCAACACATAAGAACAAGTTTCATACAAAAACACATAAATCACAACTTCCACAATTTCTGAAAACTCAAACAAGGTACAAGGAGGTTACCTTGTTGGACCTACATCCAGGCCCAACAGTGACTGAAAAGTCACCTCCAAACAAGCCCGGGCTTGTGCAGACTTTTTTCTTTGCTGTTTGAAATGAAGATGATGATGATATTTGTCTTGTTTTGAACCTGCCAAAAACAGACAACCAAGGACAAGGATAACCTGGTACAAGAGCTTATAGGCTTATAGGATTGACTTATTGACAAGTCAATCTATAGCTTATAGCTTTTAAAAATAAAGCAGAAATATTAAAAAAACTGACTTTTTCTTCACTGAAAATTTTGAAAATTCAGAAAACCTGAAAACTGATCAAATAGCTTATACAAGCTTAGTAGCTTATTAGGTTATCCATAAAATAAGCTATAGCTCCTATAACTATACAGAAAGTCCAAGGCTTTGGATTGAGTGTCCTCTCACCAAACCTTAACTTTCTCAAAAACTAAAAACTTTTTGAAGCAAGTAAAACAACAATCAAAATCAAAGAAACTTCAAACAATGTAAGTAAATTGGCACTTTGTTTCTCATCACCAAACTCTTAACCATTTTTCATTCATAATAAAAATGGATTTACAAGGTTGTGACACAAAGGAGAAAACAAGGAACAAGAAGTATGGGTGCATTTCACCCTATACTTATAGTACTGAATAGAAGATACTAGAATTACAATAAAATGTCCTATACCCTAATTGTTGAATTTCCTGGAATGCCCCTTGACTGAAGATTCAAACTTGGTCAAAATTCGTCTTCACATGATGAGAGTGATGGCCAGTTGTCAAGGATTGATCTGGGACATTTGTTATACCTTTGGGAACAAGAAAACCATCTAGCCGTTTATCTTGTCTGCATTTGGGGTTTTGTGGAAAGTGACGGGTGCAGGGGACCCCTGGAGAGTCACATGGGGTGTTGTGGGTTTTGTTTTGGGGTGTGGGATGGGTTAAGGTGATGGTTAATTACTGATCTGGAGCATGGTAGCAAAAACCCCTTTGTATTTAATTCAATTGGACCTGGGATTTTTAGGGTTTATGGGGTGTTTAAGGGTGGGTTTAATCCATTTTGGGGGTTAATGTTTTTAAATAAGTGTTTGGAGGGAATTTAGTATAACTGAATTAATCAGTTAATTAATTAAGTGTGGTGGTGGTGGAATGCAGACGTGGATGGGGAGATGATTCTGATTGGTGGAGGGGTAGATAGTGGGTGACGTGTAAGGTTGTGAGTGGGGGATGGGAAGTTTCTTGTCTGGCCACATATGCCCCCTTAACTTCCTTTTGTTGTCCACTTTGTAAAAACAGCCACATAACCAATTTCCCTTTGTAAATAAGTTTGGAATACTTGTCAAATTTGGCACAAGGGTTTAATAAACTTTGTATAAGGACCATTAATGCATATTTTGGATTCTTCAAGGGCATAACTTGTATAATCTTCAAACATGGAGGTCTTCTTTTGCCAATGATGATTTCTTCAAGGTCTTATCTTGCCAAATCTTCAAAAATAAGGGACCAATGTTGACAATCTTCAATTCTTCAAGGACCATTTTGGAAATTCAGGATTCGGGTCTGGTTCATTGTGCGGCTTCGTTTCCCGTGTCCGTTTTTGATTGATTCTTGTGATCTTTTTGCCATTTCCTCAATATCCGTACCTAAAATACACAAGCAACATACACGAGCATATATTTGGTAGTTTTAGTGATATTTAATGCATTTTAAGCCCGTTTTGGTCGATGAGACTATGTATAAAAGCAGTCTCATCACTGAGCAAGGGTGTCATTCTTGATTGAGTTGTTAGCTCTCTGAGTCTGATTCATACTCAGCCACTTTCTTGGAAGGCTGTTGACAAATGTGGCATTGATCTCAGCTTGACCAATAGTGACATCATTCATTGCTAGGTCGTTGAGAAGAATCTTCAGCCTTGTATAGGTTTGTTGAACCTTTTCACCTTCAAGTGACTTGAAGGCATTGAACTGAAGTCTGAGTGCCTGAATCTTTGTCTCTCTTGTTTCAGAGGGTCCTTCATGGCCAAGGATGAGGTCAATCCACATTTATTTGGTTGTGGGACACTGAATGACAGACTTCTTGATGTGTTTGGGAAGACAGGATATGATGATGCTTTTGAGACGTTTATCTTGGTTTGCCAATTTTCTATCAGCTGGAGTCCATTGTTTGAGAGGTTTGGAAAGAGGGTTTTCTTCAGTGGAGGTAAGCGCCATGGGAATATAAGGACCATTTTCTAAAATTTCTAAAAGAAAAGGTTCAAGTCCATCGAGATACACAAGAAATTGACTCTTCCAACTGGCAAAATCTTCTTCATCAAAGACTGGTACACTTGTGACATATGATCCACCTCTTGAGTCAAGAAGTTGGGGTAGATCATCGTCATTGGCAGGAGGGTTGAGTCTTGGTGAAGATGGTGTTGTGGAAGGTGATTGTGGTGGGTTAGAAGTTTCTGGCATGGTGGATCTTGATTATAAAACTGAGAACGATGTTTCTTGAAGGTTTTAACATCAAACACCGCTCTGATACCAATTGATAGTCCCTAATCAATGCTAGAAACCCTAAACTTAACTAATCAACACAAAGTATTACTTTTCAAACGTAATCTTATTATTGTATAATAAAGAATTACAAGTGTTATGGATAACACCGTTTGATGACAATGTGTTGTGCACACTTTGAACAACTATAAATCCTAACTTATGAATACAGTCACAGCTGTTTGATTCTATAAGTTCTAAGCAATAATGTTATGAATATCTCAAAGTGTTAAACATTAATGCATGGATACACATCCTATTTATAGTGTTACGAGATTGACCTAAATAGTACTTGATGGTGACTACACAAGCTTTCACAAGTTCTCACATCAGTCACATGATGTTCTTCTATTCTTGGTAGTCTTCCATTATGCTTTAAGGAAATAGTTGTCAAAACAGTTTTCTTTTTCTTCATAGTCTCGAACACACAAATGGCATGTCCAAAGTGTGCTGAGTGTTAACAGGGTATTGCCACCCCTGTTAACCCTCAACCCCTCAGAGTCCCTGATACATCTTGGCTGTTATCCATCACAGCCAATGAGTATGTCTTCAAGTATTCTTTGACTTCCTTGACAATGTCTCTGACATGGACTCCTCTGAGGTTGCTCACAGAGATTTGGATCTCTGTAAGTCTTGCGACACTTGCCTGCCTCCTAGGCACAGGCAAGGGACTATCTAACAGCTTAATTATGTTTAAATCTATGATCAGGAAATCTAACAAGTTTAGATTCCCAACAGTTTGTAGTATTTTAGGTAAGGTTTTTAATTGTTTGGGCCAATGAAAGTTTTAACTATGGCCCAGTCTAGATTTGTTTAATTAGACTAAGTGTTTGATGATCGCTGAGAGGACCAGCGACAGAGACTAGACCAGTGGAAGGCAAAGCCTCAGCTGGCACACCAGGAACATTCAAGTCAAAGACAACGTCAGAGAAGTCGAAGATAATCTGAAGTCAGACTCACCAGCGATTATGAATAGCTGGGATGTTGAAGGAATGTACTGGTGTTCAAGGATCTCTGAGTTGACAACACTCAGAGATCACT
This sequence comes from Glebionis coronaria, assembly GCA_025667525.1. Lineage (NCBI taxonomy): Eukaryota > Viridiplantae > Streptophyta > Magnoliopsida > Asterales > Asteraceae > Glebionis > Glebionis coronaria. The sequence continues at coordinate 378,277 of JANFOE010000489.1, forward strand.
TAAGAACCCTAGAAGTCTGGGATAAGCAAAGCTTACCCAATCCTTTATAGTTTAGGCGGGAGAATCTACCAAGTGTTTTGAGCGGGACAAAACAAGAGATTCAAGATAAAGCCTAGTACGACCTAGTGGGACAAAAGGTGAACAGTTGGCAGAACTGTTCACCTAAAGTTGGTTAAAGGTATGTCTCGATTTAGACATGCATTTAATACGTTGTACTCTTCCATTCAGAAGGTGACACGTATCAACTACTCCCACTAAGGAAGCAACCTCGTACACTATAAATAGGAGTGAGAAGGAAGAATTAACTCAACCCTTGTGCTTGGATAATCTATCTAAGTTAATTCTCTCCTTGGAACCGTTGAGCCCTCAGCTGTCTACCAGCGTCTCATTGGTTCCCTTGTAAACTTGAGTCTCGAATCTAGTTTACTTGTTTCTAGGGTTCATATCTTGTTGTCATTCAACGAGTGCATTCATAGCACTTTGTAATACTTTGTTTATAATACTTAATAAAGCATTACGCGTTTGAAAAGTATTTCATTGTGTTTCGTGGTTAAAAGAGTTATAGTTTATCAACAATTTTCATATTAAGGGACTTTAAATTGGTATCAGAGCGGATTGATTTATAAAACTTTTCATAAACCGTTCTAGTTTTTTAAATCAAGATCTTAATATGGCTGATAATATACCTCCTCCACCTTTTGGTCAAACCAGTTTAGGTACCACTTCGACCACCATTCCGGCCACCACATCTACTACCATGCCTACACCAGTTGTAAGCATTGGTAATAATGATGATGACCTTCCCCAACTACTTGATGTTAGAGGGGGGTCACATGTGTCCAATGTACCAGCATTCGATGAAGAGGATTTCTCAAGTTGGAAAAGTGAATTTCTTATATATTTATATGGCTTAGAACCCTTCTTGATAGAAATCTTAGAAAATGGTCCATATGTACCACTGGCCGTTTCCTCTACCCCTGAGAGACCCATTAAGAAACCTGCTAAGCAATGGTCTCCAGCGGATAGACGTCTGGCTAACCAGGACAAGAGACTCAAAAGTATCATAGTCTCTTGCCTACCCAAGAACATTATGAAGTCCATCATTAAATGCAACTCTGCTAAAGAGATGTGGACTGGATTAGTTCTAGGGTATGAAGGTCTAGAGGAAACAAAAGAAACCAAGATCCAAGCCCTTAGACTTAAGTTTAATGCCTTTAAAGCTTTAGAAACAAAAACTGTTGCACAAACTTATACTAGGCTTAAGATTTTATTGAATGAGTTAGGAAACAATGGAGTTGTTCTACCTAAGGTTGAGGTTAATGCTACTTTTGTCAATAGCTTACCTAGAAAATGGCTTAGCCTGAATCAGACCTTAAGAGCTAATATTGCTATAAAGAATGACACCTTAGCCCAATTGTTTGGAAGATATAACTATGAAGAAGGGCTAATTGACTCCATTTATAAATCAGAGACTGACAGATTTACCACCAGTATCACTGGTTCAAAAGCTCTTGTTGCTAACCATTCTTTTCAGGACAGCGACTCTGGCATTGAAGAGGACACCAGAAGTAGTCAAAAATTTCTTGATGAATTACATGCTGAGTTTCATGACAGAGCTCTGTTAGCTGATCAAAAGAGGTACTACAAGAGATCTGGTAGAGTTGGAGCTGCAAAGGTTGATAAATCCAAGGTGTCTTGCTACACTTGTGGAAAGACTGGTCACTATAAAAAAGATTGCTGGTCAAACAAAACCTCCTCTCCAAGCTTCCCTTCATCCAGCAGCAACAACAACAACAAGAAGTTTTCCAACTCTCATTTCAAGCAAACCTCTCTCCCTGACTCAGAAGGGAAGAAGGACTACAAAGTCAAATACAAAGCCTTGAAAGCTGAGTTGCTAAAACTCAATCAGAAAGCCGATGATGCAGCAAAGAAAAAGGATGTTAAGAAGACTGAAAAAGGTCTGATCGCTGCCTCATTCGACTGGGATGATGAACCTCTCACCTCTGAGGATGAAGGTACCACCACCGTCAGAGCCTTTATGGCTGTCTCTGATGAAGAACCCGCTGTGGGTAAAAGTGAAGCAAGATCTGGTCAATGGGTGGATATCACCATGAAAAAGGTACAAAGAATGTTATCTATGTCTGAAGGTCCTGATAGAGACCATGTCAGTGACTATACCTTGGTTGACCTCCACTTTGTGGAAGAGCAAAGAAAAACCTGTTAAACAAATTTCATAGTCTTAAAACAGAGTTAAATCTTTGCCAATCTGAATTAATAAATCTTAAACCATTTGTGAATCTTGCTAATCAACATCAAAATGAAGTGAGTAAATTATCCATTGAAAATGAGTCCTTGTCTGATGAAAATTCTGAACTAAGAAAAACCATTGAGAAATGGAATTTGGCTCAATCCACAGTGGAAGAAATAGTCGCTGGATCCATACCTGGTGATGTGGTTCAGGCTATTGGGGGAAAGGGTAGATTCAAAAAGCATGTCCCTGTTCCCAATGTCAAAATTGCCCCATCAGATGTCTCTTCTCCTTCTTCCACCTCTGTGGATGAGAAGAACTCTGACAAAGAATCAGAGGTACCAGCTCCACCAAGACCCGCTGGTGCCAACCCATCTGATTCCTTGCTTGGCCCTAAACCTCAAACCAAAACCCCTGGGAATTCAATTCTCAAAATCACTGACAAAGCGAATAAGAAGGTTTTTGTGGCTAAGGACACCAACAAACCCACTCCTCCCACTGAAGAGCTTTCTCCCACCAAGCAACTTCTCCTCACCCTGATGGAAGAGGTGAAAGGGTTGAAAGAACAAATCAACCCCAGAGTTAATATTGCATCTATTAACTCTCTTGGTGAGGGGTCTAGCAGCTCCAAGGGGAGATCTTTGTCCAGACCTTGCAAGCATTGTGGTTTCAAAAATCACTCAACCGAGGATTGCTCCAAGAAACCTAAGTGTATCACATGCGAGTCCTCTGAACATACATCCAGTGAGCATGAGGAATTGATAGCGGTTCAAAGAACCAGAACTCAAATGAGATCTAAAACTCCTCATCGACCCTCTAGAAAGGCTGAGCCTAAGCCCAGAGATAACTCTCAGGGTTACAGACCTAACCCCCTGCAAGTACTGTGGTTTCTTCGACCATCACTCTAATGAGTGCGAACATTATCCTGGATGTGACATCTGTGGAAGCATGCGTCATGAACCCAGGGATTGCAACCAGAGAGGGGGAGGTAACCAGAGAAGGACCAATGTCGCTGGTCAGCGACAGCATGGACCCACTGGAAAGTGGGTTCATCATAGAAACTAATCTAGATTTGTTATATCTATGCAGGAATATCTAAAGAATCTGTTTGGTATCTGGACAGCGGGTGCTCCAGACATATGACAGGGGTTAAACAATATCTGCATAGATATAAAAAGGAGTCTGGTCCTAAAGTAGTCTTTGGAGATGATTCCTCAGGGGCTACTGAGGGGTATGGCTCAGTGGATTGTAATGGAATAACCTTCACAAGGGTCGCTTATGTCAATGGACTGAAGCACAACCTAATCAGCATCAGTCAACTCTGGCGATGCTGGCTTCAAAGTTCTGTTCACCAAGACCCATGGAACAATCTTCAATCAAAATGATGATGTTGTTCTTATTGCACCCAGGAGAAGGGATGTGTATGTCATCGACATGACATCTTATCCAGAGGGGACAACCACTTGTCTCTATGCCAAAGCATCTGATAGTGAAAATTGGCTATGGCATAAGAGACTCTCCCATCTCAACTTCAAAAACATTAACAAACTGGCCAAGAATGATTTAGTAGCTGGGCTTTCCTCTCTGACCTTTACCAAAGACAGACCCTGCTCAGCGTGCGAGAAAGGGAAGCACCACAGAGCCTCATTCAAGACTAAACAATCATTCTCCATAAATAAGTCCCTCCATCTCCTTCACATGGACTTATTTGGACCAGTAAAACCTCAATCCCTAAATCACAACAAATATACACTAGTCATTGTAGATGAATTCTCCAGATACACTTGGGTATTCTTTCTCAAAAGAAAGAGTGATGCTGCTGAAAGAATAATGTCCTTCATCAGAGAAATTGAGAATCTCAATGACTGCAGAGTTAAGGCTATCAGAAGTGACAATGGCACTGAATTCAAGAATCATGCCATGGAAGCCTCTTGTGATGAAAAGGGAATATCACAGAACTTTTCCAACCCAGGCACCCCTGAGCAAAACGGTGTCGCTGAAAGAAGAAACAGAACCCTTAAAGAGGCTGCTAGAACAATGCTCAGCGAATCAAGACTTCCTAAACAATTATGGGGTGAAGCTGTGAATACAGTTTGTCATACACAAAACAGATCCATTATTGTGAAGAGACATGGCAAGACGTCTTATAAAGTATATAGGAAGAGAGCCCCTGATGTAAGCTACTTCCATGTCTTTGGTTGCCCTGTTTTCATTCACAACTACAGAGATCACCTGGGAAAATTTGATGAAAAGACTGATGATGGATTCTTCGTTGGGTACTCTCTCACCTCTAGAGCTTACAGAGTGTTCAATATCCGTAGACAAGAATTAGAAGAATCCATCCATGTCACCTTCAATGAAGCAGATGCTGTCATCAACCACACCAACTCAGAAGAATGTGACATTGACTTCAATGAAGTTAAATCCTATCCAAAGGATGATTTCTCAAAGCCCAAGGAATCATCCAAGGACGGTCACAAGGACTTCCCTTATGTTCATGCATTTTATCCTCATTCAATCTCTGACATCACTCCAGAAGTTGAAAATGCTGAACAAATCACTCCACTCACTACTGTGAATGCTGATCTTATTGAACCAATCTCTCCTCCTGATGAAGAGATTATGGATGAAGAAATAATCTGTGAAGAACCTTCAGCATTCAGTGAACCTGTTTTGACTCCTGAACACACAGAGACTCCTGCTCCTCAATCCAAATGGAGTAGGAACCAAGATATTATTCTGGTGAATATTCTTGGTGAACCCTCTGAAGGAGTCACCACCAGAGGCAAATTAAAATCTCTGGAAACCGCCTCAGCGAATGAATGCCTTTTCGCGGATTTTCTCTCTGAGGATGAACCCAAAAATATGGCTGCTGCACTTCTAGATGAAGGATGGGTGGTTGCAATGCAAGAAGAGCTTAATCAGATCAAGAGAAACAAGGTGTGGACTCTGGTAAAAGCTCCAGCAGGAAAGCAAGTGGTTAGAACTAAATGGGTCTACATAAACAAGAGGGATGAAGCTGGCATGATTGTCAAAAACAAGGCTAGGCTTGTGGTGCTGGGATATAATCAATCTGAGGGGATTGACTATGATGAAACGTTTGCACCAGTAGCCAGATTGGAAGCTATCAGAATCTTCCTAGCCTTTGCAGCTTATATGGGGTTTACTGTGTACCAGATGGATGTGAAGAGTGCTTTCCTCAATGGAAAGCTTGCAGAGGAAGTATATGTCTATCAACCCCCAGGGTTTGAAAGCAGTGAGTATCATGACCACGTCTGCAGGCTTCACAAAGCACTCTATGGGATAAAACAAGCGCCTAGAGCCTGGTATGAAACCCTATCCAAATTCTTGCTTGAAAATAAATTTGTCAGAGGTACCATTGATCAAACCTTGTTCACTTATAGGTCCAAGGGTGATGTCATTTTAGTATAGATTTATGTGGATGATATAATTTTTGGTTCAACCAATATTACATTGAGCAAACAGTTTGCCAAATTAATGACCAAAAAATATGAAATGAGCATGATGGAGGAATTAACCTTTTTCTTAGGTTTTCAAATTAAACAGAATTCAAAAGGAATTTCCATTTGTCAAGAAAAATATGTTAAGGATTTGCTCAAGAAGTATGATCTGTCTGATTGTGCATCAGTGAAATGCCCCATGCTTCCTCCCAACAACTTGGGAGCTGATGACTCAGGGGTCTCTGTTAATGAGACCTTATATAGAGGCATGATTGGGTCACTGATGTACCTCACAGCAAGCAGACCAGACATACAATTTGCCACATGTCTCTGTGCTAGGTACCAAGCTAACCCCAAGGAATCCCACCTTGTAGCTGTCAAAAGAATTTTCAGGTACTTAAAAGGATCTCCCACATTGGGTCTCTGGTATCCAAATGGATCAGGCTTCGACCTCAAAGCCTACTCAGACTCTGACTACGATGGGTGCTGTCTTGATAGAAAGAGCACCTCTGGGAGTTGTCAAATCCTTGGTGGAAAGTTAGTATGTTGGAGTGCCAAGAAGCAAAACTCTGTGGCCATGTCATCATCTGAAGCTGAATATGTTGCGGCCGCTGGTTGCTGTGCTCAAGTTCTCTGGATGAAAAGTCAGCTGGCTGATTATGGGATCATTTATGAAAAGGTTCCCATATTCTGTGACAACACAAGTGCTATAGCCATCTCTAATAATCCGGTACTTCATTCCAGAACTAAGCATATTGACATCAGGTATCACTTTATCAAAGAACATATGTTAAAAGGTGATATTGAGCTCGATTTTATACCTACTGAATACCAGCTCGCTGATATATTCACCAAACCTCTGGGTGAGCCAAGTTTCACTAGGTTGGTTGCTGAGCTAGGTATGCTCAATATTGGTAAACAAATCTGATAAGTGATCTCTGACCTCTGTCTCTGGGCATTAAAGGGAATTGAATGTAACGAGGTAGTTACATTCCAATGGGACTTAATATATTCCCATAATTAACTCAAATGATAACCTTTATTGTCAACAACTTTCCCGCTTTCGAAGGGTCAGAAATATCACATGAAGAGTCAAGGGGTCCCACTTTTCCTAAAAGGTAAATTTTTGCATTAAATGCTTTAATTGTAAAACGGCAAACCCTTTTATCAAAACCCTTGACTCACTTTTCAAAACTCACATTCTCATAACTTTCACACACACGCAACTATTCATCTTCTCAAAACCTTCATTTCTTCCACACTTCAACAATGGCGTCTTCATCATCTAAACCCGCTTTTACTGTTCTGGCCGCCTCAAACGTTGATTTGGGATACATGATGGAAAAATTGCTTTGAACAACTGTGTAGCTCTCTTGGAACACACAAATTCACTCTACCAACCTTTGTTCTCCTTCCTCAAAAACTCCACCATTTTTGAAGCCATAACCAGAGTACCCTCCACCTGCTACCACCAATATTTGAAGGAGTTCTGGTATAGCGCGGAAGTTGATCCAACCTCTTCTCACATCACCTTCAACCTTTCCACACATCCCCAACCTCTCACCTTTGATCTTCCTACATTTGTCAAAGTCATTGGACTTCCTGTCAATGAAGGTATGTCCGTTGTGCCTGCCAGCGCCACTATGAAGAAGGCTCTTGCTACCCTTCGTCCTCATGACGACAATGATAAACCCTTTACCACACAAGGTTTCCAGACCAAATCCCTGATCAAAGTGAACTACTTCTCACCTATTTGGAGGACGCTGATGTTATATATTGTGAAATGTCTGGGTGGAAACCAGGGGTCTCATGATCAACTCAATAGAGCCCAGCAAGCCATTGCCTACAGCTTAATTTGGGGACAAGATATAGGGATCACCCATGTACTCTACTCTGACCTCATTGCTAAGTTAACAAAGGGAATAAGAACAGACTGGCCACCATCTGCTACACTAGATATCTCTCTCTTCTCTTGGAAGACATGCTGGGTGAAGGATACACCAATGATGAACTTCTCTCTTTCTCTCCCTATCACATCACTGCTGCATCACTAAAGACCCCACTGGAAGATGAAGTGCCTCTCAACAGGCACATGATGCAGGTCGCTGGGTTACCGGTTGCTGATGGAGAGCCCTTGATCCCTCACAATGAGGTGAATGCTGAAAGAGCAACTGACAAGTCTCTGTTAAAGACCTATGTGCAGTCTTCTTCTCAGCCCAAGGTGCCCAAGGAAAAGAAGAAAAAGAGGAAAGACATCCCCCTTTCCTCTGAAACCCCTTCTGTTAATCCTTCCAAGCCCAAGAAGACCAAGAAGAACCCATCCCCTTCTCTGGTGGATGTGGTTGTAGAGCCTGTCGCTGACAAACAACCAGAGTCTAGCGTCTCCCAGTCAGCAGAGACGACTAAGAACCTTCTCAACGCTGATATCTCTCAGGTATTAGTTTGCCATTTTATTCTTTTGGAGGCTCACAAGCAATCACTCTCAACATTCTGTAGGAGAGAGTGATGAAGACTTAGGGTTTTCCTCAACCCATAGAGTGTCTATGTCAGCACTTAGATCCTTAGGATTATCTGTACACTTTGTCTTAACATAAGGATATGATTCATTTGTGCTCATAACGCACCCCGATGATCCTTCACCCTGTGGACTATGCTCTTGTCCACAACAACTTGAGCATGCTATAGGTCCTGACCCAGAGTCTCTGCACTTCACGCAGTCTCTGGGTCCCCTCATTAAAAAAAAGAGTCCCAAAGAATTTATTCTTTTGGGGGGACTAAATAATCACCCTCAGTCCTCCTAGGGGCAGTGATAAAAGGCGGCCATTACCCTTTAACAATTCACAACCAAAAGAGTCCCAAAGAATTTATTCTTTTGGGGGGACTGAATAATCACCCTCAGTCTTTCTAGGGGCAGCGATAAATGGTGACCTTTAACCTCCATGAATTCACAACTAAAAGAGTCCCAAGGAGCAATCCTTCAGGGGGAGCTGGATAATCACACCCAGCTATCCTAGGGGCAGCGAACATCGACCATTCACCACATAACTTTCACAACTCAAAAGAGTCCCAAGGAGCAATCCTTATGGGGGAGCTGGATAATCACACCCAGCTATCCTAGGGGCAGCGAATGGCGACCCTTCACCATAACTATTTCACATTTAAAAGAGTCCCAAGGAGAAATCCTTAGGGGGGGCAGGATAATCACACCCAGCTTTCCTAGGGGCAGCGAATGGCGATCTATAACTTCATTATTTTTCACAATTGGTTACTAACAAATGTCATAACAGGCTCATAATCTTCATGAAGAATAGCAGAATCATGATGCCTACTCTATCGCTGGTGATGACAATGCTGAAGTCCCCCACATAGATCTTGATGCCATGTCAGACATTGATTCTATACCAGAGGATGAGGTGTCACACCCCACCATGGCGGAACATGGGGCGCGACGTATGGATATCATCACAACATGGCGTGTCTATAGAGATAACTATATGAAATAAGAAATGTCGTAAAAATGGTGACACGAAGGTCATGACAATATCTCAACAAATGCAAGGGGGTCTAGGTAAGTAAGTAACAGTCCTACTTCTTACCCAAGACAACAAATAACATACCAAAACAATCATATGTGTGCCACAGTATCACTTATTAAAATGAACAATCAAATAAAACTAAGAAGGAAACGGGGATTCTCCTTCTATATGCATTCCTAAGCTTCTCCAATCCTAGCCACTTATGTTCTCATGCTTAACCATAGTATCACCTGAAAGAGACACTAAAACACGTCAACATAAAGTTGGTGAGAGTCATAGGTTTAGACTCCAACACAAGACAAGTCATAAGTTGTGAATACCATAAACCAATAAACATATGGACAATGCGCTACAATCATGTACTAACAACTAGCATTCAAGTTCAATCAACCATTACAATTCCAAGGCATCACGCCTTACCAACAATCACAATTCCCAAGGCATCACGCCTTACCAACAATCACAATTTCCAAGGCATCACGCCTTACCAACAATCACAATTTCCAAGGCATCACGCCTTACCAACAATCACAATTTCCAAGGCATCACGCCTTATCATTAACCATAGGTCCCATAGGCGCCCATACACCTATGTACCTTTCCAATCCAGATCACACACAAACAAGAATCACATAGCAGTTAATCACATAAATGTACACACAAGTCCATCTCAAACCTTAAACATTCACAGCATTAATTTAGAAAATAATTCAACACAGTGTCTCTTCCATCCCATCTGGAAGTCAAAAACCATAGTAAACATGGGACTATGAAACTCACCTGATAGCTTCTTCACAAGTCCTTGCACTAGCAACAAACTAACAAACCAAAAACACGCAATTAATACACGAACCAATCACTAAGATGGCTCATCAACCTATGATGGACATCTAGTCTATTCCCGTATAATTACCTCATTGTTAAGCTCTAATCACCCCATTACCCTTCCTTAACAAGTCCTTAACTTGGTTAAGTTTAATAACTATCCTGTTCATATTTTACCCAAAACAGTCCCAGTTTTTAGGTCTCAAAACCTTAAGTCAAACATCCACTTAAGCATACCCATGGTTTCTATAAAACAAATATTCATACCCTTACATATGTTTGCTAACACCTCCCACTTGCCCTAACCCTAAAGCTACTGTTAAGGCCTCGATATACATATATCTACTTTTGTCATTCCAGATTTCCTGATTTTAAACGTACTAAAAGTTTGTTACCATTAAGGGGTCTTATCCTAAACCACAACCTTAGCCCAAGTGCAGATACTTACTAAAATATATAAACCATCTCTCACGTTCGTGAGAAGATCCCAATGCAACCCTAAGTACCCCAAACAACCCAAAACTTAAAAAGAAAACAGGCTGAATTCAAAACTGTTTTGACCTCCGACTGTTGTAACCTGTTTTTGACCCACTTCCCTACCTCCAATTTAGTTCTCGTTTCTTGCATTGGAAAGCCACTTCAAATAACTTTCCAGAGATACTTGGATCGCATCTTGAATGTTCTTAGAACTCCTGATATGATCAAAACAATTAACTCAAAATTCTGCCCAGTTTTTAAAAACGGGTTTAACAAAATCAACCACATTAATTAACCCTAATCCCTCTAATTACAAGCCCTAATTTATGTAATCATTATGAACTCATTATTATAACATTAATTCACTGTTTTTAAAATTAAACCTAACCTAAATCCATCATAAGATGATCAATTAAACATAAAAACAATTTAATTAAAAAAAATTAAGAAGGTTTTTACCTTTAATTCAATGGTAGATGAAAAACACCCAATTTATATGAAGAACCCTAATTCTCCTCTTCTTTTAGTCGACTATAACTCCATGGAAAGAAAAAAAAATGCGTTTGATTTAGTGTTGGGGGTTCCTTATATAGCCAAAACAATCCTTGTCCAACCCAATTACCACTTACCATAAATCTTTTCCTTTTTTCCTTTTTTTTCTCTTCTAAACCGACCCAAACACCCCTAATTTCGTTTTTTTCTTTATTTTTTTTTCTTTTTATTGTTAATTAATATCTTATTAATATTACCTTAATTTACCTTAATTTATTTCAGCTCCTAAAACTCCCAAAACCTCAAAATCGTAAAACTAGTCAAATTTACGCGTTTTACCGTAAAAGACGTAAAATATACACTTTTAAAAAAAATCTCAAATTTTGAAATAAACTATATAATTAAGTCCTAAATGACCTAAAACTATCCCGAAAAATATTCATATGACTAATTACCTCATTCGAGACCTCTAAATGCTAAACCGTAAATCCTAAAAAAAATACACTATTACTATAATACTTATACGTATACGTAAACACCACAATATCACCATTTTCATTTCATAGTCACCACTTGTGAGCTCATGAACATGAAATAACCGTTCCTCGATTTACTTATGAGTACTCTATACTCATAAACGATAACCACACCAACCTCGTTCACACAAAATAAACACGTAAACACACAACTCAAGTAAGCACACATAAAATAACCTAAAAGTAAGACCAAGTGACAAATCCAAAACCTAGGGTTGTCACATCACTCCCTCCTAATAGAAATCTCGTCCCGAGATTTACTCCCAAACTCAAACTTACTCTCAGCAACCAAACGAGGATGCATATCCCTGATAAAACCTTCACGTTCAAACGTGAACTCAGTTTACACGAAAATAATCTCAACCAACAACACATGAGCCTTAACCGTCCGCGAGGAAACTTATCAAAACCATAAAGTTATGTAACCAACCTAACTAAATCTCGCAACTCATCAAACAAGAACTGTCTTGAAACCAAGTTAGGAGCCGTCACATAACTCAACGGGTTTAAAACTGTCACCCCAATTTCAGTCTTACTCATAAATACCATAAATCAAAACTCATCAAAATATAACCACGTATAATAAGGCCTAAAGAACTCTCAAATTCCTTCCCAAATCATCTCTATGTTAACCCTCCAAGTGTTCATTACCGCAAAATACCCAAAACACGAGTTTAAACCATGTTGTCCGAAAATTAACCTTGAACTCAACACTTGTACAATTTATTCGACCAAACTAATGACTTCCAATTACGAAACTTTCTGAATATTTGAAAAGTATGTTCCGAGTACATAATTTTAGGCTTTTGAATCACCCAAAAACCTTTAAAAACGAATAAGTTATGACCAAAACGATTTTTCTCAAAATCTGCCTAGGCATTAGCGACAGTTTCTGACAGTTAGCGACATATTTTGACAGTTTAGCGACAGTTTCTGCCTACTCCGATTTATACCAAAAAAAAACGATTTTTAAACCCTAAAACCCCCCATTAATTACCAAAACTAGAACCTAATTTATTTTAATTCCAGAAAATTAAAACTCTATTAATTACATGATTTTAACATATTTCACTAAATAAGAACAAAATTTTTAACTTAAGAACAATAACTTTAGGTGATCAAAACCAAAATATTTTAAAATAACCGAGTCATGCTTATATGTTAAAGAATTTATATTCCACCTTATTTGAAACATGATCCCGACACTTCCTTATTTCATCGACTACCAACAACTATTTTTTTTTTTCAATTTGCAATTCTATTTTTTTTACCATGTATAACTCGAAACAAAAGACATCGTTACCCCAAAAAGAAATCTCCACCATCCCAAAATCCTTCACGCCAAAAGTACCGTACAAACAAACACGTGAAATGAGGACCCGAGAAATGCGCTACTACAGAAGTTGAACATCTCAAAGAGAAACGAGCTAGCAACCATCCCAAGAATACAACTGGTAAGTAAAAAATAATTTTACATACATAGGCATAAGCGTACATACACTCAAATCCATCCAACATATACTATACAAGCATGTATTAACTCTCTTTCATGCAATCATACTTGAAAGTCCAGTGGTGTTGTGGCACATATATAATTATGTAGGCCTCCATAATTATACATGTTCTCTTTCACCAATGTACTCCCTCCTATGATGACACTTATAAGAAATTAATACTACACATAACACATAATCCAACAACTCACAAGCACATAACCACACAAGATAAGATCCAAAACCCCATGTATTAAAATAACATAGCCAATGCACGAAACACATAACTCGTAGTCCAGCTGAACCAGCGTAGACAAAATTCAAAATGTATAAAGAACATGAAAACATAATTAAGCGAAATCCAACAATGACTAGCGTATACGACCATGGTTCCACCCGCACTAATCAAAACTCGTAAAGGAAATAACATGTAGTTAAGTATGAACTTACTATGGTTCAATTCATACTAGTCAAAATATCGCTATAAATAACATCCAAACACATCAATTAATATAAAATGCACACATACTCCTATGACGCCTATATGTAGGGACCCTTAAGCTATAGACTAGGCTACACGACTAGGCAACCTAATTCTCTAAAATCATTGTCTCTGATACCATTCTGTCACACCCCACCATGGCGGAACATGGGGCGCGACGTATGGATATCATCACAACATGGCGTGTCTATAGAGATAACTATATGAAATAAGAAATGTCGTAAAAATGGTGACACGAAGGTCATGACAATATCTCAACAAATGCAAGGGGTCTAGGTAAGTAAGTAACAGTCCTACTTCTTACCATATACAACAAATAACATACCAAAACAATCATATGTGTGCCACAGTATCACTTATTAAAATGAACAATCAAATAAAACTAAGAAGGAAACGGGGATTCTCCTTCTATATGCATTCCTAAGCTTCTCCAATCCTAGCCACTTATGTTCTCATGCTTAACCATAGTATCACCTAAAAGAGACACTAAAACACGTCAACATAAAGTTGGTGAAAGTCATAGGTTTAGACTCCAACACAAGACAAGTCATAAGCTGTGAATACCATAAACCAATAAACATATGGACAATGCGCTACAATCATGTACTAACAACTAGCATTCAAGTTCAATCAATCATTACAATTCCAAGGCATCACGCCTTACCAACAATCACAATTCCCAAGGCATCACGCCTTACCAACAATCATAATTTCCAAGGCATCACGCCTTACCAACAATCACAATCCAAGGCATCACGCCTTACCAACAATCACAATTTCCAAGGCATCACGCCTTATCATTAACCATAGGTCCCATAGGTGCCCATACACCTATGTACCTTTTCAATCCAGATCACACACAAACAAGAATCACATAGCAGTTAATCACATAAATGTACACACAAGTCCATCTCAAACCTTAAACATCCACAACATTAATTTAAAAAATAATTCAACACAGTGTCTCTTCCATCCCATCTGTAAGTCAAAAACAATAGTAAACATGGGACTATAAAACTCACCTGATAGCTTCTTCACAAGTCCTTGCACTAGCAACAAACTAACAAACCAAAAACATGCAATTAATACACGAACCAATCACTAAGATGGCTCATCAACCTATGATGGACATCTAGTCTATTCCCGTATAATTACCTCATTGTTAATCTCTAATCACCCCATTACCCTTCCTTAACAAGTTCTTAACTTGGTTAAGTTTAATAACTATCCCGTTCATATTTTACCCAAAACAGTCTCAGTTTTTAGGTCTCAAAACTTTAAGTCAAACATCCACTTAAACATACCCATGGTTTCTGTAAAAGGAATATTCATACCCTTACATATGTTGCCTAACACCTCCCACTTGCCCTAACCCTAAAGCTACTGTTAAGGCCCCGATATACATATATCTACTTTTGTCATTCCGTATTTCCTGATTTTAAACGTACTAAAAGTTTGTTACCATTAAGAGGTCTTACCCTAAACCATAACCTTAGCCCAAGTGCAGATACTTACTACAATATATAAACCATCTCTCACGTTCGTGAGAAGATCCCAATGCAACCCTAAGTACCCCAAACAACCCAAAACTTAAAAAGAAAACAGGCTGAATTCAAAACTGTTTTGACCTCCGACTGTTGTAACCTGTTTTTGACCCACTTCCCGACCTCCAATTTAGTTCTCGTTTCTTGCATTGGAAAGCCACTTCAAATAACTTTCCAGGGATACTTGGATCGCATCTTGAATGTTTTTAGAACTCCCGATATGATCAAAACAATTGACTCAACATTCTGCCCAGTTTTTAAAAACGGGTTTAACAAAATCAACCACATTAATTAACCCTAATCCCTCTAATTACAAGTCCTAATTTATGTAATCATTATGAACTCATTATTATAACATTAATTCACTGTTTTTAAAATTAAACCTAACCTAAAACCATCATAAGATGATCAATTAAACATAAAAACAATTTAATTAAAAAGATTTAAGAAGGTTTTTAACTTTAATTCAATGAAAGATGAAAAACACCCAATTTTTATGAAGAACCCTAATTCTCCTCTTCTTTTAGTCGACTATAACTCCAGGGAAAGAAAAAAAAATGCGTTTGATTTACTGTTGGGGGTTCCTTATATAGCCAAAACAATCCTTGTCCAACCCAATTACCACTTACCATAAATCTTTTCCTTTTTTCCTTTTTTTTCTCTTCTAAACCGACCCAAACACCCCTAATTTCGTTTTTTTCTTTATTTTTTTTTCTTTCTATTGTTAATTAATATCTTATTAATATTACCTTAATTTACCTTAATTTATTTCAGCTCCTAAAACTCCCAAAACCTCAAAACCGTAAAACTAGTCAAATTTACGCGTTTTACCGTAAAAGACGTAAAATATACACTTTTAAAAAAATCTCAAATTTTGAAATAAACTTTATAATTAAGTCCTAAATGACCTAAAACCATCCCGAAAAATATTCATATGACTAATTACCTCATTCGAGACCTCTAAATGCTAAACCGTAAATCCTAAAAAAAAAATACACTATTACTATAATACTTATACGTATACGTAAACACCACAATATCACCATTTTCATTTCATAGTCACCACTTGTGAGCTCATGAACATGAAATAACCGTTCCTCAATTTACTTATGAGTACTCTATACTCATAAACGATAACCACACCAACCTCGTTCACACAAAATAAACACGTAAACACACAATTCAAGTAAGCACACATAAAATAACCTAAAAGTAAGACCAAGTGACAAATCCATAACCTAGGGTTGTCACATGAGGTCTTCAGACTATGCTGATATGGATGCTGATGATGACCAAGTTATATCAGAATTGAAACCCATCCCCTTCCCATCACTGCCCAATGTGCAAGAATAGCTGCTAAGCGGCTATTGGACCAGAGGCTCTGTGTACCAACCCCAGTTCCCTTTCCAACACTTCCAAATGTCATGGAACTAGGGGCCAAGCAACACTTAGAATATTTACAAAAGCTCAAGCCTGTCCATGTTCCTCGAATGAAAGATGTTCAGGAACTCGCTGCTGAGGCTCTCTGGATCAAAAGGGGTGACATCAGTATAACAAAACCCAAAGTCACAAATGATGTCATCCTCTCTAAACTACAAACCCTAACCCATGCTGCTGAGGAGCTCACCACAACACTAGAGACTTCACTAACTTCATCTGTGGAGTCCTCTGTGTCTGCTTTACTTCCGCAACTAGTGGGGAGTGCCTTGCAAGCTCACCTCCCAGCTGTTATTAACCAGAGCCTCCAGCAATACATACCATTTGTCCTCTCATCAGTTGTCAAAGCCAATGTTGCAGCGATTGCTAAGGCGTCTGAGCCTTCACGAACTCTTCTTCAAGAGCTGTTGCAAGAGGAACTTAAGGAAATCTGCCTCTTTGTTCATCAAGAATTCAAGAAGTTCCTTAGTCCTGGTTCAGGCACAGCTACTACCGGCGCTATGCCTGAGGGGGAGAATTCAGCAACCTCCACCTCTGAAGAAGAAGAAGACACTGCCTCACCTAAGGGGGAGCAGTCACTCAAACACCCAAAACCCTCAACAGTGATTCCTACACCACAACCTCTTAGATCCTTCAAACCTAACACTGATGTAATAAAGGATAAGGGTAAAGGAATTGCCATTGAACAGCCTGAAATAACCCTGCACTCCCTCCAAGAAAAAGGTGGATCTACAGCAAGGCTCTCCAAAGACTCTGATCTAAACAAATTTAAGAGTGCTGATGAACCACCACTTACACCAGAGCAGGCAAAAGCTCAAATCTTAGAACACCAAAGGCTGGCAAACATCAGAGATGCTGAACTTAAAAGCAAAGAAGCTCTGAACAAACTCTCTCCTGCTGTAAAGGAAGCGCAGTTGGTAAAGCTCAAATAATTGGAGGTTAAAAGGAGCAACCTTCTAAAGGAATATGAAAGACTTGTAAACCAGAGAGCTGAACCTGGTCAAATCACCAAGTATGCATGTTACACTGATAAAGACAAAAAGGTGGTGATGACCCTTTACAGAGAGAACCAACTAACCAACTATAAAGTCTTCAATGACTTTAAACTCAGAGATCTAGGCCTCTCTGAATGGTTAGAAATGTTGGCTCTTGCCCAAAAGAAGACTGGGCCTGGTGCTGCCCAAATGATGAAGAATATTCAAGCAAAGCTTAATTGGGTAAGAGACACAGCAAAGAAACTGAAGGTACCCCTGCCTCCTCAACTCTCACAACAACAACCTTCTCAAGGACCAAGGAAAAGGAAAACCCAAATGGGGCCTCTGGTGGAGAAGTTGGTTACTGAAAATATTGTCGTTGATGGGATGCACAGAAACTTGGTTCTTCCCAAAGAGATCACCAAACCAGTAGGGGGTCAAGTATACTCAGAACCAGAGACAGGGATGGTCTTTATGAATGGTAATTGTGAGTATTGCTTTCAGCGGATGAATGAACTACATCTGGATGCAACCATCCAGCTTATCAGACTCAAACAGGGCATCCTAAGGAATTGCAAAGCAGCTAAGGACTTTTAGTTTGAAGTTTAACTTGTCATCAACTCTAGGAGTGACAAGGTTGAAGCCCAGAGAATCTGTGATCAAGGCCTCGATCGCTGAAGAACCTTTTGCTTTTTATTTATGTTTCCACCTCTGGGTGCTTTTGTAATAGACTAGGTTCTTTATGTTTAATAAAACTCTGAGGTATGTTTGTTAAATTATGTGTAAGAAGAATCTGTGTACTCACTTACAATAATTTTAGACTTAGTATAATTTATAAACAAATAGGGGGAGATTGTTGGGCCAATGAAAGTTTTAACTATGGCCCAGTCTAGATTTGTTTAATTAGACTAAGTGTTTGCTGATCGCTGAGAGGACCAGCGACAGAGACTAGACCAGTGGAAGGCAAAGCCTAAGCTGGCACACCAGGAACATTCAAGTCAAAGACAACGTCAGAGAAGTCGAAGATAATCTGAAGTCAGACTCACTCAGCGATTATGAATAGCTGGGATGTTAAAGGAATGTACTGGTGTTCAAGGATCTCTGAGTTGACAACACTCAGAGATCACTTAAGAACCTTAGAAGTCTGGGATAAGCAAAGCTTACCCAATCCTTTATAGTTTAGGCGGGAGAATCTACCAAGTGTTTTGAGCGGGACAAAACAAGAGATTCAAGATAAAGCCTAGTACGACCTAGTGGGACAAAAGGTGAACAGTTGGCAGAACTGTTCACCTAAAGTTGGTTAAAGGTATGTCTCGATTTAGACATGCATTTAATACGTTGTACTCTTCCATTCAGAAGGTGACACGTATCAACTACTCCCACTA
This sequence comes from Glebionis coronaria, assembly GCA_025667525.1. Taxonomy (NCBI): domain Eukaryota; kingdom Viridiplantae; phylum Streptophyta; class Magnoliopsida; order Asterales; family Asteraceae; genus Glebionis; species Glebionis coronaria. The sequence goes on from JANFOE010000489.1 coordinate 397,187, forward strand.
AGGAAGCAACCTCGTACACTATAAATAGGAGTGAGAAGGAAGAATTAACTCAACCCTTGTGCTTGGATAATCTATCTAAGTTAATTCTCTCCTTGGAACCGCTGAGCCCTCAGCTGTCTACCAGCGTCTCATTGGTTCCCTTGTAAACTTGAGTCTCAAATCTAGTTTACTTGTTTCTAGGGTTCATATCTTGTTGTCATTCAACGAGTGTATTCATAGCACTTTGTAATACTTTGTTTATAATACTTAATAAAGCATTACGCGTTTGAAAAGTATTTCATTGTGTTTCGTGGTTAAAAGAGTTATAGTTTATCAACAATTGTCATATTAAGGGACTTTAAATGAAAAGGACTAAACAATGTCCAATGAAATAAGTAGCAAAATGTATGATGAAATGCATAAAGTAGAGAAGGCTAGATAGCTTCCAATCCATATGCACATACGCTTAAAGTCTACGAGCGCCCTTGAGTACCTGCCGTTTGGAAACATGAAAGGAAAACGGCCGAGCATAACGCTCAGTGCACGGATATACAAGTATAGCATGGAATAACATAAGTATAAAGACTAATAGCTGCGGAAAAGTATAAGTCATAAGTAACCTGGAGCATGTTCATAAAACTGGTTTTATAGTTTGAAAAGACTTATGTTTTTATGTAAAACTGTATTAATTAGCCAATAGCCCATATAGGTCATGAGGTTCCATCGTGAATGAATACTTGGTGGGGAGACCTCGCCATGCAATTAGAGGGGTTTCCTCTAATTAAATAGTCTGGGTAGGAGGGATCAACTCCTAGTGAAGGATGCAAGGCACACATGGCATTCACTCTGATATTACTAGTAAACATGTAACTAGGATGCACCCATACTCCCCACATGATAATATAATATGATGGCCAAAACTGTAAAGGGACGCCACGAGCAATCACTTCGCCATGGGGAACTCATAACACTGGTGCCTCTAGTGTTATGCTTATGGTACCCCATAACTAGGTGACACTGGTCATGCATGTATATGGCTTAGGCTCTTAAACTAACATATGTAATCAAACATATAAAACAATACTGGGAAAACAGTTGGCTGCAAACGGGAAATCCTAATAAGGAAAGAATGTCCATACTGAAGGGACGGAAAATCCGTACCTTATGTCCAGTGAACGAAGAAGACGAGAGAATGAAAGTTCTATTCCGATCTCACTAATGCTACATAAAATAGGGTACATGCATAAGCATTCTGTTTACTGAGTACGTAACTGATTATATCATGTCTTAGCTTGTTTTATATGTTCTTGTCTTATTTTACTGATTGTAAGGTTATGCTATGTTTATCATGTATTCTATGTATTCTGATTAAGTATTACTTGTATTTCTTGTATTATTATACTTGTTGTGTAATCATAAGTAACTTTCTAAAAATAGCAGGTTTCCTAAAATAGAAAGTTTCCAAAAATAGAAAGTTTAAAAAAATAGAAAGTTTCCAAAAATAGATTAACTTCTTAAAATAGATCAGTTTCTAAAAATAAAAAGTTTCTAAAAATAGTAAGTTTCCTGAATTAGAAAGTTTCCATATTTAGAAATAAGCTGAATTAATAAGCTAATAATATAAGCATAAGTTTACTGGTTAAATATCATAAGTCATGTGATTATTTGTATAGTTATTAATAATATCATGTTAATTAAATTAACTATAGGTTATATGACTTAATTAAATATAAGCATGATTTAATTAAATTAAGGTGTATAAAATACTTAGGTTAAACATGTATTAATATTATATTAATTATAACCCAAGTCATGTTTATTAATTAATTATATTTCATGTCTTAATAATTAATAAATTCTATAGTCTAAATTAAATAAATAAAACACTTAAGCTAAAACATGTATTATTTCATAAATAATAATTAACCTAAGTCCATGTTAAATTAAATTAATTATTTGTCATGTCTTAATTAATTTAATTCTCTTGTTAAAAATAATATACTTGTAAAAATAAATACTTGTAAATTTAGTCATGAACAGGACCCGTGAATTTAATTTAGACATGTCGTGAACCGGACCAAATTCACCCTTGAACCGGATCAAACAAACACCCCCTTAACAGTGGCTAACCGGCTTGGCCGGTTGCCACTGTTTATGTAAAATTCCACCGGCTTAAGCCGGTGGTTCCCTCTCGGCTGGCCTCTGACCACAGCACAGTTTCCACAGGTTGTGTGCCGGTGGTTCCCCTTGTTGCGCCTGCGGTTCCCCCTTCTTGACCAAAACCGCCACCGGCTTGAGCCGGTGGTGGTGGCTGCTGTTGTCAAGACCCCCAAACAAACCAAACGGTACCCCGACACATGTCGGGGTCCCTTGGTTCCTGCTACCGACCGAAACCAACCACACCGAGACTCGAAGTCTCGGTTGGTGGTGCGAACCAAAACAAGCCGAGAGCCATGGGGCTCTCGGTTGTGTGTCGGTCGAACAAAACCAACCCGAAACACCTTTTAATTTTACCCCCATTATTAATCTAACATGTTTTAATACTTGTTTTATTTAATCTCATGTTTACATGTTCTTATTTAATTAAAGAATTAAAAGAAAAGGGATAATGGATTACCGAATGCGTGGAACAAATGGAGGTTAATAACACGAACACAATCACTAGTTTTCAATCACCAAGATCAAATGATCACCTCCTTGTGGAGCTCCTTAGGCCGGCGGCTATAGAGAGAAAAAGAGGCTAGAGTTTTTGATTTTTATGAAAAACTCTGTAAAGTGAAAAACATGTTTCCCTTTTTGTTATTTTACTAAAACCAAAAGTGGGCTTGGCCCTCTTGTCTTTGGTGTCCGCGGCATGTGGGCCCCACAAGGGGAAACCCGAAGTTTTCTCGTGTCTAATATTTTATGTGTTCGTGTGTTCGTGTTTTCGTGTTATGTTATACTTAAATGTTCGTGTTATATATAAATACTTGTACGTAACGATATTAATCGTATTATATAAATTAAGTACGTAATTACGTGTTCGTGATTTTACGTTCATTATTTCATGTTCGTGATTATAATAATTATTGTTAATAATTATCGTGTATTATCACGTACTTAATATTTATCGTGTAATAACACGTACGTAACTTTTGTAATTAATAATCGTGACACGTGTTCATTCTATAAAAGGAAAGTTTTTATATGTACGTACGTTTCTACGTGTACTGTTCGTGGTAAAAGCATGCGGGTTTTGCATAAATAGCGTTAAATGGTTGAATATTAAAAACAAAATAATAAAAGTGAAAATATAATTGTAAAAACTCAAAAAAAAAAAAAAAACTTGATTTTTAAAAAATAAGGAAGCTAAAAAATACTATATAAACACACTTTTAGACATTTGTCTTGTGGGTTTAACAACCATGATGCTTTAATATTTTTGGCGGATATTTCAAGTTATGAGAAAACATCAACACAACTCTTAAATACAATGCTACGTTATATCAATGTTAAGAAGTGTTAAAAATTTGGATCTCCTTATCGCCTTTTTAATGAGTTTTACGGACATGTTGGGTATAGGGGCCAAAGTGCCGAATTCATTGTTTTAACTATGTAATTTTTTTTTATAACTATGTATGCTCATGAAATAATCAACACTCTAGCAATCGTCATTGACTAACTACCGAGACTTCAATTATAACAAACCCATTACAAAGTTTCCCTTGATTCAATTCTACGAGGAAATCAGAACCCATGAAAAGCCAAAAGGAAACTACGAAGACTTGAATTACTCATGAATCTGCATATATTTATATGGATGATGCATATAAGATTTAGGAATGTTTTAAAAAGCAGGAAACTAACCTTATGATCTTCAATAACCACTAATATCAGAAAAAGTTCATGCTAACACCACATCTACTCCATCCAAGTACACTACAATAGTTAATAGAAATCTTATGAATAAATTCTTTCAAACTCAAGGTACATAGACATCAGTTTAACCTCTGATAAAGACTTCTTATGAATATAGTAGTGTAATTTTGGAAATCCTTGGAAGACATCAAGTTTTTTCTTGTGATCTTTAGCAACTTCAAGCAAACGTTGTTTGTTTGCTTCTTTATCCTCTTCGGCTTTCGAATACTTGTAATCCTCAATATCTCCTTCAAAGTACCACTCATCAGGCGCTCATTCCTATGGTTCATTCAATTTGCTCAACTTTATCGATAATATCTACCTAGTTTTATCCACGACAATTACCAACATTAGTGTTTACCTTCAAGTTAATATAATTCAAGTAAGACATGAACACTAAGATGGCAACAAGATAGATTGTTTTAAAATTTGACCAAGTATATTTCACATTCTGTACAAAATGTGCTATGAATATGCTTTTGGAACACACTATCAATAGATAGATAAAAATAAGATTCACTCTAACGTGAAAAATAATAAAGGGCCATTCTATAGGTTTATGCTACTTTTATGTGTAGCATGTGATGCAGTTAACTAATAGTTAAAGACACACAATACATCAAGCATTGCATTAAAATCAAAATGAAGAGACTAAAAATAACCTTAGGGTGCACAAATAATGCATCATTATCTTTTTCCTTCATAGCAAATTTGCTTTATGCCGCAAGGCGTTATTTTGATCACTCTCTAGAAATACAGATGACAACTTAAAGACGCATGATTTATCATACGAATTTTTAAAAATACTACCTTATTGAATCATACCATACCACTCTGTTTGATTCAATGGGTTAAGTCATTCTAAAATATGACAAATATTAATTTCCTTATTTTCATACCAATCTCATATACAATACCTTACTTCATTCAAATGTCTGTTGTAAAATAGAAAGAACATTTATTGAAATTGTCATACCATATTGTATCATATAACTTTGTGTGTTGCTTAAACATAGTTCTTGATCTACTCTTTCATTGAAATATTAAAAGAGATGTTAAATATTAATATTCTTAGGGCTGGGCATATCGGACCACCGGCCGGACTAGACTGAACCGGACCGAACATATTTCGGTCTGGTCCTCGGTTCTTGCTTTTTATTAAATTCGGTCCTCGTTCATTTCGGTTCGGTCTTACAAAATACCATGTTATTAGCTAGAAAAATTGAGCTTATGGACTTTCCCAAAATCAAATAAACAAAGAAAATGGGAAAAAAACATATGTTGAATATAGCACGAGTCACATTGTTTTGCGCCTTCAATAGTCCTACAAGCAAATTTTTTGGAATGGAAAGAGTAGATTGTGCAAAGATCTACGTACCCGAAAGCCCTGATCTTACTAACATCAAGGTGTCCCAAAGTTTGACTTTTCTATACCGAGTGCTTATGTGTTTTAACACTTAGATGTGTGTGTATAGTAAGCTCAAAATCGACACACATAAAAATGATTCTATGATGTATTTTATTTTTTGGACTAACTTCTACACTTACTCTAACCTTGACTGGTAACTGTTCTTGCATTATAAAAGGGAGACTATGGCGTAACAGTAGGCAATTAGCAAGTACTTAACCACAATGTTTAATACTATGGAGGATTTTTAGGCTGCTTATTTTTGTACCGTATCTACAGCATTAATAACATTTCAAAATGAGTTGTAATGATACTTATACACTAAAAGTGATACTCAAGATGAGATCAGACAACCATAAACTTATTAGTATTGACGTTACAAAAGGACTTCAAATATACTCCATATTAGAAGAAGGCTTTGAAATGACGATAATCCATGTTTCAGATGTCAAACACACAATTTACTGCCTGATCGTTCATTAGCATCTAAACAAACAATTTACAGCATGAACGATTTGACAAACATATGTTCAATGGGGTGTACATGATTGCTTATAAATAATGATAGTAGTGCATTTTGATACAAAATTTCATAACATCAACTCATGATGCCCATTCAACAAAATTCCAAAAAGTGACAACATAACATATCATATCATATAAAATGTGTCATAATACTAAAGCCAATAACCATAAATATAAAAAAAACAAACCTGTAAATTTGACGATATCGAAGATAACAAATAATGGCCAAAAATTTGGCAGGACCTATTGAATGAACTTTTTCAAGCTACAATCGAATGTAACAAACCTGTTTCATTATGGTGATGGATTTTATTGTGGTTTATGATGATTGGGGATTTTAGGTGGATGTTTGATTTAGCATTGATTCAATCGATCGTGGTTTGAGATATTTACCCAATCAATTTTTGGGAAAAAATCAGCCCTTCCATATTACGAAATTTGATTTGTGGTTGTTGAATCAAAATTGTCACGATCTATTGAATGGAATTCTTAAAAGTGTTTAATCGACAGGTGTAATGTCTAATATATTGGTGGAATTGAATGCTGTGGTGTGATATCGGATGGGAGCCGTTCATTATATAACATTATACAGGTGTCAATTTTTAGAAATTTTGAGTGAAGATCAACATTTTCAAAACCATGCTTTATTTATATAAGTAGTAGATAAGTAGTAGATAGATACTATTGATTACTTGATTTTATTAGCGAATGCACACAAATCTGTCGTACCACTGATCTACTATTCCTCTAGTTGACTGATTGTACGTAATTACGTATGTCACAGACACATTGTCCTGCTACTCGAATAGCATTATTCATATATGTCGACATATAGTCGATATAAGGCCCGACCTAACAGGCTCACGGCCCAAAAGGCCCGCGACCTAACAGGCCCGCGGCTCATAGACCTTACTTATTATTCAAGAAACTCTAGTCCTATATAAACAGGGGTAGGGGCTCATTCTACAGGATCAGGTGATCTCTCTAAACCACACAACTTTTATCATATATCGCACTGATACTAATTTGACCGTCGGAGGTGGACCCCGTGGCTCCGGCCTCGGGTCCACGTCTAACCGGTTCTTCCATTGTTTGCAACATTACTCAGGACCGGGAAGCACGACGAACGGCCCAGGAGAGTCGTTAAACCGGCCTAGCCAAACCATGCGCCAACAAGTTGGCGCCATCCGCGAGACCCTGCACAAACTATGTCTCATGCTCTCACGCTGATAGAAAAGCAAAAGTTCATACTGAAAATCGGTAACCGTAAAACCTTTTCTACTGATTATAACTCACTGGATATGAAGTTATGTTATTATGCTACATACCAATTAGTTTGCTGTTACTGTGAGATATCACGATTATTTTGCATCACAAATTTTTGATATGCGTTAACCCATGCGATGAAAAAATCGGTAATTTTATACCTTTTATATTCGTTCAATATGCGTATACACTTAAGATGCGGAACAGAGTAAAATAAGGATGCAATATTGTCTGAACCTAAATGCATACTAATATGAGTGATTTTACTCATATCATTTGTATCTAACAACATACAATAAATGCATAAAACCAATGCATATTGCCTTGTATATGCTTGTTTGTTGTTTAATGTGTGTAGGTACCGAAGTTCGCAAAAATCGGCAGAATCGACACGAGTTTGAAGAAAAGATAAACAAAGCCAAATTCAAGCTCGTTTTTAGTGGATTTTAACTTATTGAAGACAAATTGGGCTTGTGGGACCCATATTTGAGTATTGGGCCCAAAAGCCCAATAAGGAAGCTAATGTTATTTATCTTGGATAAATAAGCCCAAAAAGGTCCATTACAACAATCTATGGGACGGATTTATGAAGTATGGGCCAAAAGCCCATTGACTTGGCAATATATTTCTGAAACGAATTGTTCTTGGGTCCTTATAACCCAATAGGCTTGATCAGTTAAATAAAAGAAACGAAAAGTTATTTAAACTTTTTATGTCAATGGTCAACGTTTATTAACCCACCAAACTCACAACTTTCAGACACATATTATTTTTTATACACCTTATGTTAACTCACTTTCTCTCTCACCCCAAAACCTGAATAACCAGTTACACTGTTACCCTAACCCTAGTTAATAAAAATTGGGGCTTCTATCAATTAAGGGCGCGTGTATATACACGCCCTTAAATTAATTAGCTAGTTTTTCAGATCAAAGAAGATGGGAGAAAAGCATTGACGTGGCCCTTTTCTCTTTTATGATTGGGTGGAACACCTCAATCCCACCTCAGCAATCAAACTAGCACAACTAGCACACTTGGTTGCCACCTTGGTATAAAAATGCGTTTTGCGATCCATTGCGCTAAAGGTCCCAAAAGCCATTGCGTGATGCGTGATGCGACTGCGAGCGCAATTTAGACGCAATGCGTTTAGTATAAAAAAAACATACAAAAATTTATTTAAGTACCAATTAAATGCAATAAATATGTATAGATTACATTGTAATTGAAACTTTACATCACAAAAGTGATGTAATTAACATTACATCAAATAGGTGGGTCCAATGTAATTTGGATAATTACAATTACATCTATTAATCAAACAAACAAATTATGTAATTGTAATTCAAATTACAATTACATCAAACTAAATTACATTCGGTGAACAAACACCCCCTAAGTTACTAGCATAATAAAATTTTGCCTATAATCCCTTGTAAAACAAATAAATCAACGATAAAGCTCGACAAAAAACACTTAGCAAGTTGCAAGATACTATATTTTTGTTATTATGTTTGTTTTAGATGTTATTTAACAAGTCTTATCTTTTGAAATACATTAAAATATATAGGTCTCTTTTAAATGGATAAGATTTGACAAAAATTACCTAAGTACTAGATTGCAACAATTGCTACCGTTGCTAGCATTACATAAATGCGATAAATTGCGGTGCAATGCGAACGCATTTTGGGATGGCACTGGATTAGGCACCTTGATGCGAAATTTCGAATGCAACGCATTAATGCGTGCAATTTGCGCAATGATGCGTGTATTTTTAAACCAAGGTTGCCATGTTGGCAGTTCGTGTGCTAGTTGGCTATTTTCAGCCGTAGGATCAAAGATAAAGAAGAAAGAGAAGAATGAAGGGCTGAGATTCAAGATTCGGTGCAACAAACTTCATCAGCTAGCCTTGGGGGTTGGCTATAAAACCCCCCATTTTCTATAATTTATTAATCCATTTTATTTACTTTAAAGTTATTATGTTTCAATAGATTTAGGGTATTTTGTAATTTCCTTTTCATCAGTATTGTAATAATCTAGATTATTAATAAAAGTCTATTTCTGCTTAATTAAATCCGAGTTTCTATCTGTTTGAAATCAATTGTGCATTTTATCTTTAAATCTGTTTTTTATATAATAATGTTTATGTTAGTTGATTCAAGATAATAAATAGCTTTTGTCAATTAATCAAAGTAAAAAGTGGATAAAACTTTCCCACTGGGAAGTTTATAAAAAGCTATTCGTTTGGTGATAAATGATGTTGGATTCGATGGTCGTTCGTATGGAGGTTAAAGGTGGTCTCGCTCCAGTTATTTAGACGGCTCAGCGCCGCTTCTACTTCTCAAAGGATAACTTCAAAAAGGTTCACTGTCCTTTTTAATTTTCATGTATTTAGATTAAATTTAAATGTTTATGTTATTTAGTTAGAAATTTGTGGTATTATGATGTTACTGTTTAGATGGTTTGATATAGTTTGCTTGTCTGTTTAATGTTTAGATAAATGTACTGTTTGGATTTGAGTGTGAAAGTTTATTAATCTGTTAAATACTAGAAGTTTAATCTTGTTAAATGGGATTTGGATAAATCTGTAAGAATGAGTTTTTGTTTGATCTGTGTAAGTGAATTTTTAGTTCAAGTCTTTTGCTGATAGGTTTAATTTTGCTGAAACTGATATGAGAATGGATTTTATTTGAGGAATATAGTAAAATGTTTTAGAATAATCTGTTTAACCTAGGTTTGTAATTTGCTTATAATCTGCTGAATTGTAAGAAGCTGATTTGGTACTTGTACATGACTGCTGGTTATTTGTTTTTAATGAGCAAATTATTTAGTTTTTGTAAACTGATTTGAGCTTTTATTGGTCCATGTTTTGCTGATATAAGTGTTAGTACTGCTGCTTTTTTTATTTGTTGAATGTTTATAGATTTAATCTGCTGATATTTGGATGCCTGCTCCTAGTTTTGCTTTACTTGATTAGTAGTTGCTGATATGGTTAGTTTGCTGATCTACTAAGTTTTTGTTGATTATTTAGATCTTTGCTGAGTTATTCAATCACACAGACTCTTTTAGTCTGTGTGTTTTATTTATTTAATAGTCTTTAAAAATTCTAACCACCAGTCACCCCTGTGATTCTACTTTAATTTTAACTGTCAAAAAAATATTATCACAAAAAATAGTCCTCAACAAGACTCGAACCTGTGACCTCACGGGTAAATGTCATACGTGTTAACCAATTGGTCTAGTAGTTGTTTTGGTTTAATTACAGTTTTCCTAACTAATATAGTTATTTTATATGGGACTGTCAGTTTTTAGTTTAATTAAAATACATAGTTTCCATTTTATAAATTAAATCAAAATTTTTTAAATTAGTTTTAAATAAAATAGTTTATTAAAATAGATTTGTTCAGTTTAAAAGTAAAAGTTAACTTTTAAATAGAATTAATAATTTTTAAATTAGTTTTAATAAAGTTTTAAATAGTGTAATAGTCATTTTAGTTAAATAGATAAGTTTTAAATAGATTTTTAAATAGCTTTAAATTTAAATAGTTTGAAATTTAAATAAGTGTCTTTAGATTTAAAAATGGGGAACGATTCATGCACTTTAGGAATTGATTAATTAAAAAAATGTAGGAGTAATTTTAGTTTAAAAACCGTTAAGCAATTCAAATCGATTGTCTAAATTGAAACAAAACGTCTCAAATTCACTTGATCTTCGTGTACAACGAACTTGGATCATCAACGTGTTTAATTAAATCCGTCTTCGACTTATTTATGGATTATTACCTTTTCCTAAGGGTAATTTCCTAAATTTGTCCTATATCGTATCTAATTAAAATACATCGACGTTTCCTCGACACATCAAAAATTTTGGCGCCGCTGTCGGGGATCTTGTGTACGATTCGTTCGTGGAGATTTGTTGATCATTGATTTGGAGATCCTTTCCGTCATTGGAAAGTTTTGTTATATTTCTATTATTATAGTATGTATCGTTTTTCGTTGTTTTTGTAATTACTATATTATATTACGTAGAACAATAAAATTACCTACTTCCAAATAAGACCTTAGTTGGGATTTCATCACCTAGCTATTGTATTCGAATCCAAAACGAAAAAAAAGGCAAAATAGATAAATACTAATAAAAAGTTTGAACTCGATTTATACAAACTATAAGGTGGGTATAAGGCGACGTGCTATAAAAGGCCGTCTAAGGAAAAAGGTTTTTAAGTGCTTTGTGCCACCTCGTTTCCCCGCTTGCTTGTGCGTATATTGAGAGGGAAGACCGATTATTGGTTTGCCGACTCAAGTAGTATTAAATATTATTTTTGTTGTTTACTTATTGAACCTCGAGACGGTTAGGTTTTCACCTACGTTTCAAAGTCGACGAGTGGTTGTAGTGGAAATACGTCTTTTAGGAAAAAGAACGTAAATAGGGTAAGCGTGCACGACGATTTAGGAAAACCGTGTGTGAATGACCCTAAAAGTGAGTTCGTTCTCGAGGAGGTATAGGTGTTGTGAATTAACTTGTATTTCTTTGAGATTAATATTGATGAGATGGAATGACGGTTTCGTGAAAATTACACTATGATGTAAAAACGTAAACGTAAAGCCGTAGAAAAACCACAAAAATAAAAAATTAAGCTAAGACCAAAAACAAAATCAAGAAAAAGATAAAAAGAAGTCTAAAATAATATAAATAAAGTTAAAAATCCAACAAAGATATTTTAAAACCTTTTGTTAATTAAATAATTAATTTTAAATGCTAATTAAAGCCCTAAAATTAAATTCAACTAATTCAAAAGTTTAAAATATGATTTTATTGAACAATTACTTAACTTATATTATTAGAAGACTAAAAAGTAATTTTCTAAAAATTAAAGCCTATTAAAACTATTTTTAAAACTCTAAAAATGATTAAAAATGATTAAAATCTAATTAAACTTAAAATAATTATAAAAATAAATCTAAAAGCTTAAAAATTATTCTAAAAATGGAAATGATCCTAATTATTGCTAAAGAACTTAAGAAAAATGAAAAATAAAGAAAAAGAAAATTTTGAAAATTTAATAATAAAATAATAATAAAATAATACTAAAAATAAAAAGTTTATAAAATAAATTCTAAAAATTATCTAAAAATCCTAAATAATAAAACTAAGAGAAAAACACAAATTAGAGCTTCTAAACCTTTTTTTAATAATTTTATAAAAATCTTTAAAGTTTATAAAAAACCTTAAAATATTATAAAATTAAAAATAAATGTTTTTGAAACCAAAATTAGATGTAAACCTCAAAAATATATTTTAAAAACTAGAAATTATTTTTCCTAGAAATTAAAACTCTTTTTGGTATTTTTTTAATGATTTAATAAAAAGTTTATTAAATAAATTCTAAAAAATAATCTAATAAAAGGAAAAATATGAAACCAATTTTAAAAAATCTACAAACCTATTACTTACCTAGGAAAAATAAGAAAAGTGAAATAAGCTAGAAAAATAAGCTGGAAATAAGCTTAAATGCTACGGCTTATTAATAAGCAAAGCAATGAAAAACGAGTTAACTAGTTATGGAAACCAAGACTCTCAGTCAAAGTCCCCAGGGCGCAGTTGGTTATGTTGTTGGTGTTGTGAACGGCAGGTCGTGGGTTCGAGGCGTGTAACCCCCCCCCCCCCCCTTTTTATCACTTAGTTGCGCCGCAACGCTTGTTTCTTGCGCCGCAACTAGTGAAACGATAGCACCTTGATCTGTAGCTTCTTCAGTTGCGCCGCAACTAGGTAGGTCTTGCGGCGCAAATTGTATAACGTGCCTGGTTGAAAGTTGACACTAGCAGGTTGCTAAGTGCTTTGTGCTTATGAGTTTGGCCAAGAGGACTTGACCTTGGCTTATTTTGGTATGCTTTTTGGTACAAGAGGGCACTCTTGTGCTCCTTTGAGCACAAGAAGTCAAGAACACACAAGATAAACACTCAAACACACCACAAATAAGCAAATCACATGCACACCAAGCCAATATAAGTTGCTGAGATGTATAAGCTAGAATAGTGGACTGTTTAGCAAAATCCTAGCAATTTAGTGACACTTAGGCTCCCAAATTTGACACACAAACTCACCAACTAGTTCACAAACCAAATCAATACTCTAGTATACCTAACACTTCAACAGATTTTCCAAGATCAAGCACAAAATCATGAAAAACCAAGCAATTTAGCAATATGCAGATTTTACTTACTTGTTTTACTATTTAAGCACACAAGTCTACTCAAAACTTGTTTCAAATCAACTTAAGACTAACTAAAAACCTAACTCAATCCTATTCCAAACTTCTAACACCTTCAATAACACTAATCAAAACATTATGCCCTGCTAAAACGTATTGCCAAACACCCTTTTAAAATTTTGAAAAACGTTTTAACACATCAAATCCTTACAAAACTTGATTAAACTTGTTCCAATATCTCAAAACATGCATAACAACACTTGAGAACACAAATCAACTATCTATAACACACTTAATCAATTAATCAAGCAAAATCATGTAACAAGTACTTTTGTGAACTTTTCAAAGAGTAAAAGAGAGTTACCTTAGGACCCTTACATCCAAGGGTCCTAGTGGATGTTGAATCCACCTCCAAACCAACCCGGGTTGGTGCAGACTTAATCAACAACACCCTTTGATCCTGCTCAAATCAAAACAAAGAAAGAAAACACAAAAACAAGTAATAATATATTTTCTGATTTTCTTTTCTTTCTCTTAAATCTTTCCAAAACCTTTCTCAAAACTCTTAACACGTTTAAATGATCCTATTATCACCAATAACATGAAACTTGTAACATCACAAAACCTTGGACAGATTTCTCAAAAATCTTCCAAATCTCCAAAAAACTTGAAACAATTTTTAAAACACAAATCACTTAACCAAATTTAACATGGAACTCAGAATCAAGCATAAACCCAACACTCAACTTTTTATAAGCATTAAAAGGAATTACAATGATTTAAACAAACACCAAACTTTAATTTCATAAAAAAGGGATTACAAGGATTTTATGCTTAAAACTGGAACAAAGGGATCACCACAGCTTGGGTCTCCTTTTATAGAGCCTATAGAACATCCTAGAAGCATAAAAACATAAACCCTAATACATAGAAAATCCCAAATCTACCCTTGGACGTTTTTGGTGCATTTGAGCTGTCCATTTGATCTTGAACGTTTATTTTGCTTTGGGAGGAAGCAAATAATCTTGGCCATTCAATTGGGACACGTCATGATGCTTGGGGGCTAAGGAATGATGTGATTGGTGGATTAGGGAATTGGGGGTTTGGTGCACATGAGTGGGATGCAGGTTTTTAGGAGTGGGAAAGGTTTGTGAGTGTGTGAATTACTTGTGTGCAAGTTTAATTGGTTTTTACCCAAGGAAAAGTGAAAGTAATTTCTGGGTAGTAAGAAAGGTGAATAGTAGGTGTTTTAATCCGAAAATGGGGGAAGGGATTGTGTTAGGCGCTTTTTTTTTGGTTTTGAATGTTTCAGTTAGCACTTTTAGTCCCTATCCTTTGGTTTTTTTGGCTTTTAAAGATTTCCAGCCCTAAAAACGCATCTCCTTTGTATTTAAGTTTCATCACTTGACAATTTTGGCACAAACTTTCCATAAAGATGTTTCAAAGGCAATTTTTGTCATTTGGTGATTTTTCAAGGACTAATCTTGGACAATTTGATCTTCAAAGGTCTTCAATGAGTCTTCCACTTTATGAGGGACCATTGTTGGCAATTTTGAATTGTTGAGGGACTAAACTTGCCATTTCTTCAAAGTTGAAGGACCATTTTGCAAATTTGACAAACTTAAGGGACCAAACTTGTAATTATTACTATACAAGGGTTTTAAGTGTCATTTCTTCAAAGAATGATGATCAATCTTGTTTTGTCTTCAAGTCTTCAAGGGTATTTGATGAAAATTCCATGATTAGGGCCCGGTTCTTTGTACGGCTTCGTTTCTCGTGTTCGTTTTTCCTTGTATCTTGTGATCTTTTGTCTTTTTCACGATATCCATACCTAAAACACACAAGTAAACAAACACAAGAATATATATGGTATTTTATGACATTTTTATGCATTTAAAGCCCGAAAAGAACGATGAGATCATGTATAAATGCCATCTCATCACTCCCCCATACTAAGCCATTGCCGTGCCCTCACGCAATGCTAGAATAAAGTATCTAAGCATCACCAAAGTTCAATTTTATTAACCTTTATTGAAGAGTAAAAGAAAACTTGCAACATACTACGAGAATGTGTAAAGACATAATGTATGATTTTCATCACCAAAATGTGACTTTTAGGGTCTAAGAATAGAAACAAGTTAATGTCCCTTAGAGTAAATTTCGTCATCCTTGATTGTCGTACATTCCATGCTAAGTGCAAAAACAAGATCATTGTTGGTACAAGTCACAATGCTAACACTACTCATACGTCCAAATTGTGTAATACTTTTTCTCCCCGCAATCCTAGTTATTATAAAAGGAAATGGGTTACTAGCATTTTTTATCTATTTGTCATGGATCACAAGTGATTCATATTGACTTATTTAAGTAGTTATTAGTCCGAAAGCAAAGTAGCACGATTTGATCAATAGTTAGCCGAAGGACAAAATCTTTTAAAACGGCTTCTCGTGTATCTCCTTAAGTTCATATCTTGGCATAACTCGTTTCACGATTTGAGACCTTTCTCGGACCGATATTTGGCATGTACTTCATACTTCAAATCTTGGGAAGACGTTCTTGAAATTATGGTCTTCTCTTCATATATTTGGAATTTCTTCTCTTGACGTTTTTGAGAGATTCTTCATATAGGACCACGACTTCATCATTTTTCTTCAATCTTTACTTTGGATTTTGATATACAACGATCCGCCTCCTTTTCGGACTTGGATATATTTATCCTCATACCTTGTTAGGGTCTTTTTGGATAGACTTTCTCCATTCTTTAGGGGAGTAATAGCTTCTCGTCGTGTGTCTCGATCCTTCATATTGATTTTGGAATAATGATACTTCACATCATCTTTGGATCTTTTAGCAAAAATAGAGCTCCTCATGCCTTGTTAGGGCCTTTTTGGATGATCGCCAATCTTCGCGTCCCGTTTCAATAAGTTATGCCTTGGCTATGAACTCTATTCAACCCCGAGCAACTTTTAAACGATCTTGCGCTAGAGGCTAAGTAACCTTTCAAATCGTACGACCTTACTTATTGCAATTATGTTTTATTCCTAATGCATTGATCTTATGGGAAGAAAAAGCCACAATTAAAAACATATGAGTTTTTGAAAGAACACTTTCATGTTCTACGTTTAGCATGATCACTTGTCTAACTCTATCATTTCTCGTTCTTCACTATTTAAAGACCTCTAATTAAAGAGACTCGTGAATACTTAGCCATGCAAGTCAAAATTAAGCCAAATTTGGATTAGCTTTCATTAAGACTATATCAAATCAAAGTTTTGGGTTTTCAAGTCACCTATAGGATCTTGCACTTTCTTGGACTTTTTCAAGTTTTAGAGAATGCGTTTTATAGTTCCCTTGATAAGTGACTTTCTAGAATCAATTATAGGAACTTGCGAAAAGTTCTTGTTCTTAACCCGAATGAATTAAGACTTTCGCGTTTTAAAGCTCCCTATATAAAAGTCTAGCAAAACTTGAATTGAGCGGGTTAAGGAATGTAAATGGCTCCAAATGCCCATCAAGTCAAAAATTAACTCTTATTCTACCCATCGGAAAATATACATTCGTGTCTTAAAAACACTTATGAAAACTAAGAAAAAATTTTAAAATTTGGCCATTTTTAGCCTTATTAGCAAAACAAAACATTGAAAGTTGGAAAACGTGAGGGCGTAGCAAAGCAAGTACCTATTCACCCCCCCATACTAAAAGTAAACATTGTCCTCAATGTTTCGAGTCTAAAGGTGGAGCACCCCCATACTAGAGACGAAGAATCGAATGCTTAGGATCTAGCATGGAAAGGGTGATCAACAATATATCTAAAGCCGTTTATTAATTATGCTAAAAGATAATTGTTAGAACAATAAAGGATATGTCATGGAATCGTGAAAAACTTCTTCAAACGAATGATGGAGGCTCACGTAAACGAACACGAGAGTCTTCAATCGTAGACGATGATGATGAACACAATCACAAACAACCACGAGACAACGAGTTGGAAGGGTACAAGTCCCCTTATTAGTGAACATAAAGCATAAAGATAAGCATGGGATCTCCCCCACGAGGCACCTCGTTTTTGATTATCGAGTCATGAGCTCGACTCGATCCCCTCAAAATGTGAACATTTAGGGATTTCATGGTGTGGTCAATTTTTGATGGGGCTTACATGATAAACAAGGCCCAAAAAGCAACCGGTATAAAGGACTAAGTCCTTAGATGATGCAAAATACCGGGGTCGAAGATGGCGTTCTCGTTTTCATGGAAAAAACAATTCAACGTCACTTCAACATGTGCCATAAACTCAAAGAGTTTGAAGAAAATAGATAAGAAGTAGAAGGGTGAGACAATTGGTAAGACAAACGTTTGAGCTACTCGAGGTAGACTCGCACCAAGCAAATAGATATAGTTTCCATTTATTGCATCGGTGGAAGACCGAGATTTCCCTTTACATGAAATTCCGGGATCGAATATCTCGTCCTCGGTGGACAAGGATGAGGGAACATAAGGGGCTTCCCCCATACTAGGACCACACAAAACATCGTCAAAAGGAGTAGACGAGTTTGTAGTACTCAAAACACGCGGTGATGACGGAGTTAGATTTGTAGAAAAATCAATTAAATCACATTTAAGATCTTTTCCTTTTTTATCTTTTAAACTCTCCTTATGAAAACCCTTGTTGATTATGTCGAAAATATTTGGTGTTTCTAAGACGATGTTAGTCACACTAAAAATTCTCACATTTTGAAACCGTTTTGGTTTTGGTGGTGGCAAGTTCTCAAAACGTTTATCGACGAAGAAAACCTCCCCATCGGGGCCAACATATTCATCATCCGAAAGATCTTCCGTAGAAACCGGCAACTTATCAACACTTTTCAAGAACGAAGGTGAAGGATTTTTCGATTCAAGTATTGATGGTTTCTTCTTTGTAGGCTTAGCACTCATAACCTCCACCGGCGGAGGAAATGGTAAATTGTTTTTGGCGACATTCCCTAAAACTCTTGGTGAAAATTCTTTGCAAACGACATTGGTCGAGTCACCATGGTTTAAAGTTGCAATAGAATATACATGAGAAAGATTGGAGTTTTGTGTTGCATTGATGACAAGTTCTTCTTCATTGAAACGAAGGGTGATTTTTCGAGCATGAACATCGATAAGTGCTCGTGATGTATCCAAAAATGAACGACCCAAAATGAGAGGAACTTTTCGATCGATAGGAATGTCGACAACGATAAAGTCAACGGGATAGTAAAACTTTCCGACTTTAACGAAAACATCCTCGGCTACTCCACATGCCATGATCGTAGAATGATCGGCCATCTCGATGGACATGTTCGAAGGAATGAGAGCCGGAAGCGAAAGCGATTTGAAAATCTCGAGAGGCATTAAATTAATACTAGCGCCAAGATCGGCCAAGGCGTAGCATTCCTCCATATCTTGTATAGCACACGGAATCAAAAATTTACCGGGATCACCGACTTTTTGTGGTATGCGGCTTAGAAAAACCGATGAACAACTAGACGTTTGTTGTAACTTTTCTTTGTTGTTTAGCATACTTTTGAAGTTTGCGGCGAATCGAGGCATCATGATTAAAGCATCGGCAAAACTTATGTTAAAGTGCAAATCACGAAACATTTTCATAAATAGCTCAAATTGATAATTGTTCCGTTCTTGTGCTTTCTCTTTGTTTCGTCTCGAAGGGTAAGGTAAAGGTGGTGTGGGTTGGTCATTAGGCGAAGGCCTTGGAAACTCGGGTTCCACAATTGGTATTGGTGTAACCGTAGGTGTGGTTTGAGCGGTACTTCGTGGGATTGTAATGTGCTCCTTTTCGACCATCACCTCGGGTTCTTTCTCGATTTCCTTCTCCGTAGAAGTACTTGGACGAGAGATTGGTTCCTTGAAAGTTTTACCACTTCGTGTAGTAATAACCTTCATTTCTCCCTTCGGGTTTGCAATGGTATCACTAGGAAGACCACCCGAAGAAGAGGGCTTACACATGATTGCTTCGAACATCTTAGCCATTCGGTCCTCAAATTTTGATTGCCTAGCATCCGCTTTCAATAACTCTTGCTTAATCTCATGTTGTCCTAATTCCATCTTTTGTTGGTTTTGTTGAAGACGTTGGACATTTCCTTCCATTTTATTAGCATGAGTTTTAAGTTCATTAGCAAGTTCATTTTTAAGCTCGTTTTTCAACTCGGACCTTAAGCTAATCATCTCACGTTGCATATTATCAAATTTAGCATCATTTGCTTTAGCATAATCTAAAAATTCTCCTTGCAAATTTTTCGTGTGAGCATTTTGAAAACCTTGTGTAGTGTTTTGAAAATCACGGTTTTGGTTTTGATTAGAGATTTGTCCATTCCCACTTTGATAATTCCCTTTGTTGTAATTGCGTGTGTTGCCTTGGTAATTACCTTGGTTGTTGTTTCGATAATTATTAGCATTTTGATTTGGTGGAGCTTGATTTTGGCGGGAACCTTGGCCGGTTTGGTTGTAAGTTCCCGTTGCTACATAAGCACTCGAAGTGTTACCATCCGCGGTAATGCACTCGTATAAATCATGAGCTCCTCCACATGATAAACAACTCTTAGCAACCGCTTTAACCGAAGCGGAATTGGAAGCTTCTTGAGCCTTCCAATGGGACATTAGATTAGCAAATCTATCAAAAAACCGATTTTCCTCATTAGCTTCATCATGTAAGGCGTTAATGCTACGAGACGATTGTGACGACGATGACGAACCCATATTGGCAACACTCGGTGTGTTACGAGGGCTATAAACCTTAGATCGATTCTCAATGATTTGTAAAGCCTCATTTGTCGTCTTACACAAAAAATTACCACCCGCGGCGGCATTCAAATAATCTCGTTCATGATCATTAAGCCCATTATAAAAGGTATCAATTTGATGTAATTCCGAAAAATCATGGTGAGGACATTCATGTAACATTTCCTTAAATCGTTCCCATGCCATTGAAAAACTTTCATTGTTACGTTGCACAAATCGTGAAATCTCATTTTTTAAGTGTGTTGTTTTCGATGGTGGAAAAAACTTGTTCACAAACTTAGAAACGAGATCGGCCCATGTCAAAATCGAATTTGGCGGTTCTTTCTCGAGCCAAATTTTTGCGGGTCCATCCAACGAATATGGAAACAACATCATCTTAATGGCGTCATGCGGAACATCTTTGAATTTGCTAGTGGCGGTGAGACGGTTGAAATTCCTAATATGGTAATGCGGGTTGTCTTTCTCGTGACCTCGAAATTTGTTTGCTTGTAGCATCGACATTAAACCCGTCTTAATCTCGAAATTCTCCGCAAGGATGGCGGGAATAACAATGGCCTCTCCAAAACCCTCGGTGGGTGCTTGTAGCAACTCCATCATAGTACGATTAGCCATTACGACTTCTTGTTCTACAATAGGTTCAACAATTGGAGGTTCTTCAACAATCAACGATTCTTGATTTGCTTGCTTTTGAAGACGTTTACGAGCTCGTTTAGCTTGATTACGAGTGATCATAAACTTCACGAAGAATGGGAGGTGAGCAAAGAAGATTCTTTTTGGTTGTTTTGTGGATTTTCAAAATTTTTTTGTGTTTTTGATGATATTTAATTTTTTTGGTTTTTGGTGTATCTTCGTAGACAACAATCTACAAAATCTCTCCTCGAATCAAACTCTTGATTAAAGAAGCCTCAAAGGAATGAAAACGATCACGTGGAGTGAACGCCTTCGAATGACTTTAGAACTTTGGTGAAAACCAAATTGTTCACGAGGGTTTAATCACAAAGAAAACCAAGCAAATATAGTATACGTATTAATACTTTGGGCGGCAAAACCCTCGATTAGCCTTCAATCTCAAAATACTCACAAGCAAGCGGGGAAACGAGGCGGCGCGAAGCACTTAAGAGCCTTTTTCCTTAGGGTATATTTTATAATACCCGCCTTATACCCACCTTATAGTTCGTATCTTTCAAAATCGAGCTTCTCGAAAGTATTTATCTATTTTTGCCTTTTCTTTTTGTTTGAGATTCGAATACAATGATCGAGTGATGAAATCCCGAATCAAGGTTGTGTTTTCACACTTTTGGAGATATTGTATTTTGGTTGTGATACTTAATACAATATATTAATAATATTCACAAAGAAAAACCGAGAAAACCGATAATACGTGTTAAGGGAGTTCCACTTAACACAAATACTATTTATGGATAATATCAAAAACAAAATTTTCCAAATTAAATCACGACACACCTCCCCGGCAGCGGCGCCAAAATGGTTGTAGTGGAAATACGTCTTTTAGGAAAAAGAACGTAAATAGGGTAAGCGTGCACGACGATTTAGGAAAACCGTGTGTGAATGACCCTAAAAGTGAGTTCGTTCTCGAGGAGGTATAGGTGTTGTGAATTAACTTGTATTTCTTTGAGATTAATATTGATGAGATGGAATGACGGTTTCGTGAAAATTACACTATGATGTAAAAACGTAAACGTAAAGCCGTAGAAAAACCACAAAAATAAAAAATTAAGCTAAGACCAAAAACAAAATCAAGAAAAAGATAAAAAGAAGTCTAAAATAATATAAATAAAGTTAAAAATCCAACAAAGATATTTTAAAACCTTTTGTTAATTAAATAATTAATTTTAAATGCTAATTAAAGCCCTAAAATTAAATTCAACTAATTCAAAAGTTTAAAATATGATTTTATTGAACAATTACTTAACTTATATTATTAGAAGACTAAAAAGTAATTTTCTAAAAATTAAAGCCTATTAAAACTATTTTTAAAACTCTAAAAATGATTAAAAATGATTAAAATCTAATTAAACTTAAAATAATTATAAAAATAAATCTAAAAGCTTAAAAATTATTCTAAAAATGGAAATGATCCTAATTATTGCTAAAGAACTTAAGAAAAATGAAAAATAAAGAAAAAGAAAATTTTGAAAATTTAATAATAAAATAATAATAAAATAATACTAAAAATAAAAAGTTTATAAAATAAATTCTAAAAATTATCTAAAAATCCTAAATAATAAAACTAAGAGAAAAACACAAATTAGAGCTTCTAAACCTTTTTTTAATAATTTTATAAAAATCTTTAAAGTTTATAAAAAACCTTAAAATATTATAAAATTAAAAATAAATGTTTTTGAAACCAAAATTAGATGTAAACCTCAAAAATATATTTTAAAAACTAAAAATTATTTTTCCTAGAAATTAAAACTCTTTTTGGTATTTTTTTAATGATTTAATAAAAAGTTTATTAAATAAATTCTAAAAAATAATCTAATAAAAGGAAAAATATGAAACCAATTTTAAAAAATCTACAAACCTATTACTTACCTAGGAAAAATAAGAAAAGTGAAATAAGCTAGAAAAATAAGCTGGAAATAAGCTTAAATGCTACGGCTTATTAATAAGCAAAGCAATGAAAAACGAGTTAACTAGTTATGGAAACCAAGACTCTCAGTCAAAGTCCCCAGGGCGCAGTTGGTTATGTTGTTGGTGTTGTGAACGGCAGGTCGTGGGTTCGAGGCGTGTAACCCCCCCTTTTTATCACTTAGTTGCGCCGCAACGCTTGTTTCTTGCGCCGCAACTAGTGAAACGATAGCACCTTGATCTGTAGCTTCTTCAGTTGCGCCGCAACTAGGTAGGTCTTGCGGCGCAAATTGTATAACGTGCCTGGTTGAAAGTTGACACTAGCAGGTTGCTAAGTGCTTTGTGCTTATGAGTTTGGCCAAGAGGACTTGACCTTGGCTTATTTTGGTATGCTTTTTGGTACAAGAGGGCACTCTTGTGCTCCTTTGAGCACAAGAAGTCAAGAACACACAAGATAAACACTCAAACACACCACAAATAAGCAAATCACATGCACACCAAGCCAATATAAGTTGCTGAGATGTATAAGCTAGAATAGTGGACTGTTTAGCAAAATCCTAGCAATTTAGTGACACTTAGGCTCCCAAATTTGACACACAAACTCACCAACTAGTTCACAAACCAAATCAATACTCTAGTATACCTAACACTTCAACAGATTTTCCAAGATCAAGCACAAAATCATGAAAAACCAAGCAATTTAGCAATATGCAGATTTTACTTACTTGTTTTACTATTTAAGCACACAAGTCTACTCAAAACTTGTTTCAAATCAACTTAAGACTAACTAAAAACCTAACTCAATCCTATTCCAAACTTCTAACACCTTCAATAACACTAATCAAAACATTATGCCCTGCTAAAACGTATTGCCAAACACCCTTTTAAAATTTTGAAAAACGTTTTAACACATCAAATCCTTACAAAACTTGATTAAACTTGTTCCAATATCTCAAAACATGCATAACAACACTTGAGAACACAAATCAACTATCTATAACACACTTAATCAATTAATCAAGCAAAATCATGTAACAAGTACTTTTGTGAACTTTTCAAAGAGTAAAAGAGAGTTACCTTAGGACCCTTACATCCAAGGGTCCTAGTGGATGTTGAATCCACCTCCAAACCAACCCGGGTTGGTGCAGACTTAATCAACAACACCCTTTGATCCTGCTCAAATCAAAACAAAGAAAGAAAACACAAAAACAAGTAATAATATATTTTCTGATTTTCTTTTCTTTCTCTTAAATCTTTCCAAAACCTTTCTCAAAACTCTTAACACGTTTAAATGATCCTATTATCACCAATAACATGAAACTTGTAACATCACAAAACCTTGGACAGATTTCTCAAAAATCTTCCAAATCTCCAAAAAACTTGAAACAATTTTTAAAACACAAATCACTTAACCAAATTTAACATGGAACTCAGAATCAAGCATAAACCCAACACTCAACTTTTTATAAGCATTAAAAGGAATTACAATGATTTAAACAAACACCAAACTTTAATTTCATAAAAAAGGGATTACAAGGATTTTATGCTTAAAACTGGAACAAAGGGATCACCACAGCTTGGGTCTCCTTTTATAGAGCCTATAGAACATCCTAGAAGCATAAAAACATAAACCCTAATACATAGAAAATCCCAAATCTACCCTTGGACGTTTTTGGTGCATTTGAGCTGTCCATTTGATCTTGAACGTTTATTTTGCTTTGGGAGGAAGCAAATAATCTTGGCCATTCAATTGGGACACGTCATGATGCTTGGGGGCTAAGGAATGATGTGATTGGTGGATTAGGGAATTGGGGGTTTGGTGCACATGAGTGGGATGCAGGTTTTTAGGAGTGGGAAAGGTTTGTGAGTGTGTGAATTACTTGTGTGCAAGTTTAATTGGTTTTTACCCAAGGAAAAGTGAAAGTAATTTCTGGGTAGTAAGAAAGGTGAATAGTAGGTGTTTTAATCCGAAAATGGGGGAAGGGATTGTGTTAGGCGCTTTTTTTTTGGTTTTGAATGTTTCAGTTAGCACTTTTAGTCCCTATCCTTTGGTTTTTTTGGCTTTTAAAGATTTCCAGCCCTAAAAACGCATCTCCTTTGTATTTAAGTTTCATCACTTGACAATTTTGGCACAAACTTTCCATAAAGATGTTTCAAAGGCAATTTTTGTCATTTGGTGATTTTTCAAGGACTAATCTTGGACAATTTGATCTTCAAAGGTCTTCAATGAGTCTTCCACTTTATGAGGGACCATTGTTGGCAATTTTGAATTGTTGAGGGACTAAACTTGCCATTTCTTCAAAGTTGAAGGACCATTTTGCAAATTTGACAAACTTAAGGGACCAAACTTGTAATTATTACTATACAAGGGTTTTAAGTGTCATTTCTTCAAAGAATGATGATCAATCTTGTTTTGTCTTCAAGTCTTCAAGGGTATTTGATGAAAATTCCATGATTAGGGCCCGGTTCTTTGTACGGCTTCGTTTCTCGTGTTCGTTTTTCCTTGTATCTTGTGATCTTTTGTCTTTTTCACGATATCCATACCTAAAACACACAAGTAAACAAACACAAGCATATATATGGTATTTTATGACATTTTTATGCATTTAAAGCCCGAAAAGAACGATGAGATCATGTATAAATGCCATCTCATCAACGAGGGTAGATTACTTCCATAGTAATTATCCTTATTCCTTGTTTTTATCATTATGTCTTCATCTATCGTTTGCGTTAAGTGTGGGAGTCCATTGTTTCCTCACAACTTTCCATCAAACAATTACTTATGCTAGAGAAAATGAATTTTTACAAAGATTTTTTCAAAGATGATATTTTGGTGAACTATGATTATGACGATGATGAGGATATTTTAGATCTCACTCCATTTCATGACATCACTACTCCTATTCATGATTCTTCCACCGTGGAACCCGAAAATTCTCTAAGCATGGGGGACGAGCATGTTAACACTATTTCGGGAAACAGAATCGGACGAAGTAACAAAGTCTAGTGTTGAGATCCTTGTCCAAACCCAAAAAGAGTTCGATGGTATTTCCAATGAAACGTGTGATTTGCCACAATGTGATGACTCTCCTTCTTCCATTTACTTTGAGATTTTCTCCAATTCCAATGATGAAAATTGTGATGGAAATGAAGATTTTGAGTATGATTCGACTTCTAGTGAATTTTCTAATGAGGAGTTCTCCGGTGAACTTTCTTATAAAGATGACATTCACGACTCGGATTTTGAGGGGTTTCCTGATGAACCTACTCTTCTTCACCCATTTCCACCGGGAAATGAGGATGATAGTGATCCGGTTTTTGAGAGGTTCACCTTTGAACTTGCTCCTTTAGACCCATTTCCACCGGGAAATGAGGTTTATTTGACTATTCCGATCCTTGAGAAGTTCTCCGATGAACTTACTCATTTAGATGTGGAAGACGTGATTCTTCGTGAGAAATTATCCAACGTCTATCTTCTCATTTCTAAGATCGAAGCTTTGAATTCTAAGCCTAATGCCAAGTCTTTCTCTCCATCTCCTATTACCGTTGAGGATAGTGACCCGCTTATGGAGGAGATTGACATGTTTCTTCCTTCTAATTATTCAATACCACCGCGTATTGATGAAATTGACCCGGAGGGGGACGCTCTCTTTTTAGAGAATTTACTTTATGATTATTTCATCCCAAGTCCTTCTCCCACCCACTTTGACCTTAATGTGCGGGTTTTTCATGTGTCTCATATTAAGTACCATGACCCGATTGATCACATTTCTAAGGGTGAAATGGTCGTTAAAGCTAAGAATGTTGATTCCACTATAGATGAAACCTGTATCCCACCATTACCATGTGCTTTATATGATTTTGGATTAGCATGGGGGGACGACACCGTGTTGTCCATTCCTTTCTCTCATGAGGACGAGGTATTCGACCCCGGAATCGTTGATTTAGGGAAATCTCGGCCTTTCACCGATGTAATAATTGAAAGACTTTTCGATCATCTTGGTGCGAGTTTATCTCGGGGAGCATGCTATATCCATATTTGTGACTACCATCTCTTGTTGGAGATTTGTGTTGGAGTTTATCCTTTCGTTTGTCATCCGACAACGAGGATGTAATCTTTGACCCCAGCATCGTGCTTTATTATGAATTTTATTCCATTATGCCCGTTTTCACCACTTTCCCTAAGGACCAATGAATGCGGGGATCGAGTCGAGCTCATGACTCGGTTAACAAAAACGAGGTGCCTTGTGGGGGAGTCCCATACATTATATCTTCTTTCTATTTTCTAACACTAATAAGGCTTGATCTTTCAAGCTCGTGCTTGTGTTTTATTGTGTTGTGAATCTTAGGTACGTCCCTAATCATTGAAGACTCTCGTGTTCGATTTTGCCGGTCCACTTGATCTTGCATTCTTTGATTGTTAAAGGGGCACACTCTCTATCCTTTGATTTTTATCGACTAACGTTTTATCTCGAGGCATAATTAATAAACAACTTATAGATTTGCGTGCTCTTTCCATGTTAGGACTTTTGCATTAGACTCTTCGTGTTTTAGTAAGGGGGTGTTACTCTTGAGCTAAGAAACATTGAGGACAGTGTTTAGTTTTAGCATGGGGGAGTCAATCGATATAATCGCTTGCAATTTCTTTTGTCGTGTCTAAACGTAATCGTTTTTCTCGTTTTTCATAAAATTTTAAATTTTTAGTGTTATTTTTAAGTTTTAATAAAGAAAATAAGTGCTTTTGACACAAATGTAGGCTTTCCGTTGGTGAAAATAAAATAGCTTTTTACTCGACTAAGTTTTTACCTTAGCTTTTTCCTTAACGTGTTTCAATCAAGTTTTGCTAGGCTTTTATATAGGGAACTTTAAAATGCGAAAGTATTAACTCATACGGGTTTAAGAACGAGAACTTTTCGCAAGTTCCTATAATTGATCCTAGAAAGTCGTTTATCAAAGGAACTTTAAAATGAAAATTCTAAAACTTGAAAAAGTATAAGAAGATGCAAGATCCTATAAATGACTTGAAAACCCTAAACTTTGATTTAATATGCTAAGAATCCATTGATTTCACATTTTTGGAATTTTACAATATGGAGAACAAGAGATGATATAGTTTAATCATAAGTTTTTAAGGTTAATTCTTCCTTGTATAAGTACTTTTGTGTTTGATTTAATCTCCTCGTATTTTTTTTTCACGCTTGAATAATTAATTGCTTAATAAATGAAGTTTTTAGCGGTTTAGGATTAATATCTTAACTCGTAACTCCTTATTTTTCTTCCCTTGTAATTAAAGTGAGAACACATTAAGGGAGTCAGCATCATGGACTTTTGATCATGGGATTGCGGAAATTTGGCTTACTATAAATATCATATTAATAAGAAGAATAAATAAAAACATGTTCTCTATGAGCCTTCGGGTAGGAGTCATGTAGCACTAACCTTGTCATTTGAGCCTTAGGGTGTATGACATGGGGACGTGTTTAATAAAAATTGCTTCATCATCATGATCCATAAGTTGGGATGGTGAATGTCAATTCCCTTATTTTTCTTCCAAGGAGCCTTCGGGTGTGGATTATAAATAAGGAGCACAATTTACATCTTAAAGAGCCACAAGGTGATATGATGTAATTGTTGCTAACTCCATTAATAAATTCATAATTGACTTTGGAGGATTTATTGTTGCTTTTAAGTAGTCCTATTAGCCAAATTTTGGGTCCGGGGATTTATCCCTCAAATCGTGTTAAGTTATCCTTGATGTGGGCTTTCTTTAGTGACAACGGTTTTTGAAGTCGAGGTTAGGTTTTGAGTATTGAGTTTGCACCGTTCTTGCCTTCATTTTTGGATTAATAAATATCAAATAAATCAAATGAGCCTTTGGGTGAATGACAATAAAATTTAGAGATACAATTAGGAATAAAAGGAGATTGAGTTTAACACAAATTACTTGTATGAGTTATCTTAATTTTGGGGCTTATGATCGACAATGATCTTGTTTTTAAACTTGGCATGGAAAAGTGAAAAGTCGAGGAAGATGAATCTATTTAAGTTTTATAATCCTAAAAGTTATTTTTCAATAATGAAAGTCTTACATTATGTCTTTGCAAAATAAAATGTCAAAAGTTGAATAAAAGTGTAATTGTAGTTTTATCTTATCATTGCGTGAGGACACGGCAATCGCTTAGCAAGGGGGAGTTTGATATGAGTGATTTTACTCATATCATTTGTATCTAAAAACATACAATAAATGCATAAAACCAATGAATATTGTCTTGTATATGCTTGTTTGTCGTTTAATGTGTGTAGGTACCGAAGTTCGCAAAAATCGGCAAAATCGACACGAGTTTGAAGACAAGATCAACAAAGCCAAATTCAAGCTCGTTTTTAGTGGATTTAACTTATTGAAGACAAATTGGGCTTGTGGGTCCCATATTTGGGTATTGGGCCCAAAAGCCCAATAAGGAAGCTAATGTTATTTATCTTGGGTAAATAAGCCCAAAAAGGTCCATTACAACAATCTATGGGATAGATTTATGAAGTATGGGCCAAAAGCCCATTGACTTGGCAATATATTTATGAAACAAACTGTTCTTGGGCCCTTATAACCCAATAGGCTTGATCAGTTAAACAAAAGAAATGAAAAGTTATTTAAACTTTTCATGTCAATGGTCAACGTTTATTAACCCACCAAACTCACATTTACTCATAACTTTTCACACACATATTATTTTCGATACACCCTATGTTAACTCACTTTCTATCTCACCCCAAAACCAGAATAACCAGTTACATTGTTACCCTAACCCTAGTTAATAAAAGTTGGGGCTTTTATCAATTAAGGTCGCGTGTATATACACGCCCTTAAATTAATTAGCTAGTTTTTCGGATCAAAGAAGATGGGAGACAAGAAGTGACGTGACCCTTTTCTCTTTTATGATTGGGTGGAACACCTCAATCCCACCTCTCCTCCAATAAAATGAAGACACCTCAGCAATCAAACTAGCACAACTAGCACACATGGTTGCCACGTTGGCAATCCATGTGCTAGTTGGCTATTTCAGCCGTAGGATCAAAGATAAAGAAGAAAAAGCAGAATGAAGGGTTGAGATTCAAGATTCGGTGCAACAAACTTCATCAGCTAGCCTTGGGGGTTGGCTATAAAACCCCTCATTTTCTTTAATTTATTAATCCATTTTATTTACTATAAAGTTATTATGTTTAAATAGATTTAGGGTATTTTGTAATTTCCTTTTCATCAGTATTGTAATAATCTTGATTATTAATAAAAGTCTATTTCTGCTTAATTAAATCCGAGTTTCTATCTGTTTGAAATCAATTGTGCATTTTATCTTTAAATCTATTATTTATATAATAATGTTTATGTTAGTTGATTCAAGCTAATAAATAGCTTTTGTCAATTAATCAAAGTAAAAAGTGGATAAAACTTTCCCACTGGGAAGTTTATAAAAAGCTGTTCGTTTGGTGATAAATGGTGGTGGATTCGATGGTGGTTCGTATGGAGGTTAAAGGTGGTCTCGATCCAGTTATATAGACGGCTCAGCGCCGTTTCTACTTCTCAAAGGATAACTTCAAAAAGGTTCACTGTCCTTTTTAATTTTCATGTATTTAAATTAAATTTAAATGTTTATGTTATTTAGTTAGAAATTTATGGTATTATGATGTTACTGTTCAGATGGTTTGATATAGTTTGCTTGTCTGTTTAATGTTTAGATAAATGTACTGTTTGGATTCGAGGGTGAAAGTTTATTAATCTGTTAAATATTAGAAGTTTAATCTGGTTAAATGGGATTTGGATAAATCTGTAAGAGGGAGTTTTTGTTTGATCTGTGTAAGTGAATTTTTAGTTCAAGTCTTTTGCTGATAGGTTTAATTTTGCTGAAACTGATATGAGAATGGTTTTTATTTGAGGAATATAGCAAAATGTTTTACTGTAATCTGTTTAACCTAGGTATGTAATTTGCTTTAATCTGCTGAATTGTATGAAGCTGTTTTGGTACTTGTACATGACTGCTGGTTATTTGTTTTTAATGAGCAAATTATTTAGTTTTTGTAAACTGATTTGAGCTTTTATTGGTCCATGTTTTGCTGATATAAGTGTTAGTACTGCTGTTTTTTTTTGCTGAATGTTTATAGATTTAATCTGCTGATATTTGGATGCCTGCTCCTAGTTTTGCTTTACTTGATTAGTAGTTGCTGATAGAGGTGCACATAACCGGTTAACCGGTCCGGTTTTTATTTAAAACGGAACCGGCCCGGTCTCTGGTCAATGGTCAAAAAACCGGTTCGTCCGGTTAACCGGTTAAAAACCGGACCGGTTAGGAGGCTGAAAATCCAGACCGGTAGAACTGGTCTCAGACCGGTTTATGGCGGTTAACCGGTTCCGGTTTTTTAATTTTTATTTCTTTTTATTTTTTAGATTTTGAATTATTATTATATTTTCCGGTTTTTTAGATTTTATTTTTTATGCCGGTTAACCGATTCCGGTTTAAAATAAACCGGTTCTGGTTAACCGGTCCGAAAACCGGTTGACAAACCGTTTTTTTCTTGAAAAATCACGAACCGGTCTCAAACCCCCGGTTCCTAAATAAACCGGGACCGGTTTATAATAAACCGGTTTTGACCGGTCTCGGTTTCTGGTTTTGTTTCGGTTCCGGTTTAGGAACCGATTTTTCTGTACACCTCTAGTTGCTGATATGGTTAGTTTGCTGATCTGATAAGTTTTTGCTGATTATTTAGATCTTTGCTGAGTTATTCAATCACACACCCTCTTTTAGTCTGTGTGTTTTATTTATTTAATAGTCTTCAAAAATTCTAACCACCAGACACCCCTATGACTCTGCTTTAATTTTAACTGTCAAAAAAATATTATCACAAAAAATAGTCCTCAATAGGACTCGAACCTATGACCTCACGGTTAAATGTCATACGTGTTAACCAATTGGTCTAGTAGTTGTTTTGGTTTAATTACAGTTTTTCTAACTAATATAGTTATTTTATATGGGACTGTCAGTTTTTAGTTTAATTAAAATACATAGTTTCCATTTTATACATTAAATCAAAAGTTTTATAAATTAGTTTTAAATAAAATAGTTTTTTAAAATAGATTTTGTTTAGTTTAAAAGTAAAAGTTAATTTTTAAATAGAATTAATAATTTTTAAATTAGTTTTAATAAAGTTCTAAATAGTGTAATAGTCATTTTAATTAAATAGATGAGTTTTAAATAGATTTTTAAATAGCTTAAAATTTAAATAGTTTGAAATTTAAATAATTGTTCTTAGATTTAAAAATGGGGAACGATTCATGCACTTTAGGAATTGATTAATTAAAAAATTGTAGGAGTAATTTTAGCTTAAAAACCGTTAAGCAATTCAAATCGATTGTCCAAATTGAAACAAACGTCTCAAATTCACTTGATTTTCGTGTACAACGAACTTGGATCATCAACGTGTTTAATTAAATCCGTCTTCGACTTATTTATAGATTATTACCTTTTTCTGAAGGTAATTTTCTAAATTTGTCCTATATCATATCAAATTAAAATATATCGACGTTTCCTCGACACATCACATACACATGCCATATCTAGTATTTTTAGATATATTCTTAAACACATTACTGATGGATGAATGATGCGCTAGAATAAACATGTATAACGTGGGTAGGCACCATATACAAAGTATCAGTTAATATTCCATAGGCTTATCTTTTATTTGACAAGTCATCTTGTTTTCAAAAAAAATAAATCTTGTTTTCAATATAATCTATATGGATGTATACGATTCTAAAAGATAACCATATTACCTAAAGTTGAGTGTCTCTTTTAAGTAGACAATATATTTTCTATATGTATCGCGGTTCGTTCGTGCTCGTCCGCACGTTCGAATATATTTTATTACATGTGGTTGTGGTATGTCTAGCCGCGCTCGTCCGCATGTTCGAAGATATTTTCTTTTCTTTTTCCACTGCGGTCATACGCCGCGTCCTTTTCGTCAACCCGCACGTCTATAAATATTGTTTATAATTAAGGAAAAATATTACACATATTTTTATTTTTATTTTTGAATTAACAAAAGATATTATTTATCTTTTAAATTTAGAAAAAATATATTTTTATATTTTTTAAATAGGTAATATATTATCCATATCTTTTCTAATAGGTAACAAGATATTACATGCATCTTTTCTATATTAATAAAAGATATCACATATATCATTTCAATACTACAAGATATTATTTATCTTTTAGTAAGTGTATATTCTGATATATTCAAATTTATAAAATATTATGCATATCTTTTTCAATAGGTAACAAAATATTGCCTATATTTTAAAGAAAATACTAAAAGATATTTTTTATATCTTTTATATTAAAAAATTATGCTATTTTTATTAATAGGATATCACGTATATCTCTTAAACTTGGTAACAAGATATTATATATCTGTTAGCTTTGCGCGGATCTCTTTTATTACGATATAAATGTTCGCATCTTTCAATACATATCTAGATAGATATTTTTATGTGTATTATTAAGTGATTACTTATTATATATATATATATATATATATATATATATATATATATATATATATATATATATATATATATATATATATATATATATATATATATATATATATATATATATATATATATATATATATATATATATATATATATATATATATATATATCTTTACATTATATATAAGAGGAGGATATGCCACATAAGCACCTCATTAATCCACGTCAGCATCATTTGTGGGCCGTAATCTTCATTCGGGTCGTGTCGTGTATACCCATCTTAGATTAGTATTCAACTGAAATCTTCACCAGCATATTCATTTTCCAAAACCGTAATCAGTAACCCCTAATCGATCGCCACACACCAATGGGATCAATTAATCAATCAACAACCCCTTGCATCTAATCAGTCATCACCCATGAAAACAACTCAAGCCGTATTATCAATTATCGTTATTAACTAAAATTGTTCAGAACCAATTCAATTTTATGTTCGAGATAAAAGATAATGGTGGATGAATAGGATAACCATGATCATCGGGTAACGCGAAGAAGCACGTTATCATGATCATATTTATTTATGACTCAGTGCCAACAGATCTACAATATTTAGCCAGGTTTGTTTTATTTCAATTTGATTTGAATGTTATTTATCGTTTCTGGTGCCAGTTAAATGGTTTATTATCTTACAGCAGGTTTTTCTGGTGCCAGGTTTGTTTTAGTTCAATATGCGGTTGTGGCTAACGACTAATGGTTTAGGATCTCAGCAGGTAAGCACTTGAATTATTCATTACTACTTCTAACGATTATTCATGGTTTAGGTTTGCAGCAGATGATGCAACTAATTTGCATATTGACACCGACTCGTCCTATGCAGAAGACAAGGAAGTCAGTGCAAGTTTAATCAGGTAATTTCTGAAACTTTTTGATAAAAATTTTATTGCTTTTAAAAGCTTTGGTCAGAATAAGCATGTGCATGTGGTTTTGTATATATAAACATTATGTGATCATGATAATGTGTTTGTTTAAAGTGCAATACATATGGTTGATGTCATCGTGGATAAAGTGATATATCAGCTACCCATCCGTCCCAGTTAGGAGATCAGTGAAACATTGTTGACTTTAAATGCGAGTGAGACACTCCAGTCATCATACATGATTCATGAATATCAGGTCTTTCGTATACACACATAAATATAGCGGATACAGATTTCTAACAAAGATGTAGGACTGACTCAGCAACCCATTCCATCATTGGGGAAATTAAACATTGCATGCTATCTGCTTTTTCCCTTTTGTTTTTGCTTGATCGGTACACTTATGCACAAGATGCAAATAAATACTTCATTTACATGTACATAGAAGACAATAAATTATGGATATGACTTGTCAGTAGCAATCTTTACAATCCATCAATGCTTCTATGGGCTATATTGTAACCTGTTTTTGTATGCACTCTGGACAATCAGGGAAGTTTAGGTACAAGTGAGTTTAAAGGTATACGTCGATGCAATGCTGTTCTCCTGTATCTCTTGAAATTATTGTTATTATTTATTCTTTTGTTCACAAATTCATTGTTTGTTTTTTAACTGCCAAATTGGCTCTACTGATGTAATGTTTAATGGCTTATTGGTTGCATACATTTGTCAGATGTATTAACTTACACGTGAAGGGAATACATTGCAACAGTTTATGTGTTTTCTGTTTTAATTTTTCATTGCAAAAGAGATCGAGATACTAATATACTTGAAATACCTTCTTATTATAGCAGGAGATGATTGTGTTTCGATAAAAACTAGACGCTTAGGAGTAAGCATCGGGAGCCTTGGCAAAGATAATACTGTAGCTTTTGTTTAGAATCTTACAGTTTGTGATATGAAGACTCATGGTACAATGACTGCAGTTGTAATAAGGACATGGCAGGTAAATAAGTTCTCCATCTCTGTACCAAAAAAACCTTTTATATTCTTCGATAAGATAGTTGTCTTTTTATATATTTGACTTGGTAACTGTATATACATCTAAATCAAATCCAAAGTGGCCTTTCTCCTGTTGTGCTTTATGATACTATATGCAACTAGGTAAAAACGTTTAAAAAGATAAACCCCAAATAAAAACGTTTCTGTTTTAAAAATTTACCAGTTTCGCTATGGTTATGAAGGATGCGTTATTTCTTGAGAAGCAAAGAAGAATAAAAAGTGCATCTACAATGTTTATATATACCAACCAACACCGCCGTAACTAACCCAAACTTTCCTTATGCCTACTGAAACCACGACCAAGTGTCATTTTACTTCCATTAACACCTCATCCTTCCACAGCCCACTTGATTGATCGATGCAGCAGGTAGGTTCAAGAACACTGAAAATCTGCCAAGAGATGACAAGCTGCGATGTTTGATTCATATCGAAACTTTAAGGTACTTTTTTGTGTAATTTTAGGCGTCATAGATAAGGCATATTGATAAAGGGTAACAATGAATCACCCATTTGAGATTATTTTGCAAAGAAAGTGAATATCGATTCATTCTACACATTGCAGATGTTCTCCGCTTTTGGATTTGTTCACAAGATTGCCACATTTGAGAAGACCACTGGGTTTCAGGTATATGTTGATGGTATTTGTGTTGTAATAATTATCATAGCATTCATATTTTTCTTATTGAAGTAATGACACTCGGCAAACATTTAATGCAAAACTCGAAAATGCACATGGTTTGCTTATCTAACTGCGTTGTATTCAATTTCAGGATCTTTGATAAATTATGTGAAAAAGAAAAAGAGCGGTTTGCTTATGCCTATGGTTTTCTATATGGTTTGCTTATGTGGCTACAATTCTTGAGGTTTGGTTTGGCTTTAAAACGACGGTTTTTGAAACTGTGGTGTGAAGTGAAAAAGTTATACAGGCTAATATTTGGGGGACAATAGCCTTTACATGCTTCGATCAACTCCACAGGTCCCCAATACACTATACTTCAGTCATTAGCATAAATTGTTTTTATCTATTCGTATAAAAAACATATTGATCTTCTTACATATGCTTATCAGCCACTGTTGGAGTCAGTAGGTCATTATGGTTCTACTGGACCTGAAGTAGTTGCTGCTAGATCAGCTGCGACAAGCAGCTAGAGCTGGAGTAAAAGTGCGCGCCAAGAAAGAATGTGCAGAGGTAAGGACAAGAGTAGAACTAAGCGTAAGACAGGCACATACAAACAGAATGAGAATGAAAGCATATATATGCAAAAGAGGGTGACTTTAAGGGAAACAACATCTCAACCTCTTATGAAGAGGATTTCTTGAGAGAGTAAGTATAAATATTGGTTAGTTTGTTTTTCGAGTGACCACGCTAATTATTTAAAAATTATTTATTTAACATCATATCATCTTTTCTTTGAAGCTGAGCAGTTCTGCAATAAAGTCTTGGTGTTGGAAGAGGGCTGAGGATGGCTTCTAATGTAGCATTTGCAGAAATATTTCAGATTTCTATATGTGTAATCAGATAGAGATGATATGTATTGGGCCGAAGTCTACTCCATAGGAGAAAACTCAACAGGAAAATGAGTTCACTATGATGTTGTAAATGAGTTCACTATGATATGATGTTGGGGTGAGATTCTGACAATCAGATAATCGTATTAGTTTGCATGGAAACATTTGGGTAAACATTGGCAATCAAGACTTTGTCTTTTCTGAATTATAATGTGTGTTTTTTGTTATAAATGGTGTTGTAGGTGCGTTGGTGAAGTTCATTATTTAGGCTCACTAATATAAGCTCTTTAGATTCAGTGTTCAGTCAGTGGTAGAAGTAGTTCATGTAATCTTATACATAAAAAACATGTTTTGACTCGCTGACTGAAATCTCAAGCGTGGCACGTCCACATTAAGAAAATGGTTATGCGGTTCTATTGTCCAATATACTTACATGTTTGATAATGCTGACCTTATATGTCTGTTCCTTCAATTTTTGGGTGCCGGACTTTTGTTTGCTTTGAAGGTGACTCACCTAATAATATGAAAATGGTATATCTAAAGTAGTCAAATAATATAACCTCAGAATCAGAATCTCATAATAGAGGATGCTTGTGAATGCTTATATACTTCGTTCAAGCTTCTGCTTATAAACAATCACTTATAATCTATCTAATTAATGTACTTCGGGAAATAGTATTTGGATCTTGCTTATATTTTGTTATGGTTTTTATTTGTGTTTATGTTTTAGTAACGAGATGCATGAAGTTGGACTGATGTTTTTACGTTGGCAGTAACTTATTTAATAGATGGAGTATTGTACATATTTGTTTTTTTAACTTATTTATTTTACAATGTTAATTGGTTACAGATCCACACTATGCTGGTCCTTCAATCTTAAACGATCGCAAACGAAAATATGTAGACATTCAGACACTATCACCAGCTCACATAGTGTCTACTGAAACAAATGCACGAACTGTTAATAAAAGGCCTCGGGTCAGGTCTATTTATGTTGGAGTTAGCCGTGTAGCTAGAGGCACACGGACGAGTAGGGAAGAGTGCAGCTCTGCTCATAGCCAAGGTAAACATGTCAGCCTTGCCTTCTCATTGTTCTGCAGCTTAGTTTTACAAATTAATTGTTGTCTGTATGAATCCCCCTTTAAAATCCACCGACGTTGCCTTACAGGTAATGAAGCACATATTATAAAAGATAAAGAAGCTGTTAATGGTGATTATGTATTAGATTTTGATGATTTAGAAATTTCTCAAACCCAAGACGGTTGGCATGTTTACAACGGTTGGCATGAAGAGTGTCATATTCGACAATGGTTGGCATGAAGAGTGTCAAGGAGGACTGCATAATGAGGATTGTTTTGAACTTTTCTTAGACAATCAGACTTGCAGTTTTTAAATATTTTATTTTGGAAAAATGCTTCTGTATTACCAGCCTCGAACACGCAACCTCTCACTTCTATAACATCCACATATTTTTTTCAGAGGGTTCTGAGGTTCTTGCTCATATCGAGTCTCCCTCGTCATCTGGAGATCATTTCTCGTCTACTACAGTTGGTAATGGAACTCCAGTTTCAAACTGCTGATGGTAATACGAATAGTCTTTATCAAAATATAAATCCTACTGTGTATGAGCTCTGCAACATCCTCAAGTTCTCGGTATGTTTCTATATTATTTATCCTGGCATTTCCATATCTCGAATATAAAGTTTTGGACATTAATTTTAATAAGTGGCAAGATGAGTTACAGATCGGGTAATTGAGCATGACGTGTTCGTGTTGAAATATATATTGTGCTTTTAAGGTCATTGTGTTGGACTATATTCTCAGATTGGCCATCTAGACTTGATGTCTTTCATGGTTATGTAGTATAACATCAGCTAAGAAAGTTATTGTTGAATTCAATCAATACATATAACATGCTGAATTAGATTTACTACGGATGCAGGAGGGTGCAAACGAGAAGAAGCAGTGGACAGGTGCAAATCAGGTAGAAAAACAGTGGACGGGTGCAAATCAGGTACCCAAACACCCCTTAACCTAGGTAGTAATTGTGGGCATAATCAGGTGAAATCTTTTGATAGAGAATAACTTAAGCTATAAGATTAAGCAAACACCTTGCAAGTAATTAAGCAATAACGACAAGAGTATTAGCTAAATACCAATAGAGGATTGGCTAAAAAAATAGCAAACATTAACATTAACAATCTTTGAGCTAACAAGTTCACAAAATTCCCGCTAATTTAAGTTTTCATCAAAGATCATAAAAATCAACCTTGGACACCTAAATCGATCTCAACAAAGTATTCACAAGTGGCGGAACATTACATACTTTGATAACACTCACTTCCCTGTGTGTCTAAGGATCAATTTTGTAATTCAATTGCAAAACATCATATGTCCACCACACATATTTACGAATATTTATAAACAAGTCAAGACATAAAAGAGAGTCAGGTCGGCTAGGGCCGAGTTTCAGTCACTTTATTGTTTGGTCCAATAATACGGGTAGCTCCCTTCGGTTCGTCTTTAGTTCTCAGCTTTAGTTGATTATAAGAATGAAAAGGTGGGAGAGCAAAATGTATTGAGAGTGTTACTAAACAAACATTTGTAATGGCGGTTTGCAAATGCAAGAGTGGACGCTACCATGAAGATTTAACGAGGTACCAGTCAATCTTGATTTACAGAATGGATAATTCCTTAAGATGCTCAGAACTTCGAATCATTACTTAAATGGCTGTTTGAAAACCCTTATTAAAATTACACATAGAAGTTGTTTGTAGTGCTTATTTAAACTACTTATAGAGCTGTTTTGGTTTGATTATTTAAACAAATTTTATGAACTGCCTTCATGTTTGAACATCAGTGATATATAAAGAGGATACCTTTGTAACTCTTTTCAGTTAAAAATCCAAATGCTCTTTTTGTTGCTTCGAATTCCTCCCAAGGACCGAGCATATATAAACATACCAATAACTGCAAGCCGAAATTCTGATTCATATATGGAGTTTACTTTGAAATTCTCTTATATTACAAATAAGGTTGCAAAATCATCTGTCATTAATATCCCACCTCTGATTCACAGTTGTACTTTGTAAATTGTGAATCTAAGCTCTAAAGTTTGATACAAACAAAGTTTGGTTTTTAGGTATTACTGTAAATGAATTCTTGGCTCGAAACTATACTTTTTAGATAGAGGCATTATCCATTAGAATTACATATGTTGCAACTTTTTATTGGTTTGGAACATTCACTCAATTTGAACCAGTTACTTTCAAGCAATTTTTTTATCTTGCTGAAGTTAGAAAATAACCAGAATCGACCCAATATAAAGTAAATGGGTCGAATTGTATTTACTTTTACTTTGTATGAGAAATATCTGTTCAAATTGGCATAACAAATTGCTGCCACATATACAGTTGTGTGCAGAGACTTGCACTTGCTGGAATTCTGCTATAGATGACAACGTTACCGAAGACCAAACAAGATCACGTATGCTTGGGGTGTGTTTATTGCACACTTACAACAGATCGTGCGTTGGATGATCCATTGCCAGTCGCTGGAGAGAGACAGTGTAAATTGTATATAGGTGTTGAACAAGTTGTATAAAAGGTATGTGGTCATTGTGATCTTCCAATTTACCTTGCGGATTCGCTACATAGTTTGGAATGTCTTTTAAACTCTCATATTTACATATGTATTGTACAAACAAACAAGGCTACGATCAGCCAGATAAGAGTACATGTTTTCTCTATATTACCATTAATCTTTTTCTTATGAATCTATTTTATTATTTGAAGGCATATACTATGGACATAATAAAAGAAAAAAGCTATTGGAATGGAAGAAGACAATTGTAAAGAAGCTCTTGAGGCCTCATCCAAAGTATTTTCTCTTTGAGGAATGAGTGAGTACACGAAATTACTGTGATGTGTAGTCTTCTACTAACTTATATAACATATCATACTTTATATACTGATTTTGTCTTTTTGCGTCCTTTTAGGTTGCTGATTTATTTGCGAAGTTAATACATGGGTTGAACCCATGAGTAACCTACAAGCTTTTGGTGAGGTTTATGTAACAAAAAATCTATATAAACTTTATTTTACTTTAATTCCATGATGATGAATTGATGATCCATCTTTCTGAGTCATTACGGAAATCTTGGAAGAAATTTTCAATATAAGCAAAAACATTTTGAACTTTCATGTAATATGTCTATATTTTCTCAAATTTTAATTCAAAGATCAATTTCGTTAATTTCTATTTACGCTTGGTTCTATGAATTTTTTTATTAGATGAGAAATGATCGAGTGGCTTGAAGAAATCTATTATGCGGACTTACGATAATTTCATGTTTGAAGTGTAAACTAATTCTACCAATGTTGTCGTTGAGGTTCAAAGAATACAACAATGGCAGTAGTCATGTTAAAGAAAAATGTTAGTAGTCAGTGTTGTCAGTGTGGTTAGTTACTCGTGCAAGCACTTATGATTTTGTTAGTGACTGAAAATTCTTTCGGGAACTTAAAACCGAAAGTCTATGTAAGTGTTTGGCATTACTTATTTCACAAGCACCTTAAATATCTTATATGATTATTTAAGAAACAAATTACGATGTTTCCAGACCCGGGTCAACCGGTTGCGATTTCGGTAAAAAAAGTCATATCGATCCACGTTTTATGTTTTCGAAACCCGGATAGACCTGTCGTATTTGGGGTGACCCGAGTCAACCCAGTTCACGAGACCCGGTCGGGTTTCGATTTTTCAGGTTTTTTCTTTTAAAATAGGTAAATTTTACGTATTTGCGACGGAATTTTATTTTTACTTATCAAATTGGTTGGTAAACAATTTATATATTCAATAATATACATAAGTTTTTATGATTTTTATATATAGTTTTTTTAAATATTAAAAATATGAAGAAAAAAATAGAAAATCGGGTTGATCTGAGTCAATCTAAACTGATGATTCGACCGAATCAATTTAAAAACCAAGTTTCAAAACATTGATAAATTAAGCACATTATTGTATTTCTTTTTGTTATTAATCCCGTCTCATTGAAACTTTTTTTATTAATGTGCTTCTTATATGTTAACAATTTTGTATTATTTACGCAATACCTCCTATATGATCATTGACCCACTGAACATTAAAATTTCATTTAATTTAAATTTCAAATAGTTTTTGTTTAAGATTGTTTTGTTATGACGATTAAACAAAAATCAAGGCCAAACATTGTTGAAAGTTGAGTCATTTATCTAGAGGCCGATTTTATCTCAATCGCTGCAATTATATGTCAATGTATCAAAGGTTAAGAGTGGGAAGAGTTTGAAGATTCTATGTTGTGATAGAAATGGTAAACACACAAATACAAGAAAACATTGTGTATACAGAAAATTTATTTTGCATTTGAAATAAACGCATATACTTTGTAATGACGTATAACATATTCACTTTTTTTCCTTTTATTGGATGACCATTCATTTCTTTTCTTTTATTATTACCTACATAAAACTTTTATGATGTTTTTATTTCAAAAACCATTACTTAATTAATTTTTTACTCATAACTCATGCCCGCATATTATGTTTAAAAATAGTACAAACAAATATTTGTATAAATAAAAACAGTAAACGAGAATTACAAGTAATACCCGTTCGTCGAGAATTAATACACAACCATAAACCCATCTCGCACTAACATACTAAAATAAACAATGAAAACTCATATTTTGCATAATATTTAGCTAAATAAAAAAATGTAAAACGACAATCACAAGTCATACCCGCCCATCGGGCGGGTTTTGCAACTAGTTATATATATATATATATATATATATATATATATATATATATATATATATATATATATATATATATATATATATATATATATATATATATATATATATATATATATATATATATATATATATATATATATATATATATATATATATATATATATATATATATATATATATATATATATATATATATATATATATTATATAGGTATAATTATGACTTGAAACCACAGTTTCAATCCCAGTCATATCCCAGTCACATCTTTTAGCCAATAGTATTTCAGAATTTCCTAGAAAATCTCCAAATTCCACG
The DNA here is from genome assembly GCA_025667525.1 of Glebionis coronaria. Classification (NCBI taxonomy): domain Eukaryota; kingdom Viridiplantae; phylum Streptophyta; class Magnoliopsida; order Asterales; family Asteraceae; genus Glebionis; species Glebionis coronaria. The sequence goes on from JANFOE010000489.1 coordinate 439,984, forward strand.
AATTTTTCGTCTGAAATCGCATTTTTATGAAAATCGCGTTTTGAAAACGCAGTTTTGAAAGCTGCGTTTGTAAATTGCGTTTTGAAGATCTGGGCCGGTCCGGTTCAAGTCTTGACCGGTCTGAGTCTGTATTGGTCCGGTTCAAATCTGGGCCAATATTATATATTCGAGTTTTTTTAGGTTTTTAATAATTGTATATAATTTTCGGATTTTTTAATTAATTCCGGATTTTTTATTAAAAAATTATTCAATTTCACCTTTATAAAAATAATGTCACGTCTCTTGCAAGATTTGAACTCGTGACCTCTCATTCAAATATGGAACATCTTTACCATCTAAGCCATCCAACTGTTTATAATTTTTAATACAAAACACACATAATAAACGCATTGTAATCTAATATTAGCATAGATAATATTCATTCTTATCTAATATAAACATAGATGATATACATGAATATATATTCCATAAATTATGTTGATATCTTTTAATTTTTTAAAAAAATATGAAGATATACTCCTATATGTGATATATCTTTCAAACTTGCTGGAGATTAAAAATAAACGACCCTCTTTTACTCAAACCCTACTAATGGATTTTTTTTATTTCACAAAACCCTAATGATCTCATGTTGGTTTATTGTATTAGCAGGTTCAATCTTCGATCCAGAGAAGAAGTGTTTTTCTGGCTGAATTTGGTGGGAAAAAGGTACGTATCTGCAAATCCGAATGGTATGTTGAATTTACTTCACAGGATAGATACACATGAGTGAGCACAATCGTGTAGCAGCAACACGAAGTTAAGAATTTGGTAACGGCTGCATCAAAGGCTAATACCAAATGAGTAACACCGAATTCATGGAAACCCGTCACTCGAGTTGGGGGTAGAAGTGTTTTATACTAGAAACGAGTTAAGAATCTAAACACACAAGTGCCCAAATCTTAGATTGGTTACCATAAAGAAGTACTCATGTTGTGTAACAAAAATCTATACACTAAGCAAACAACAAAAATGAGACAAGTATGCCCAGTGTCCGACATAGACAGTAAACCATGTGTATATGCTTGATTTCAGAATTCTGATACGTTCTATCAGTTACTCTTTGTTTCCTACAGGGTAAGTATGCCAAATTTAACCAAGTCGTTTATCATGTACTTTTTGTTTCCTACGGGATAAGTATACTGAATTTAAACAAGTCCTGCGTTTCTATGACGTGTAACGCGCCTGTTTTCGTTACACAAATACCCAAAGAATTGTAGAGTACTCATCCCTTGATCGATCCTCATGGAACTTGCCTGCGTAATTTTCAGCTTGTGAATTTCATCGGCAAGGTACTATGATGTATAAAGTATCTTAATTATTGCACTATACTTTGTCTTCCTCTAAATATTAATTCAAGTGTTCATTTTAACCTATGCTCTAGGTTGCAGACTTTGGTCTTGCGTATGCGTCTAAATATGGATCCATCTGTTTTGAACCAGTGACAACAAAGATCCAATGAACTCCTGATTAGATGAATTTAACTTTTTATAATAACAATGTTCACTTGGCTAGATGGGAGGGTTGGCGATTGGGTATGGCCACAACGGTTATGGGTTGCATACAATAATTTATTCTCAGCTTGACCAATGCTCAGTAAAGATTTTAAATATTGTGCACGAAAGGAAGCAAATTTATTGTGCAGATGGTGGAGATGAGCTACAAAAGCTGACTGTCTCTCTGTCTGATAAATGAAAACTAATTTTTCAATTTTGTTGTACGGATTATATTAATTATGATATCAGGTAATGGGTGTTTGTTTGTATTTGTTTAATAAAGTGATCTTGAGGAAGTGGAGGAGGAGCAACGTCTACGAGTGGTGTAGCGATAACAAAAACACAGAAAATAAAAGGACTATGACGTACTACCATGATCATGCCATTAAAAAAAGACGAGAAGATATGTAACTACTATGACCAGAACTTATAATCTGTCTAAACAATAGCAGGTGTACCAGTTCATGTTTTGAAGTTTTCTATTCAGGTTGAAGTTGTACATTGTCCAAGCATTGAGAAACATTTCGCCTTCTGTTTTAGAAAAGGTACAAGTTACTTCTAACTTGTGTGTTATATTTCTAATATTGCCTTTAATATACAAAATTAGCTCACATTCTCAGATAAGCAGAAAAGGTATTTGCTCCTGTGTGTACTTTTTTATTTAATAATGAAACTAGAAATATGAGGATATTGTACTGTATAATTATAATCAGATGTTATCTAATACGTATCCCGATAGATTTTGAGCTACTATTTAGTGTAAGTCGTGTTTATTCTCCTACACATGAGTATATGTTATGAATGATGGTCTCTTACTTAAATTTGTCATGCTTACAGCCTATGCTTCAAGAGCTCGGAAATCAAAATCCTTACTTGGTGAGACTTACGCAGGAGGATCAAGCTGATTTTCTTCGTTTGATCAATGAACCTGTTGAAGGCAGAGAGTAAGTTATCTGTCAATACCTTCCTTTTCTGAATTAGTCAATCTTTTGTTCTAAATGGTAATCTCAGAGGGGTCTAAAATTCAGGATGTACTTGGAGATCCTGATAGTGGTACAACTATGTCGAGCATTGACACAATTCCTGATGCTGGAAAGACTTCTATAGATGCTCCATCTAATTCAAGTAGAACCTTACTTCCAAAAAGCTATAATGAGAGGTTGCCTAATCTTTCAATATTCCAAACCATTCAACTATACATTCCGAAGGTACCCATTTTTAAGTAATCTTTTAGCTTTTGATGATTTGTTCTCTTTTATTAAAAGATATTTATATAGATTATTTGATTTGTTTTAAGGAGGTATTACACATAAGGATTTCAATGGGCAGACGGATACGCTCAGACCTGGTGATGTCCAGGTATTACACTATGACCAAATAATACGTTATGTCAAAGTGTGATAAAATAGACGATTGAGTAATAGGATTATACGAATTTGGTCAAAATGAGTTATTTTTTAATACAAGACAGAAAGGGCCGTGTTAGGTGATCTTTAACCCGTCTGACAATTTTGCTATAGTGGATGACAGCAGGAAGAGGAATCATTCACATGGAAATGCCCGCAGGCCTAGGTGCCCAAAAGGGTGATGGAGGCCCAAGTATTGAAGAACGGGTTGCGCCTGTAACTCTGAACATGTGTTAAGTAATTTTAATTATACTTTATTTCATGGTGATGAATATTAGCTTTCACGAGTACAGAAAATGATCTTCCCTAAGTCACTGACGTTAAGGTATTGTGCAATCTACTTTTTGATTTTTCAGTCTTAATATAGTTTATGATTTATAGCAATGTGAAAAGCCCAGTTTACATAAATAAATAACAATCTTTTACAGATACAAGATAGAGTCATAAAACTACAATGTAAATAACATCCTAATCTACACAATTAGGATGAACTGATAGTAAACTACAATGTAAGTAACATGTGCATAGGAGACGATATTAAGTAACATAACAATGTTATTTCTTCTATGCTGGCAACATAAAAATGTTAGTTCTAGTTTCCAAGATTCATCTAGGCCGGTTGTAGTGGATGTCGCTAAAATTGGCATGTTGCATCGACACATTTCGAGGGATATATTTTCACCTAGGCGTGTCTTTAGTCACTAGATCTTTCTGAGGTACTGTTTGGTTAGTTTTCACAACAAAAAAAATCCTCATGGATGTTATGGACATGGCGTGAAGGGACATGATGATTCAAAACTATGGTCGCAGCCTGTTAAAATTCAGGTTTGTTTTACTTAAAAGTAGCCTTTTGGCCTGATGGTGCTAAACCGACCTCGAATAGGAGCCTTGAGGTCATAGGTTTATATTCACACAATACAATTCAAAGTGTACACATGCATGTATATTAATGTATTTTTATTATTTTGAGGTTGGAAGTTGTCTGATCGAATTGGTTTTGCAGTCCGCTTATATACAACCTCCAACTGATCAATCAGGTGGTGTTATACTACCTGATATCCGACCTGCATTTGTTCATACATTTATAACTTCGGTAAAAGAAGTAAAGTAAGGATCCACTTTCTTTTAATTTATAAATTTTTAATCACAAAGGACTTCTAAGTTCTATCCAAGTGGTATGTGAGATGCTACAAAAATGTTTTGGCCTCTTGCACTTCCTAGAAAAATTCATTTTAACGATTCAACAAAATGTGTAGCGAAGCAACATATCAACAATGGATCAGATATATGATCTTTATCAGAAGGTAATGAGAGTTATTCTGGAGGGAGTCAGGTACTGTCAGATGGATTTAAATTGCCCACCATTCCTGATTGTTGTTGAATTCACAAACTTTACAATTTCTGTTAAAAGTTTGTTAAAGGTTTGTTAACAATTGTAACCGATCTCCATTAATCAAAGTTCTAAGTTTCTCAAAAATTTTTTTTTTGAGAGTGCCTGATGCACTCGCCATTTCTCTACTTTTTCTCTTTTACAAGTTCTGATTTAGAGTCGTTTCTTTGGACCTACATTTTTGAAGCTTAAAAAGTTTGGTGTATTCATCTTTCTTTATATAATAATTTGCTTATAAAGTGATAATGACATATATTGTCGTTCATCAAAAGATGTGAAAGAGACCTTATCAGCTTTCATAACCATCTGAGTAAAGGTGAATCGGTCGTTGTGAACGGTCTTTTAGATTAGACTAATGCCAGATGTTAGGATTCGATAGAAATGGCATGTGAACTGTGTGAACATACTAATCCGGGAAAAACACCCATGAATGAATGTGGATAAAACAAATGCTTAAAATTAAAAATGGAAAGCATATTATTATGAACAGAATAATGCTTTAGCTTTAGACTATATACAACTATGCATTTTTATAATTACATTTTACTTCTTGATAGATGATCAGGGGTTGCACATTTAAACAAAATGATTTTGCTTATCTCATATAGCATTAGTAGTTTTATTACGTAATCCCAAATACAACCTTAAAAAGAAAGGGTTGTAAATCAGCGTTATTAGTGAAATAATTATATGTGAAATAATTTTATTTAGTGAAATAATGATATGTGAGTATTATTTTTTTCTTTGTATGTATTGCAGTTACTCATTCCAACGACATTTGGATAAATAAGGACTGCTCTTTTACGGCCGATATCGATAAGAATGCCACCAGGTATACAAGACTATAAGCCCCATTCGTATGAATACCAACAAGATACGATCTCTGAATCAATTGAAATCCCTGTTCTTTGCAGAGAACCCAACGTAAATGGTGCTAATGGAAAAAATGTGGCATCATGCTCTTTTTCGCCTAATTACCTCCATACTGGATGGTGCATTGTTTGATGGGATTAGCATAATGGATACTATTTGAGCTCATACTGTATGGTGCATTGTTCATACATGTATTTCTCTAGCGTCGTAACCCGCCCAACGGGCGGGGTCGTTTTTTTTTGTGATTTTTAATTGTTTTATTTTTCATTTTTTTTTTTAATTGGTGATGGGTTTTGTTTTTGTGTTAATTTTGTTTTGTTCTAAAATTATACTTTAACTTGGGTTATGAATTTTATGTATAGGTAAGAGGATTCATGAAAGTATAACTTAACTGGTATATGAATTTTTTGTTTTAATAAGTTTTTTTTTAAAACTTAATTTCTCAACATTTTTTATTGTTTATAGTAGTTTATATTTTTTTATTTATATTTTTTAGGAATAGAAATTGTAATATTTTGTTGTTATTTATTATTATTTTTTTTATAGTAATTATTTTAAGAACATGTTTTTTATTCTTATTTTATGTATTTTATTGGTTATTAAAAACACGTGTTTTTTTTAATGTTTCAAAGAATAATATGTTAATTATTCTATATATGTTTTTTATTTAAATAGTAAATTGTTTTTTTAATTTTATTAGGTTTTATTTATTATTTTTTAATATTGAATTAATCTACATATTTTCATAAAGGATTAATATATATATATATATTTTTGTCCGAATATGGGAAGAGATATCCAAGATAGATGTCCCTCATTCAGGTGATTATCTGCAGCCACTATATCCTAATTTATTTTTTATTAAGTGGTGCATAATATATAGTATATAACTTAAAGTAGATTGATCGAGTTATAGCCTTCTAAACAACACATATTATGGAATACAACAGACAGTTGTTTTTATACCTTTATTTTGAGTCTAATAACCTGGTAACAAACTTAGTTTATTCTTGGCCTAATCTGAATTGTGTATAGACTTTGTGTGATAGATAGCTTGGTTTCATGATAACCTAATGCTACATAATTGAGAATGTCATTTGAGTTACATTAACTAATGTTAACTGCCGAATGAATAAAGACCCGCTAGTATGATTGTATAGTTAAATAACTATATACAACAACAGCAACTATGTCAGGCCCGGGATCACGAAAAGGATGGGCTGGGTTAGAACATATGCGTGTTGGGAACTGATGGGAGTGGTTTTGCATTTTTACATGCTTCCGGTGAGTACTAAGACAAGTTTGAGAGGTCTAGAGTCATCCAACAGTTGATCACATTGGGGATGAAAGTCGGTCTGTCATGCTCATGGTCGGGCGTTGTATTCATGTTGCTGCGGTTATTGTGTTATTGTATCTATGTTTTGTGTTGTTAACTTGTGTTAAACAGGAAGTTGGGAAGTTGGTATCGTATGTATTAGAGGTGTATAAGACTGACATAGATTCAGTGAGTGTATACAAGACATAGGTGTAATGGTCGCTCAAGCAAAAAAGGATGGTGGATTGCTATCAGCAGTGAAATAACATATAGTCAAATCAAGGAAGCCATGTCTGTGGGTGGTTTCATTCCGTTGTAATGTAAATTCTGCTCAAGATCCAGTTTCAGAATGTTAGTTGTGCATGCTTATGTATTTTAGGTGTTTGAATGCCAAAGTCGACACGTTTAGAAACTTTAATGTTACTATTGTTTAGGAAATTAGTTTATGTTTCAAAACTCTCGATCGGTTTATGTGTTTAGTACTTGATTTTTTTACCTTGAAGTATGGTTGAGTAGGAATGTCATCTATTGTACTTGATTTTAGTACTGTGTATAATTTGGTCCTAGAGTTCTTCATCAGGCCTAATTGAATGTTTATCTCAAGGGCACACACTACTTTAGACATCTCCAACCAATGTCTCGACAATCTTAACAACTTTCGCATATATTTCATTGTTTTCTTTACTATGTAAATTCTCAATCTTTTCCAACCCTTCAGCGTCGTCTATCAACTGAGTAAAATAATTAATGTCTCCACTGTTACCCACACTTTTCTCAACTCCTCTCCTACCTTCAAGATGTTCTCGAGCCCTTCTAAGCTCACAGTAATAATCCTTGGATCAGGACATATGAGGAGGTCACATAATGGTTTAATACACCCTTGACTCACGAAGTACCTAAGAATTTTATTGGAGTTTTAAATGTTTGTATTTTTGTTAGTAAACTTGATTTTATGTGGAACTTAGAATTATGACATACTTGATTTGTTCATTATTACCAGCAGAAGTGGTGTTTGTACAAAGGATATATGTTACACTTTCATGATTTTTGATAGTTAGAATTCTATACGATGTTGATGGTGGCATTCCGTAGCTGTTAGGTCTGTATGCCTATCTGGTTATACATGATAGGCATATATAGTAAATTAAGGAATGTCGTTTTCTTTGCATCTTTGATGGTCTATTTTATTGGAGAGACAATTAACTATACCCATTTGGTCTTCGGTCGTAAATTTAAAGGTGATTTAAAACTCTTTTTATTATATGAATTAAGTTATTAGATATATGGAAGGAGAGTTCTGATTAATCATATAATGTCAACTGGGAATGTGTCATCTTGGCTTATTTGACCATAATATAGCGTCAACTGATCCTTCTAAGCTCAAGCATCACCATTTTGTTTTTCGCACCTATAAGATATGGCAGTTAAATTTATGCAAATGGGGGAAATACAAACATGGGTATTGGTTTATATGAACTATACCGAATAACTCAGCTGTACCCAAAATAGCATTGCTTATCTTTTTCACTCTTTTTATTTCAGCAACTGCACTTAATCACAGTGATAACTTGAACTGTAAATTTTTGTATAAACTAAACAGATTTTCTCAACTACAAAATACATCTACGCTGTGTAACAAAGAAACAGAATTAGTAATATTTCCCATGTTTGGTAACCCAAAGAAAAAAAGACGGAGGCATGCAAATCTGCAAAAAGAGATAAATACAAAAGTTAGCAACATCAAACTACGCATAAATAAAAAAGTTGGATTAATTTTTTTTCTTATGACCACCTTTTATAGCGTTGTAAACATTTGTAAAATAGGAACTTTTTTAGCTATAAAATAGCTACTTAACTATTGCTTCGTTATTATATATTTTGTATGCGTCATTATTTGTCCGATAATGGAACCGATTTTTGTTGTTTTTATTCGTTATGTTTTTTTACCAATTTTTTATTGTATGGCTTGTCAGTTTTAATGTATTGCTTCAGTTATTTATAAAATTATTTAGCAAAGTAACTTGATGCGAAAAGTTTAATTAAGGTCGGTCATGGTTGGCTTTTTTGACACCCTTAGTTAAAATACTTCAAAATAAATCAAAACAAATATAAATTTGTGCATTTCTCAAGTTTAAGTCTCTGCTTTTAGCAAATAGAAGACTCAAACAAAATTTTCTACTCATTTCTATTCTTTAATGTTATATTCTCTATTTCATTTTCAGTCTCTCATATTCTCTCTACGTCTTGTGCCAATACCTAAACATTGACATAAAATATTGTAGTCTTTTATCTAAATTTTTTATTTTTATATGTTTAAAACCAAAGTCTCAAATAGTAATACAATTTGTTATAGTGCTCGGATTTTTAGAAAGTACGCAAGAGTAATACAATTTGTTATTTTTTTATGTTTGAAAAGACGTAATCTTTTCAAAAACTACACCTTTAAAAAAAAGACTAATGCATAGTACATTAGACGCATTCCCGTTACCACTCTCCTTGTCGACACTAAAATTTTGTTATTACTACAAATAAACACAAATAAAACACAAAATATGTTTTACACTTGTTTAAAAAAATTTAGATTATTTAACAAATTATATTACTTAGACTTTTAAAAAATTTAAAATATTAAGAATTATTTATTTAAAGTATATAAATTTTTTAACATAAATTTAACATTACTTAAGCGTAAACTATAACTAAAATATATTAAAGGTTAAATTAAAAAGCAATAAACTATAAAAGCATAAATAATAAACCCTTCGAAACAACTAAAGAAACGACCTCGCCCGTTGGGCGGGTTATGACGCTAGTATATATATATATATATATATATATATATATATATATATATATATATATATATATATATATATATATATATATATATATATAGATGGGCGTTCATGTGAGAAAGAGGTTTTTTGTGAAATGGTGAGATGTAATCTCAGCCCTCCATCCAGCCCTCCTTTTTTTTGATTGAATGGTTGAGATTAGATCTTATTTTACACTAAAAAACGGATGGACCTTTTTGCAATTATTAAAAGTTGAAATTTTAGGGGTCTGATTGCAATGCTCTCATTTTTGCATTTCAAAAAAGAAAATACCAAAATTTTCTCTCTACGTCTTTTTTCACACACAAACACACACAAAAACACACAGTAAACACACAGTAAACACACACTGTCGTCCCCGTTGATTATCCACCGTTCCCGATCTTTAATTCATTGTTCCCGATCTCTAATTCATTGTTCCCGATTATCCGTCGTCTTCAACCGTTTTTCAACCACTGTAGCATGGCGGATCTATAATTTCTGGTCTAATTATTGATTTTATTTAGTTATTGTTAGGGTTTCATTTTGTTGATTGTTTGGATTTAAGTAATCTTACTGTTTTGGTTGTGGCGTCCTATTATTAGATTTGTATCGATTGTTAGGCTATTTTGCGTTTTAGGTGAGCTTCTTATGTGTTCTTATTGATTGTTTGGATTTTCTTCACGCGCGAAGATTTTTATTGATCGTTAGGCTAGTTTTCTTTTTAGAGGTGGTTCGTGCGTGAAATTTTGGTTTATTTTTTATTAGGTTCGCTTTATTTAGGTGTTCTTATGATTTTCTTCACGCGCGAAGATTTGTATCGATTGTTAGGCTAGTTTTCTTTTTAGAGCTGGTTCGTGCGTGAAATTTTGGTTTTTTAGGTCTGCTTCATTTATGTGTTCTTAGGATACGCACGAAGATTTGTATTGATCGTTAGGCTAGTTTGCTTTTTAGAGCTGGTTCGTGCGTGAATTTTTGGTTTATTTTTTATTAGGTTCGCTTCATTTAGGTGTTTTTATGATTTTCTTCACGAGCGAAGATTTGTATTGATCGTTAGGCTAGTTTGTTTTTTACAGCTGGTTCGTGCGTGAAATTTTGGTTTATTTTTTATTAGGTTCGCTTCATTTAGGTGTTCTTATGATTTTCTTCACGAGCGAAGATTTGTATTGATCGTTAGGCTAGTTTGTTTTTTACAGCTGGTTCGTGCGTGAAAGTTTGGTTTATTTTTTATTAGGTTCGCTTCATTTAGGTGTTCTTATGATTTTCTTCACGCGCGAAGATTTGTATCGATTGTTAGGCTAGTTTTCTTTTTAGAGCTTCTTCGCGCGTGAAAGTTTGGTTTTGTTGTTATTAGTTGCGCTTCATTTATGTATTCTTAGGAATTTCTTCATGCGCGAAGATTTGTATCGATCATTAGGTTAGTTTGCTTTTTATAGCTTCTTCGCGCGTGAAAGTCAGGTTTGTTTTTTATTAGGTTCTCTTCATTTAGGTGTTTTTATAATTTTCTTCATGTGCGAAGATTTTTATCGATCATTAGGCTAGTTTGCTTTTTAGAGCTTCTTCGCGCGTGAAAGTTTTGGTTTGTTGTTATTAGGTGCGTTTCATTCTGGTTTTTTTAGGATTTTCTTCACGCGTGAAGATCTTTATCTATCGTTAGGGTAGTTTGCTTTTTATAGCTTCCTCACATGTGAGAGTTTGGTTTTGTTGTTATTAGTTTCGATTCATTCTCGTTTTTTTAGGAATTTCTTTATTCTGCTGTTTTTAGGAAGATCTTTATATTTACTCTACAACCTGTAAGAATTTCCATTTCAGCTTATAATTACAGTAGGACCAAAATTTGCTTATTTAAGGCGTGCTTGAAGTTGCATTTTTTAACTGGTAATGTAATATTGAGGCATTAGAAAAAATCATATGTATATACAGAAATATGTGTTTTTTTGTGATAATCAATTAAGGTTTGAAGTTGCACTTAAATAATCAGTTCATCAGTTTTGTTGCAGTTAATGTAAAACTGATTACTTGACCCCTTAGCTTCACTATTGCCATTCACTAGAAACCAGATATAAATGACGTGAAAATGCAATGATTAGATAATCACACATTCATACACTGTATCCTGTTCGTAAGGCTCGGGCTACCACGGATCGTGGGCCTGCATGCATGCCGCACAACCCTTCGTGTATGTCACTGATCACGTAGGCCGCCTGGCGTGGTCCAACACACCGCAGCCACGGCTGCAAGAAAGAGCGTTTGTAAAGGATGCCTTCCCGGAGTTCGAAATGTTGTGACTTCCTTTTAACGCGCCTTGCTGCTTTTTCCTCATCTGGAAGGGTTTCACTAGTCAAATAGTTGATGATTGGGGTCATCCACGTAGGTCCCTCCTCTTCAACTATAGCAGTCACTTCCCCTTCCGTGATAGACTTCTCCTTGAGTATTTCCACCAAAACCTGTTTAGACAAGTGGGCGAAGCTTGTGGATGCGATTTTACTGAGGGCGTCTGCTTTCTTGTTCTCGCCCCTTGGCACCTGCTTGATGGAAAACTTACTGAAAGTTGCGATTAAAGTCTTGACTTTTTCCAAATACCTGACCATGTTGTCCTCCTTAGCCACATACCCACCTAGAATATGGTTCGCGACAAGCCGTGAGTCCACGTAGGCCTCAAGGTTGCAGACTCCCATTCTAGCGGCGATTTTTAAACCCGCAATTAATGCTTCATATTCCGCTTCGTTATTGGTGGCCGTGAACTCGAAACGGAGGGCGTACGTGAATTCCATTCCTTCTGGGTTTGTGAGGATAAGGCCTGCCCCGGACCCGTCTGTGCATGAGGATCCGTCCGTGAATAGCACCCAAGGTTCCGCTGGGACCTCCTCTTGCTTAATGATTGGTTCTTCCTCATCCGGCTTTTCGATCAGGAAATCTGCCAAGATCTGGCCTTTAACAGCCGTCCTTGGTCTGTAAGATATGTTATGCCCTCCCAGTAGGATGCTCCACTTTTCTAGTCTCCCTGCCACGTCTGGTCTAGATATAACCTGCTTGATTGGCTGATCCGTAATCACGACAATCGGGTGCGCCTGAAAGTACCGGCGCAGCCGCTTTGTAGCAAATACTAGTGCTAGCACCAATTTTTCCATGGGGGAATAGTTCAGCTCCGCTCCTTGTAATGTTCTACTTATAAAGTAGACCGGGGTCTGTATTGTGTCTCTATCCGTCATCAGTACCGCGCTTATTGCGCCATGGGTAGCCGAGAGATACATAACAAGTTCCTCCTTTGGGCGGGGAGCTACCAACATGGGGAGAGATGCGAGATGCTGCTTGAGTTGGCCAAAGGCTTCCTCAGCTTCCTTCGTCCAACGGAAGTCTCCCTTTCTAATACACTTCTTGAGTGTCTTAAATAAGGGCAATGACTTCTCTGCGGATTTGGATATAAATCTATTTAGTCCGGCTAACTTCCCATTCAGGGACTGCACCTCCTTCCGTGTCTGCGGGGACGGTAGCCGTATCACTGCGTCCGTCTTCTCTGGACAAGGTTTGATGCCGTTTGGGTCAATCAGATATCCCAAGAACATTCCTTCTGTTGCACCAAACGTACATTTCTTTGGATTTAACTTCATATTAATCCTTCTCAGCGTGTCGAATGTCTCCTGGACATCCCGGAGGAGTGCCTCCTCCGTGTGGCTTTTTATCACCAAGTCATCGACATATACTTCCAAGTTGCGTCCTATTTGTGATTCGAAAGCTTTATCCACCAACCGCTGATACGTAGCACCGGCGTTCTTTAATCCAAACGGTATTTTCGTATAGCAATATACGCCCTGGCTTGTGTGGAACGCCGTTTTTTCTTCATCCTCCTCTGCCATCTGGATTTGGTGGTACCCTTTATATGCATCCAAGAAGCATTTGAAAGGATATCCACACAAGGATTCTACTTTCCAATCGATTTCTGGTAGCGGGTAACAGTCCTGTGGGCAGGCTTTGTTCAGGTCCGTGAAATCCACGCACATGCGCCAACTTCCGTCATGTTTCTTGACCATTACTGGATTGGATAACCACTCGTGGTAGTATACCTCGCGCATAATGCCTGCGTCCACCAGTTTCCGCACTTCCTCTAATATAACTTGACTTCTCTCGGGCGCCTGGCCGCGCTTCTTTTGCTTGATGGGTTGGTACCCTTGGCGGATCTGGAGCTTATGCTATGCTATCGTACGTGGCACACCCGTCATATGTTTTGGTTCCCATGCGAATATGTCCAGGTTTGCACTTAAAAGTGCACACATGGCCCTTTTGCCGCTATCTGAGAGTGCCCCTCCTATGGATACCTCCTGTTCCGGGTAGTCAGGGTGAATGGCCACCTTCCAATTGGGTGGTGGTGCTCCATCCTTGGGTGGTACAGGTGGTGCCGGTGTTGTCACGGTGTGACACTCGGATGTCGGCACGACTGTGTTATAAATAGTAACGATTCCCCCATCAACGGGGAACTTAATCATTCCGTGTGCCGTAGAGGGTACTGCCCGGATAGCCAAAATGCCTGGTCTGCCTATGATTCCATTATAAGGGGAGTGTGAACGTATCACCATGAAGTTCATCCACGTTGTAGTGGAATGTTCCTCATTCCCAATGGTGACAAGAAAGCGCAACTGCCCTATTGGCCAGATAGTATCTCCACTAAAACCAGTAAGCGGCGACGTGGCCGGTACTAATTGGCTTCTTATCTCTGGGCATAACTGCACAAAGCAGTGTTCATACAACACCTCTGCTGACGACCCTCCATCCACATACATGCGACGAACATTGTGTGTTCCAATGCTTATCTCAATAGTGAGAGGCGCATCAACCACGTCGCTTGCTGTAATGAGAGGGAATGAGATTTCCTTGCCGCGTGAAAATTTTTGGCCAATTTTCTGTCTCGTGCGGCGCTGCCTGGATTGGATCATGTATATGGTAGAAGGCTTGTCCTTTTGGGGATCCTTCTTATCATACTTCTTGTTGTTGTCCTTTCCGTCTTTCCAATCCTTAACTAGGTGCTTGAGTTTGCCTGATTTGATTAGCGACTCGATATGTTTCTTCAGCTGGATACACTCCTCCGTGCCGTGTCCTTTGTCATTATGGAACTCGCAGAAGCGACTTCCCTGCCGACGTTCCGGGGGTGTGGTCATTGGGGGAGGTCTTGGAAAATTCGCCCCTTCAGTCAACAAGATCTCCCGGTAGGACATCTTTAGGGGGGTGAACTTGTCGCCCGACCGTCCGCCTTTGCTCTGGCTCTTATAGTCCGAGCCCTTGTTATTGTTCTGGTTGCCTTGACCGCCCGACTGTCTCCGGGATTGGTCATTTGAGCGGTACCCATTTCCTCGGGATGGGTAGGCTGCGGCAACAGCTGTCTCTCCCTCTATGAAATTTCTGACCATTTCCATGAGGTCATCATATCTCTCTGGACGCTTGTCGCTGAGACGCCTGATCAGTTCTCTGTCTGTTATGGCGTGCATGTAGTCAGAGATTTTCAGGAGCTCTGGCATGGTTCTCGTGCGCGTGCACTCATCATTGAAGCGCTCAGTGAAGGCTTCTGTGGACTCCCCCGGCCGTTGCTTGACAGTTGCCAATGAGACCGGATCCCTATTATACTTCTTCCTTTGAGTATAATTGTTCTCGAACGCAGTGCGTAGTTCCGTGAAACTATCAATGCTCCGTGGGGGAAGTGCCTCGAACCAGTCACGAGCGTTTCCAATCAAGGTTGAGTTAAACATTTGGCACCATATAGGCATGGGCCATCGTTCAATTTTAGCCTGAGTATCGAATATTTTGAGGTGATCCACCGGGTCGCTGGACCCATCATACGTCTTGATGCATGCCGGCATGCGACGTTTGGTGTCCTCAGAATAATTCCGTATGCGGAGGGTAAAAGGGTCTTCCCTGGGATCCGCCCATGGCCGTGTGAGCCTAGGGTCATCCCATGGTTCACACCACGGACGCGAGAGGTCCTCTGCTTCCGTATCCCGATAGTAGGGGCCACCATAATACTCATCATTGTTTGGTGGCGGAGGCGTGCGCCTAGGCCGGCGGCGCTTGGGTGGATGGTCATCCGAGTCTTCCCCAGACGGATCTGGGGACGGTGGTGGTGCCCGACCTTTTGAATAGGGACCACCTTTCTGAGATGAACCAGGAGCTTCCCTCCCTGTGTTCATCCTATCCCACACACTTGGGCGACGTGTGGTTCTGGTCAGCTCTCGATCTGGCCGCTCGGGGGAGCCATCCGGCCTTTCTCCATCTTGGGACTGCGTTAATTCTTGCATAATGCGATCCCCTATGCGTTCAAACACATTCCGGGGTTGAGGATCTTCCTCAAAGGTTTCCTGCTCCCGAGGCTGAGTCCTCCTTTTTCTCCGATTTCGGGAAGGGGTGGATGGTCCGCTGTCGCCAAAGTTGAGTCGGGCTTGGAGGTTCCTCCCCAGGCTCAATCTTGATGCGATCCCTGGGACGATCCTTTCAAAATTCTGAGTGAGAACTCGAGTGAGCTCATCCTCGCTGAGTGGTTGAGCTTCATGTTCTTCCTCCATTAAGGGTCTACGTGGCTCTTTGTTAGGAGGGGCTGGCGCATTTCCCGGATCGGGGTTGTCCAGGGTTGAAGTGGGCGGGGGTGTCACCGAGATCGTGCTCGTCACCCCTGCGGACTGAAGACCGCTACGGTTACCTGGCCCGCCTGCGAGGCGGCTAGGTGATTGGTTGGGAATAAGAATCCCTTCCCCTGGGGACTTCCGATTCCCAGGATTCACGTTCCTGGGGTTAACTGGCGGATGCCCCTTCGTCATTGAAAAGATCGAGATGAGGTTTTGTTCTAGCTTAGTGTTAAGGTCCCACGGATGGCGCCAACTTGTTGATGCAAAAGTTGGTTGATCTTTGCTAGACCCGAATTAGGTTTAATTCGGGTTGGCTGGGTACCGGCTCCTGCACCAAGTGAATCGTCTGGTTGGGATCCTGCACACTAAACAACACGCGTTAAGCTTACCGTGGGAAGGTTTCCCACGATTAGACTCCGGCGTGAGAGTAAGTAATCGATTTAGGGTTATATGTGAGTTTAGAGAGAATTGTGATACCTTTGAGGAACCCTTGGGGGTTCCTTTTATAGGCAGTGAAACCCCAGTGGGCTTTCACTGACCCTTCGGCCCCAAGGAAAAGATAAGCACCAGAATTAGAATGATTGTTATCTTCTAATTCTGGCAATGAATATCTCTTCCTATTAGGATTAAGATATGCTTAGACAGAATATTATTCTGTCTGATCTTATGTCGGCCGTCTTGGGCCGTGGGCCGCACACATGTGCGAGCACTGTTCACTCAAGCCCATAAGCCTGAGTGATATTTATCCACCCATTTACGATGGGCCGGATACGGGTAGTACCCGTGGGCCGGGCTCATGACCCGGTTTGGGGACTATACGTTATCAGCTTATTTTAGGTGTTTTTAGGAATATCTTCTTGCGCGAAGATCTTTATTGATTTTATTGATTTTATTTTTGAGTATCTGCTTCGTGCATTAAAGTTTGGTTTTCTTGTTATTAGGTGTGTTTAATTTAGTTGTTTTTACGAATTTCTTAAAGCTCGTAGGTCTTTATCGATTGTTAGGCTAGTTTGTTTTTTAGATATGCTTCGTGCATTAAAGTGTGGTTTTGTTGTTATTTGGTGCGTTTAATTTAGTTGTTCTTAGGAATTTCTTCATGCGTGAAAAGCTTTATCGATTGTTAGGCTAGTTTACTTTTATACCTATTTGACCTAGAGCTTTTCCATCAGTTTGATTTCTTTTTATAAATTTAATTACGTCTATAAGAAAATAAATAGAACAATACAGCAGAATAGATCTATAGCAACATTCAATGTTTAGTTGTATTTGATTATTTCTACAAATATCAATCGTTATAGCCACAACCTGTGTTTGTGAGGTCAGTGTTAATGCATCCATATACCCCTTTCTAAAAGGATATATATAATATGAGAAGTACATTGAATCTGCAGCATTATTAACGTTACAACATAAATCACAATTCTAACAAAACTAATACCACATATATTAACAAACACTTGACTGCTACAGGTACACTTGAAATCTCATCCTCACCTGCCACATTCTACTACATTAATCCTAGAACACCGGAGGTCGACGATGCCCGTGCCACGTATGTATCTCTTAACACCTACTATTAACGTCCACTGGCACCCATTATTACTTTTTAACAATCGTAGATCTAACAACTGTTACAAACACAGTTTTACCGAGCGTTACAAAACAACACCAATGCTACAAGTTGCCAAATACCACTTCAATGATTCTGGTGCCGAGAGAAAGGCCAATTTCCAAACGTTGTTTGCTTTGCTGCTCCAAAATCCATCCGGATAGAAGGTAAATACAACTCCTAATCCATGCATTCGTAACAAAAAAACCCTACTCCCCCATCCTAACAGATTGCCTTTTTAGGGGGTCCAATTCATGGTTGACGCCAAAATCATTACAGTAATTCAGAACAGGAGCTGGTATCATGTAATATGCAAGAATTGCGATAAACGTCCAATGGTTTTTGGTGATATGTATGTGTGTGAAGACGACGGGGAAGTGGAAAGCCCTGATTTCAGGTTGAAAAAATTAACCTAAGTTAAAATATCCGTGAAACTGTTATCAACTCTGCTAAACTAACTCTATACATACAAAAAAAATACGCAGGTACAGCTTCAAAACATCCGTTTGTGCTTGTACAGCTTCAGCCATGCTATACTTTTGATGTTTCATAAAACAATTATATTTCCTTTTCCAGCACAATGTTAGCCAACAACGAGCGCAAACAACTACGCAGATATAAAAACACCATAACACCCTACCCAACAATGCCCAGCCCTCGCCGCGGTGGAGTGCGGGTAAAGAACCTAGTTATTGAAACATAGTAGCATAGCAGCAGGTGACAGGTTGTGAAATAAAAGTCATAATACACAAACCATTATCCTTAGAAACATTACACAAAAGAAGCATGTTAATTCTTGCAGTCATTTTAGTCCTTTTGTCCCTTGTAAGTTATGGCTGTGAATTTTGAGTAGCAGCATTTGAAGTTCTCTTGTTTATTTTTCCTAGAGTAGCAGCTTGTGAGCGTTCTCCTTGAGTAGCTTGTTTTGAACTTTGTCTTTTGAGTAGCAGGCTGTGACAGGTGACCTCAATCAGCTGGTATATAACAAAAGTGCATACAACATCTTTTTCATAACAATCACAGCATACAACAACTTTGATTCAATAACCATAAATAAGAAAGTCAGAAATACAAAATCAAACGTTATATAACAAAAGTGCATACAACAACTTTTCCATAACAGAAGTTCTATTAATCATCTAATTTCACTTCCTTCTATGGTTGTTTCAATTTGAATCAATCTCTTCTTCTATTTTTAAGTTTGATGGACATACAAACTATTTTCCTTTTAAACGATCAAGAGCCTGCAATCAAAGAATTCAATGAATATATATAGGAAAATTTTATAGAACATAAGTAAACCAATAATTTATTTTGAATGTATAGTTTTACCTCTAAGCATTGTTCCCCAATATTTACTTCCTTGACATGTATAAGGCTTTCTATGAGTTTCCTGAGCATAATTTCGTTATGATCCTCATAGTCTTCCCTTTCATTTATCGGATTATAGACTTTGGTATCATAATTTAATTCCACTTTAATAAGAGAAGACACATTCAACAACGATATATTCTCAAAAGTGAAACTATTTTTCATCGAGAATGACATGATATTTGGAGCATTGATTTTCATACATTCTTCATATTCTGAAAAACTAGAGATGACTAAATTCTTAACACTCTTGTTGTCAATATTTAGCTCTTCAAAATATGAACCATCATTCAATTCCAAAGTTTCCAACATTGGAGCGTCGGATAAGATTTTATGAATTAAATCTTCATCTACTCTACCATATGTTATGCTCAAAGTCTTTAGATTTTTCCAACATAGATCATCCAATTCATCAAAGTAGCATTCATTTAATTTTAGATGAATAAAACTTGAATAGTTATTAAAAAACTGGGTAAAACAATTCCTTCACCAGTAGCATAATCCCAAATATTCATTTCAAACTCTTCAACCTTAAGTTTTATTGCGTATGCAATACATTTTGTGAGATCCACTTTTTTTGTATAAGATGCATGCAGTTTGAATTTCTTGATTTTGTTTTGGGCATATTGTCTTAATATATTTTCCACAGATGAATAGAAATCAAATATTTTATTATCATCAGTTTCATGATATTCAAATATAAGATTAGTAAGTTTTTTCCAAATATGTTGCCATTTTTTAGAAAGTATACCTGTTCTAATAGCCTCTTCGGTTGATTCTAAACGAGATATGATATCAAGAACTATACCTTCTGGTAAATCAGTTAGTCGATCTAAGATGCCGGATTTTTTTTATGGTGATTTTTTGATTGATTGTTTTGATTTCTTATCATCTTTGAAGATGACGGCTGTTTTTTTAGAATATGTTTTTATAATAATTCTTTTTAGGTTTTACTTGAAGTTTGTTCAACAGAGTTTGGGCCTTACCAGTTTCCATGAAGCCCAGATATGAACAGAATAAATCAATACATTTGTTGTTTTTCATATGTGAAATCATTGTTGTTTTTCACATGTGAAAAGTTTTTTATATAAACTTTAAAAATTTGTATAAAAGCATTTCTCATTGTTTTAATTGAATAACATTAAATTAGAAAGTAAAAAAATACATAAAGAAAGGGAAGAGCATGGTAGCCTTCAAAATAAAGATTTAACTTTAATTCAACAATAATACCATAAACTTTAAAATCATAAAAACAAAACAAAGAGCATTCTAACAATAGTAAACACTTGAATCAGATAATGTTATCTCCTGTAGTTTTGTTCTTCAATTTGATTTTATCTTTTTCTCAAGTTTTCATGTTTGATGGACATTCAAACCCTTTTGCTTTTAAACGATCAAGAACCTGTAATAAAGAAATCAATGAAGTTTATAACTCACTTAATATTGCTACAAAAAACAAACTTTTCATTTCAGAACTCAACCAAAAGAGACTAAACGACTATAATTTTAATGATAGTATTCAATAAGTTTAGAAAAACTATTAATAAAAAATAAATAACAAATGTTAAATATTTTTTCACATGTGAAAGTTTTAGATAAAGATTTTTTTTATTTTTTTACTATATATTGTTTATAATATATAAATAATTTAATTAATTAAAAAACATATCATAAAGATACTAGAAACACATTCTTTTAATAAATTTTGTTGTTTATTATATATTTGTTTTTTTAGCTTATATATACTACCCAAAAATAAAACAAATATAAAAAAAGTGCATACACAGTGAAAAAGTGTTTGTATAATAAATATTCAATCAATCTATAATTATAAAACATAAACATAATTCAGTAACTATAAATCAAACATTAAAATTTTCTATTATGCATGTAGACTAATGTAATAAAATTATATAACAAATATTCTGTTTTTTAGGAAGAAATTTGAATATCTTCTGCATGTCTCTTTCCTATTAGACCTAAATGTCTCCATCCATATTTTTATAATCTTCATCATTCGTAATCTATGACGCACCCACCATCTTGTTCATTTGTATCTTTTGTATATTTTTCAGCAGAATCAAAATCGGCTACTGGAATTAATTCGTGTTCTTCCCTATTGGCAATAGCAGACTCGATAATTTTCTTTCTCTCTTCCACATCTTTCTTTTCAAACTTTTCAACCAACTTTAAGAAATCTTTTTTTAATAAATTTATGTCAGATAAAAGAATTTTTGCAGCAAATCTTGATCTCAGTAAATCGAGTTGCTGTTGTTGTTTTTTTGATTCCTTGTATAGACCACATTTCCAAGGTTTTTGTCTTCCTGTGTAAGTTTCCATATGTAGCATAGCAAATATACCAGAATCAGTTGAATTGCTAGTAGTCCTCCATTCCATGCACATCCTTGTTATACCAGCTTTTTCAATTTTTTTAGCTTTTGCGTGTTTTACATCATGTAGATACTCAAGAAAAACTTGCTTCTGCAAATAACAAAAAGAAAAAAAATTATACCCTATTTCACATTCAATGAATAATCTTTACTAGTTAGTAACATAAAAATCTATACGAAATCTTATTTTTCACATTTTAAGATTAATTTTGAAATACTTACAATTGCGTGGATTCCAGAATATCTTTTATGATTGAGTTCGCTTGTATTTGCACTATTGTCGATAATATGTATTGAACTCTTTTCCAAATCCACACAAATGAGATATATGTGATCTGAGTGACAAACAGGGAAAAAAACCTGCAATACATAAGAAATAAAAGTATCATTAATAATTTTGAATATGAACTAATATTCACAAAACATTTTAAAACAATTTAAAAAATACCATTGCCAAATTTTGTAATGACATTTCGTTTTTGTCGTTATTAAAAGTTTCACTCGTCTTTTGTTTAAACATTTTGAATTTTTCCTCTTTTGTTGCTTTGCTTATATAGTATGCTGGCACCTGCATAAATGCAAAACAAGAAATATTAATACTAGATAAAGGTATTATGTAAATATGAAATTATGTTTTTATGATATCACTTACAATTCCAGATATTTTAAAGTAATATCTTCTTTTTGAATTTTGTTTTTGCAAGTATTCAATGTAGTTTAACAGATCTGCCCAAATATCAATGACATATGCAGATAGCAAGATTGTTGGCGTTAAAGTTTCCATTTCTAGATGGCTTGATTCAATGCCTTTATGAGCTTTAAATACTGGGTCCCTGTATACAGTTTTATAAGGAAACATCAGTTTTACTAAATCTTTTTTTATAGCAAAAAAATGTCAATAAAAATTTGATACTTACAACTTTGGTCCTGTCATTGCAAATAATGTATCAGTGACTATTTTTTCATCTTCATTAAGTGGTTGCTTAACATCTACTGGACAAAACTCAAAAGGAGATTTTCGTTCAAGACCAGTGTAATCATCATTATCATCTTCATACAAACTTGATTCAAAACGTCATGTACCTGAAAAAATAAGTATGAATTAAAATGAATATTGTTTTTCACATGTGACAGAAAATACTTTTTTAACATGTAGAAGAAAATATCTTTTTCACATGTGAAAAGAATACTTTTGTTTTGTACATGATTAATTTTTTTTTGTTTCACATGTGAAATATATCAACGTTGGAATTCAAATATAATGAAAACAAAACAATAATTTTTTATTCATGAGATGAATATAAAATTCTGAATACATATTGATTGTACATAAATTATTAAGACTACATATATCAGAAATTGATATTCATCACATATCAAAGGATTTGTATGAATTTTAACTTTTAGTTGCTTGCGCAACAGTCTCATTTTCTGCTACATCATTCATTGTTTGTCCAAGAATTCGTGTTGCAGCAAATTTTGCATTCTTTTCATCATCTTCAAGCAACGACATATCACAAGTTCCAACCTTTTTAAGCTCGTCTTCATTTCCTTTGCTCGTAATATCAACTGAATCTTGAATCTTGACATTATCATCTACAACTTCATTGGTCAATCTTGTTGTTTCTGATTCTTCATTTTCATTATGATTGTCTTTCAAGTCTTTTTCCCACGTCCTCATCATCTCCAATCCTAAATGTCTCAGAAGGCTCAACGTGTGAAGGCTGAATAACATCTTTCTTCACATTCGAGTCACTTGGTTTGTTATCTTTCAAAGATTCAGTTTCTTTTTTATTCATATTTTGAAGATTATCTTGAGAATCTTTCTTTTCGTTGTCGTCATCATAAAGCTGTGTTTGCTCACCAACTTTTTCATCAGCAACTTCTTTAACAACCTCGACTCTTTTAACAACTGAATCTTGAATATTGATACTATCATCACCAAATTCGTAATCAGGCTCAGACTGTCTATGCTTATCAAGACCGTTTTTCTCATTCTTATCATCTAGATTATCATGGACACCTAGATTGTCATCGCCATTCTTTCCCATACTTTGCTCCATACTTTGCTCTTTTTCTACTGATGGCATATCACCAACTTTGTTATCATAAACACCCCCAAGTCTGTAATTAGTTCCAATTCCAAATTTTTCAGAAGTATCAACCTTGGTATGCTCACCAACTTTCTCATCCTCAACTACATTAACATGCTCAACTTCCTTAAGATCAGCAACTTTAGAATTGTTTTTTTTCTTGTCTTCATCATTAAGCTTCAGCATATCACAATTTTTTTCACTTTCTTCTGGATTTGCTGATCTCGTATCAACAACTGATTCTTGAAACTTAAAATTATCATGAACGTCATCATCATCTCCAATCCTAAATGTCTCAGAAGGCTCAACGTGTGAAGGCTGAATAACATCTTTCTTCACATTTGAGTCACTTGGTTTGTTATCTTTCAAAGATTCATTTTCTTTTTTATTCATATTTTGAAGATTATCTTGAGAATCTTTCTTTTCGTTGTCGTCATCATAAAGCTGTGTTTGCTCACCAACTTTTTCATCAGCAACTTCTTTAACAGCCTCAACTCTGTTAACAGCTGAATCTTGAATCTTCATATTATCATGAACTTCGTTAACAACCTTGAAGTGTGTATGCTTCATCTTCTTATTTTTTGTTTCATTTTCTTCTAGAATTGTTGATGTCGTATCAACAACAGAATCTTGAATCTTGACACTATCATCACCAAATTCGTAATCAGGCTCAGACTGTGTATGGTCATCAAGACCGTTTTTCTCATTCTTATCATCTAGATTATCATGGACACCTAGATTTTCATCTTCATTCTTTCCCATACTTTGCTCTTTTTCTACGGATGGCATATCAGCAACATTGTTATCATATGCACCCGTAATTGTGTCATCAGCTCCAAACCCAAATGTGTCAGAAGGATCAACCTTGGTATGCTCACCAAATTTGTCATCCTTAACTACATTAAAATCCCCAACTACCTTAAGATCACAATCTACGTCACTAAACATAGAATCATTTTCTTCATTAATTTCGTTAATGATTCGCCGAACATAATCAATATCAGGATCCAATTTCTTATTAGCAGGCTCTTCTTTCTCAATTTCAACATCAATCAATTCATCATCAGACTCAGTCGATTCATTTTGATTCTTAAACCACATTGAAGATGATCCTCCATAACCATCACCAAAAACATTTTTCTGTTTTTTTTATTCGCTATGATAATGAACTGTATATTTTTGTTTGTTAATCAATTCATCATTAGACTCAGTCGATTCATTTTCTCAATTTTCAATCTCATCTCCTATATCCTTTATTTTGATTCTTTTTAGACCCTTGTATCTAAAACCATCTAAAAACATTTCATGTATGTTTTGAAGTTTCTTGTTATTAGGGTATCTCGACATTCCTTCCTTTAAACTTGACTCTATAATATGTAATTCTTGATTTATGTTGGTTAAGCTTTTTTCAATCGTTTGAATATATACCTGAAAATTAGATAGCTTTTTTCAGTATCATTTATATACTTCTCGAATGTGAACAATTTATAAAGCAAAAGGATTATTATATTTTTTGCATTTGAAAAATTGTCATTCTGTTCAATATAAAATCTATCCAGTGATAAGTGACTTAGTAATTCTCATATAAGTATATATGAATGTTAATGGAAATCTCAGTTTTATACAATATTCATCAGTCAATGTCACGTGAAAAATAAACAAAGTATATATATATATATAAGCATTAGTATCAAAAAAGCCTACCTCTGCTTGTAAGTCACTTCTGAAAGGATCTTCAAGGATTTCCAGTGTTCCATACTCTCTGCACTTATCCATTTCGTTTTTATCTCTTTGAGACAACAACGGTTGTTTCCATACATTAATTGCTGGCCTTTCAGGAACTATTTTACATTCATCAAACTTCGTCCAAGTGATGTATAAAAGCTACAAGCACAAGATTATATTAATTTATTATTAGTATTATTCAAATTGAAGAACGCTTTGAATATATTTTCGAAAATGAAAAAACTCACAATCATGAAAGCGCTTGGCCCTGAATACTGGCTGTTATTATTCTTCTTCCATTTTTTCAAGCTTGTTACCAAACAGTTGATAACAAAGCTGCACCAGTCTAATTTTTCCACTTCAATTTCATCTGTTATTCGTTTTAGAATTTGCTCGTTACAAGCTCCGCTTACTTCACACATGCGCATAAAATTTGCAAAAAGCATTAAGAAATTCATCTTGAAAAGCTCGCCAGCATCGTCTGTAGACAGTATTTTATCCTTGATGTCGTTCGGGCGTACGTCACTCTTAGTAAACTGAGATTTCCATTTTTTAACAAAATGGCCATCTGATTTTCTTGCTGGTAAAGAATCTATTGAAATCCCCCCAAGTGGAATTCCCAGGATGTCTTGAACAGTTTTTGGTGTGATCTTAATCAAGCCATTTTTCAACTTAAGAATTAGTGTTTCTGTGTCTAGGTTTTGTAATATATACAAACCTAGTTTACCTGGTAGGTTGCTTATTGGCATTTCAATCATACTTTCAAATCCCATTTTTTTCAAACATTCTTTTCTTTCTGGGCTAAGAACGCTCATTGCGGTGTGAAAAGCTACTTTTGTTGCTCTTAAACGAAATCCGTCATAAGGACCTTTTTTCTTTTCGCCACTTTTGTTTTTAACAAATAAGCATCTTCTTTCATTCTCGACATTATAAGCTTCATCATCATTTGTTTTTTTCCTTTTCGAACCAACATTTTTTTTGGATTCATTCATTTTTCGCTTCTTATTCTCTGTTTTAAAATAATTAATTTATTAAGCAACAAAACTTTAAATATTTTTTGTATTTTTCAGATAAGGTAAGATAGATTGTTCCTAACCTTTACTGCTATTTGCTTCATATTCTGAAGTAGAGTTTTCTGAAACTTTTCGTTTGTTTTTCTTAGTAGTTTTTGTTTCCTTTTCTTCTACATTTGTAGAATTCGTCGGTGTTGCTGAAGCAGTGTCTGCAATAACAATAATATAAATAAAACCTAATTAATTTCAGATGTCAAAGTGTAATTAGTTTACTGTCATTCTTTTCAATATAAACCTATAACTACATTTTTTACATGTCAAAACTTTTATATCATGGTTCCAGAATTATAAATACAAAATATGCTGATATATTATTTTCACATGTGAAATTTATTAATTTTATTATCTTTTTTGAAATTTATTGTATATAACTCTTTAATTGCAATCCTTGATTGAATTATTTTCATTTTTAATATCTTCTACAATTCCAGTATTTTTAATATCTTCTGCAATTGCAGTATTAATATTTGTTGAAAGTACACATTCAAATAGAAAAAAATTAAAAAAATCTCTAATTAATCTTTTGCATGGTGTTTCTAGTTTTAATATTAATCAATAATCATCGGTATAAGCTATTTTTTTAATCAATAATCATCAGGATAAGCTATTTTTTAATCAATAATCATCAGGATATAATCTTAACTGCTACTCGCTTCAATAATCATCAAGATGTTATTTTTTTTAATCGATGTTCATAACAATATATAATAAGTACAAAAATTAATTATAAATTTATATAAAATCTTACCACAATCAAAGATATCTTCTTTATTCGGATTTTTTGTGTACTTTTGCGTTTTCGATTGTAGGTTTCTGCAGTTAAAATAAAATAAAATTTAAACATTAGTATAGATTTATTTGGATAATAAGTAATAAAAAATTCTTTAATTTTTTTTATCTCTTTTTTCTTCTGGGTATCTACTTCATTGATTATTTTTGAATACTTTAGTATGAAATGAGTCTTTCAGTATTTTGATTTTGAAATTGAATGGCTTATGTTTTCTTCTGGATTTTCTAAAATGGTTGTATTTTATTATTTGATTAAACCAATAATGTTAATTTTGTATATTTTTATGTGTTAACTGAACAGTCGCTTGGGCCATTGGGCTTTTAATATACATTGGGTCACTGGGCTTGTTAAACACGTTGTTTTTTAACCATAATAAAAACTTTCACATGTGAATCATGCTTGTTTTTGAATGAAAATGAAAACAAATATATACCTGTTAATATACTTCAAACATATATCTGTTAATATATAAAAACATATATCGTTTTGTTACAATAAAAGACACACACACACATCACATAACACGGGTAGACAAGCTACTGCTATCATATAATATGCATGATTTAAAACGCTAACGTTACATATATCTGTTAATATACTTCAAACATTAGAGATATGTGTCCGTCAGTTTCAATTGAAAATACTTTCAAAGTCAGAATATAATATCTTTTAGATCCATTCTTTTTAAAATTTGCCCATCTTTCTTTAGCAACAACATAAGATGAAGGATACCATTCCATCTGTGTATACCTTCTTTCGGAAAGTACATTAACTTAAAAATAAAACTTTTTAACTTTGCAAAACAAAAATAAACTTTAACATAGTTGTTCATTGTGTTCTCTGACAAAATTAAATATTCTATTCCATCCTACAGATTTTAAAAACAACATTTAAAATTAAGTTAAAAGTACACATAGAGTAAACATAAAATAAATTGTTAAAAATGTATTCCAAATTTAATATTTACAGAAATGCTTCTTGCAATACTAACTATAAGCTGAAGCAATACGTTCATTACGGTTTCTAATTGCAGTTTCAACTAAAATATTAAGTAAATTTCGACAATCGGGTTCATTGTGGCATGTGTCGGCCATCTTCCTGAAACGATTACTTTTAACATTAACTTTCGACATCAAAATTTTTGTAGCCATCCTATTTCTCAATATATGCATTTGTGAATAGGGTTTTCCTATCATAAATGCAGTCTTCAATTTTTCAACATCATTGATAAAGCAATCCATAGTTGTCATAATCACAATTCCGCAGTCTGTATGATTAATCTTTTTCCCAACATCCAATTTAACCACTTGCAACTTTGCTTTTTTAAGTTTTGCATAACTTGAATGGTTTATTGATTCAAGACAATCAATAAGAACAGAATGCTGTAAAAATAAGAATTATCATCAGCTTTTTTATTAACTTTTTTTTATTAATTTATTATTTAAAACTTACCAAGGCTTTGGCTATGAGGTGGTTTGTATCATCACAATGAATTTCATCACATTTGTTTTCAATCAATAAGAACCTTCCAAACTCCAGGTCGAAACAAACAAGATAGAAATGTTTAGTAAAGCATATTGGGAAAAACACCTGCATACAAAGTATTAAATCATATGAGTAACATTTTTAAGTAATTTTTATATGTATGTTTATTTATATTTCTCTTAATTATGCTTGAACTTACACATTCAATCTTTTTAAGATTCATTAATGCTTCGTTGTTTTTAACTTCGTCCCTGAGTTTCTTTTCAAAAAATTTAACTCTCATTCTTGCGTCTATCTTAATATCCATGAAGTCTCTATCCTGCATATGCAAGAATGAATAACAGCAATTATAATCTAAAAATTTTCATCAGTATATTTTTATAATCAAGTTTGAATGTTAATAATCTTACCATAAATCCAGTTTTGAAGCAATATTTTTTTATGTGTTTAATACTATTTAACAACTCGGACCATGCATCTATGACCTCATAATGAACCATCAAACCTGTCGCCAAGCTTTCCATTACCAATGCTAATACCTTCACTCCAGTTTTTATCTCAAATATAACTTCGCTGTTTAAATTCAAATCATTTTAAATAATTAATCATGTTATCCAATAAAAAAATTTCACATTTATAAAACAAATACATGTATTTTACCTTGGTTTTAAAATCATTTCAAATAGTGTATTTCTGATAAGAATTTCATCATCTTGAAGTTCGTCTTTAGGATTTATTGGTATAAGCTCATACTTTGATTTGTAAAACTTTCCCTTATAATCCGAATCAGAATCTTCTGTTACATTTCTATCTCCACCAAAGTCTTTCTCTTCATCCTCTGAATCAGAATCTTCTATATTTATGATTTCCGGTGTATCGTTTTGTTTCTCCGTATTCTATTTAATATTAGGAAAATATGTTAAAAATCATCCAAGAATTCAATGTATTGAATTATATAATAAAAAAGTTTGTTATTATATAATAATTACCTCATCTGGCATCAAAATATTTAATGGATGACGGTGACAAACATTATACACAACAATAGCAAGCGTATTAGATTCTTCATCTTCTTTTTGCAATGATGTAGAACTCAGTTCTTTTGTATCCTTCTTTTGCAAATTTTTATCTACATGATCCTCGTTTGCTTCATTTTTTTCCCCTTCATGTTTGCCTTCAATATTTTTATATTTTGTGAATTTTTAAGAATTCTTAACCATTTAACTATTAATTTGAAACAAATATTGTCAAATAAAAATATTATTAAAATATTACCGACTTTATCTTCCACTTTGTTTTCAATATTCTCCATGTCTTCAGATTCTTCTTCCATATTATCTGATTCCTTATTAACTTTATCTTTCTCTTGAACTACATCTGTCTCAACAACATTCTTGTTAACCTTACCATCATCATACGTATCGTCATTTTCCACATCATTTTTCATAGAATCAGAATCCTTATCTCTTTGTTCTTCTTTCCCTTCATTCCCTATTTGATTCTTCTTTCCAAAAACTTCTAAAAACTTTTTTTGATAGTTTTTAAGCTCTTCATTATCTGGAAATTTCGAAATTCCTTCATTTAAAGTTGAATGTACATTCCTTATCTCTTGGGTCATGTTGAAATAGCTTTTTTCAATCATTTGAACGTAGACCTGATAATTATTATTTACTCAATAAGTTCCATAACAATGCATAGATACTTTTTACATATAAAGCAAATGCTAAGATAAATAACTTTTTCAAATTTAATAATCTCTGAAGTACCATGATCTTTTAGTCTTTCACATGTGAAAACAAATAAATAAATATATATCATTAGTACCGAAAAGCTTACCTCTGCTTGTATATCATATTTGTAAGGATCTTCAAGGATTTCTAGCTTTCCAGACGCTCCGTACATTTCATGTTCAATTTTATCTCTGTAATTCAACATTGGTTGTTTCCATACCTTAATTGCTGGCCTTTCAGCTAAGACTTTACGTTCATCAAATTTTGTCCAAGTGAGGTATAGAAGCTTCAAAACAAGATTATATTAATTCAATATTAGTATTGAATTAAATTGAAGAAACAAGAGTATATAGATTTCTAAAACGGAAAACACTTACAATCATTAAAGTGATTGGCCCTGCGTAGTAACTATTAGGATTTTTTTTCCATTTTTCTGTGCTTGTTATCAAACATTCAATAATGAAACTGCACCAGTCAACTTTTTCAACTTGGACGTCAACATTTATTCGTTTTAAAATCTTCATTATACAAACTCCACTGCTTTCACACATGCCCATACAATTTGCAAAAAGCATTAAGAAATTCATCTTGAAAAGCTCGCCAGCATCGTCTGTAGACAGTATAACATCCTTGATGTCGTTCGGTCGTATATCACTCTTAGTAAACTGAGATTTCCATTTTTTAATGAAAGGGTCATCTGATTTTCTTGCTGGTAATGAATCTATTGAAATCCCCCCGAGTGGAATTCCAAGTATGTCTTGGACTGCTTTCGGAGTGATGTTAATCACACCATTCTCCAAGTTAAGAGTTTTTTTTAGTATCTAGGTTTTGTATGACATACAAACCTAGTCTACCAGGTAGCTGGAATATTGGCATGTTTATCATACTTTCAAATCCCATTTTTTCCAAACATTCCTTCCTCTCTAGGCTAAGATCACTCATTGCAGTGTGAAAAGATTTTATTATTGCTCTTAAACGAATGCTTTCTTTACATTTTTTCTCATCTTCACATATTGAATTATCTTCTTCATCAACTTTTTTTTCTTGTAACGTCACTTTTTTTATCAACAGATAAACAACTTTTTTCCTTGTTATGATTATACTCTTCATCAACATCTCTTTTTTTCCTTTTTGAACTACAGGGTTCTTGTTCGTTGGATTCATTTCTTTTTCCTGCATTTTTTTTTATTTAACTATATCAATATTATGTTTCAACGAACATTTTAATACAGTAACATAGTTATAAAACATTTCATAATTTTCACATGTGAAAATATTAATTTCATATAAAAAAACATCTTTATTACTTGAACAAACTATCATTTAATAACTTAATTAATCATTAATTATTTATCTAAGTATAATTATGACATTTATCATTAAATGTAATCATTTTTTATATTGCAAAAACCCATAAATATTTCAGCTACATAACTACAATTAATTATTTAAAATCATTTAAAATCATTACAATTCAACTATAGTATACTACATCTGTTTAAACATATATTAAAAAATCCATATACAATACTGCATTTAAAGAGATAATATGTTGTTTAATTTATAAACTAACAAAAAAAATAAAGAAAAATTAAATCCATAATATTAGAACCAAATTAATTATAAATTAAAATAAATCTAAAAGAATTAAACAACAAAAATATAAATCAATCTTGCTTCCACTCCGTCTTAATTTGTGATTATCTTCTTCTTCCATCTGAAATGTTCAATTAGAAATCTTCAAATTGGGGATTAGAAATATTCAGTTGACATAATAAGATGGTATAATATTAATGGCGATGATAACATGAAATGTTTTTAGTGAAGGTAATGTTCAGTGTTTAGATCATTTTGTTTTGACTTTTTGCTTATACTATTGAATGCTTTATGTTTTTTTTACTAAAGTGATGTTAGGTGAGTAAATTTTTGGTTGTACAAAATATTTATATCTATCACTTAATTTTTTTTATCATTTTATTTTAAAAAAATATTTTAAATAACATGAAAATCAATTTATTTGACATGTCAAAGTGTCAATCACATTATTAAAATTAATGTTGTAAATGAGCTGAGATTTTATCAAGCTATTTAGGCTCGATATCAAGCTCAACTCGTTTTGAGCTGAGGTTTTATCGATCTCAATGCCAAGCTCAAACCCAAATCATATAATGTTTTGATCTTCAGCTTTTGATAGCTCAGCCTAAATAAATTATCTAACGTTGATTAAGTGAACAATTTTAAGGTTAATAAATTTTTTTATATATAAGTAAATCAACGTTTTTATTTAAATATTAACTTTATTCAAAAAAATATTAAATAATTTATTGATAATCGTTATCGTAGTTTTCTAAAATCATAGAATATTAAATAATTTATTGATCGTTGTTATTAGAATTTATTAAAAACATAGAATATTAAATAAATTATTGATAGTCGTTTCATATATAAAATTTTAATCTTTTCAAGCTAATCTGTAGCTTTGCTCGACTAATTAACAGTTAAATTTCGACAAGGTATCGAGTTCACCCATAATAAAAATTACCTCATTTAGATGCCAACCAGATTATTTCAATTATATAAAATTTAGATATTTTCACATGTGAAAGTGTCATTCATTTATTCCCTGGTTTAACCATAACAAGCACAATCTGATAGTTCATATTAAAATCTACATAGAAAACAAGTTTTCAGACACAAAATAAGATTTTATTACATAATTGGTCATTATGGTGAGAACTTCATGTAATCTTCATGCTAGCTTGTAGTTTAATATATAAAATCTATGTTTCCTTCATCTGAGCACGCGTCTTCATAGTTTTTTTTGTCCGCCCAGTGTTCACATTTTTTGATGTAGTTGATGTCGCATCTTTAGAACTCGAATTCTGCATCTTTTTGAAACTTGAATGTCAGATTTAGATGCATCTTCTCGATTTTTCCTCGCACTTCTCTTTAACCTTCTAACTGGAACATGCTCCTTAAGAATATCTTTATTTTATTTTTTTCATCATTATTTTCTACATCATCAATTTTCTGCATCATCATTTGGTTTTCTAAATTGTTAGATACTCCATATGTTTTAATTGTATTGATTTATAATTTCAATCAAATATATATAAAATAATTTTGAGAATTTCTCTTACCTTTTTCTGTTGAATTTGCAGTTGTATTATTTTTTGCAATTGCAGAACTTGATGCATCCTTTGACGTTTTTGCAGAATTCTGAATCTGATTAGCTTCATTATTAGATTCGTTATGATCATCATTCACATCGTCATCGGCAGGATCATAATCATCATTCACATTCTTGTCATTACCATCTTTTTCAATGTGTGAAACAAAAGCATCTTGACTCATTTGTAAATTCCTTGCACTCCTTCTAAGATATTTACCAGGAACATGCTTCTTATTAGCCTCATTATTTATTTTTTCTTCATTATCTAAGATTATTTTTATTTTTAGATTGTGATGTTTAAAACATTATATTATAAGCATTATATCAGAAGCAGTCACAGAATGAGATACTTTAAAGTATCAACAGTTGTGTAACCTTCATTCACTGCATTAGAAGCATTCACTGCATTACCATCGTTCACAGAACCATCATTCTTCTTAGCATTACGCCTTCTCTTATACACAACTTTACTTTTTTCTATTTTTTTTCTCTACCTCGCTTCTTGGCATTCTCATCCACACATCCATTTTTATTTTGAAGTTCTGAATCAATGTCTGAAATCATATAAAATTTATTATATTAAAAATAATATATAATTAAAACAGTTTTATTGTGTCATGATTTCTAACCTGTGTCTTTTGGAGATTCATGACAAACATTATCAGCATCATTTCCTTCAAAATTTGTTACATTCAGATTAATGGAATGTTCTGCATCCCCAACTTTTTTTTGATGAAACATACCATTAAAAATTTCTTCAAACTCCTTTAGCTTGTTATCATCAGGAAACATTGAGATTGACTCAGTTATCAATTCCTTCAACTTCTTATTTTCATCATCTAGAATGAATAGCCTTGCTCCTATGTTGTCTTTCATATAATGCAGCTATTTTAAAAAAACAAAAAAAATTAGAATTATAATTCATAAATATCAAATGAATAAATAATTTTAATATAGTTTCATTATTTTAAAACAAGAGACTAACATCTTTATCATATTGTTGTTCTTTGAATGATTGATCATCAATAGGAAGCAATGCAAGATTTCCAAATCCACCATTTTCCAACTCAAACTCCTCTCTGTCTTTCATAAGATCAGATGTCCAGGTTGACACTGCAAGTTTTGACCGCAGCACATATACTTCATCACATTTTCTAGAATGCAAGTATATAAGCTATCAAAGAAACATTTGATAAATATAATTAATCATATAATTCATCACTTTTTTTGCAATAACTAAATTGATTTATATAAACTTGATCATACCATGAGTAGGGTAACAGATCCACAATAATAATTTTTTGGCTTCTTTGTTTCTTTCAGACATTTCCACATAAAAGTGCCCCAATCAAGTTTCTTTATGTCAGTATCTTCACTTATGAAATTTAGTATATCAAAATTCGACCCTCCATCTTCTTTAGAGGCACACATAACGTTGAAAAATACAACTAGGAAATTCAGCTTAAATATGATTTCAGATTCATCAGATTTTTTTTATCATTTCAGATACTCTTTTAGATGTAACATTTGTTTTGAATTGATCTCCCCATCTTTTCTTGAGCTCATCATTCTGTACTGTATCAACAACATTTCCACCTAAAGGTATTCCTAGAACTTCTTTGACCAATTCAGGAGTTACTTTAATTGAACCATTTTTCAACCTAATTTCCATTGTAGATTGGTTGAAATTCTGTACTGAGATAATGTCGAAGGAATGTAATGGATATTCATACCGATGAGATACCCAAATCCCATACTAACTAAAGCATTTTTTTTAGAGTTACTTAAAAACCTTAGAGAATCATATAGCGGGTGTGGAGACGATCTTGTCCGTACAGACTTCATGTATAAAACTGCACAATTGTACAAACAATTAGTTTTTTCTGAAATTATATTTATTGAAATTGAAACTATATTTCAACTAATTGATTATTTAGAACCAAAGAAATTAACATAATATAAAACATTTTTTAATTTTTCTTATTATGAAGCATTTATTTAAAAGTATCAAAAGAAATTCTCATTTTAAAGATAGTTAGTTGAATATGGGGGTGTTTGTTTTAGCTTATATAGTGGGCTTATAAGCTTATATAAGCTTATAAGCCAAAACCAAGTGTTTGGTTAAGCTTATATAAGTGGGCTTATAAGCTTATATAAGTAGGTTTTGGTAAGCCAAAAATTTGTGGCTTATGTAGGCTTATATAAAAATATTTCATAAAAAGACTTTTATACCCTTATTTAATAACTACTATCCTTTTTATTTTTATGTATTTTTTTGTCATTTTACCATATTAGTTATATAAGCTAAACCAAACACTTATCAAAGGCTTATAAGCTTATTATATAACAGCCATAATTTGCTTATATAGTATAAGCCTAAGCCCACTCATAAGCTTAACCAAACACCCACTATACTTGCTTATATACTTAATTCCTTCTTCTTTTCACATGTGCAAATATAAAACTGTATTAATGAAATATTTTATTTACTAAAAATATTAATCTTATCAAAACATTTTAAACTTAATAGCTCAATAAATCAGTATTTAATGGTCTAAAATTATTACTACATTTATCGATTACACAGCAAAAAATTTAAATCTGTATTTACTTATATCAAATAATTTATACTCCTTATTCTAGAAATAGTTATACATAAATTATAATCTAACTATCTAATTACAAAAAAAATTAAAAATATTTAATAAGTAACATATTTTTAAAGATATCTCAGTTCATTAATCTATTAATAAATCTATGATTCAATTTCATCATTAATAAGGAACATAGATCATATTAGTTTGATTAATGCATACCTTTTTTATAACGTTTGTTGATTTTTGATCAGATATATCAGCTAGAAATGTGTTCCGATCTAGATTTCTTGTGTAACGTTTTATGTGTGTGTGGAAAGTGAATTGACTTTTCTTTTTTTTGGTAAATGTTTGTTTTTTATTGTGACGGAGATAATAGACCATATTTTTTGGGTTTATGTTATTTAAGTTCAAACTTTAGGCCCAAACTTTAATTACTGGATATTTCAAAATGACATTCAGACCCAATCTTGTCTTTTTAGTGAAATAATTTTTCACTAATGGCCTAGTATACCTAGTTGTTATGGTTATTAATCTAACCATATTTTTCTAAATAAATATATAAATTGGTGATTAATCTAATTAATGATTTCATAAAATAAAACAGAGAATGAAATAGTAAAAAACACTATCATTTAATTTTTGTAACAATTTTCACATGTGAAAAATTATAAATCTTTAATATTTTACTTCTATAAAGTAAAAAATATTTAAATATTTAATGATTATA
Source organism: Glebionis coronaria (assembly GCA_025667525.1). NCBI lineage: Eukaryota > Viridiplantae > Streptophyta > Magnoliopsida > Asterales > Asteraceae > Glebionis > Glebionis coronaria. The sequence continues at coordinate 476,686 of JANFOE010000489.1, forward strand.
TTCACATTGAATAATATATAAGTTATTTTTACAAACAAATTTATAAATTTTTGTTTCAATTGTCTTGATTGTAATATTTTTTTTTGATTGTAATCTAATTAAAGCATAATATTTTTTCACATGTGAAAAAATTTAAATGCTAAAACAACTATTACCTATTTGAATAGTAGAACAAATTTATAAAGAAGTTATAATTCTTTATATTAAATTCACGAACTACGAAATCTTATAATATTTAATTAGTACTTTCACATGTGAACAGTTAAAATGTTCATATTTTATAAACTTCAAATTAAAAATATATAAAATATAATTGTGTTTTAAATATATAAATTAGGAAATAAGCATAAGAAACAAAAATTAAAAACAATTATAAGAAATTAAATCATTCAAATATAAAGTTTTAAACAAACATAACAAATACCATAAGATTTAAACAAACATAACAAACATAAAGTTTTAAACAAACTTAACAAGTATAACAAACATAAGAAATTTAAATCAAATAAAAACAACTTGAACAGAATCGTCATGATCATCAGCAATACCAGCACCATCATCTTCCTCATCAGCAATAGCAGTATCATCATCATCTACCCCGTCAAAAGTTTCATTCTCTAAAAAGCCAACCAACCCCTTCATCTTCTCAATCTTATCAAACAGCCTCTCCTTCTTTGTACGCATTTGAATAACATTTTTAGAATATTCAGAAGAGCTCCTTTTTCCACCCAACTCATCGATTAACTTAGATGATGTACTAATTCGGTCTTCAACAACATAAATTTTTTTTCGTAGAAAACTTGCCACTTCATTTTCTTCTTGAATTTCTTTGTTGAAGAAAGAGTTAAAAACATCTTCAACCTCTTTCTCACCAGTAATTTTAAAAAGTTCATCGAGAGTTGGAGTAAAAGATTTTGATTTTTTCGATTCAGATTCAGTTGAAACAGATTTTCGTTTAAGAGAACTTGAAGAAGCCATTTTTATTTGTGTGAAAATGATTTTTTGCTTTGGATATGAAAACAGTTTTTGTAAGTGGATGTACAAATAATGTGTTAGTTGATTTTATAGCAGAAATTATGAGCGGTTATAAATGCATAACCATGGTTAAGTATGTGAAAAGGTAGCGGTTAGGTTTATGCCTTGGAAACCGTTTTTCCTTTTTCTATGGTATAGTATGTGACGGTTAATATTTTTCATTTCTAGTTAAAAAATTATTATAAAATTTAAATTACTTTTTCACATGTGAAAAATTTTAAAAAGAAAAAAAATATTTTTTATTTTAATCTTTAAAATTTAGTTAATGATATTTTATATTATATATTATCGTCTTAAGAATATATCATTAAATTATTTAATTAAAAAACATATTTGAAATCAAGTCTTAATCTCTTTTTAACAAGTTTCAAACACATTGTAATTTATATTTTTCACATGTGCACATTTTAATAAAAAAAAGTATTTTCAATAATGATTACAAACTGTTATTTCAAATAGTAAATGGCAACCAAATAGTGACCAAACTACAACCAAGTTAAACGAAAGGACAACCATAGTAACTTATAATAATGTATATAATCTTTAAATAAAGTATAAGTAGTATTATGAAAATAAAAAATTTAATTATATTAAGAGAAGATGAATAGAAGTGGAAGATCAAAAGGTTATTTAAAAAAAAATATGTCACAGTTAACAAGAAACTTGAGTGTCTAGAATTATCTATAAATAATCTATTTCAAAACTCACAAACTTAAAAACTCATAATCTCACAATCTCCCAATCTCCTAATAACACAAACTCATTCTCAACAATGAATAACCAAAAATAAAAAACAATGAACAACTCAATTCCAGCTCTTATCTATGAAATAATATACAAAATTTGGATTGGTCTTCTAGTTGAATGCTTGTTAATGTTCAAGTTTGTATGCAAAGAATGGTTGTCAGTGATATCTGACAAAGATTTCATTAAACAGCATGCTGAAAAGGCAAAATACAAGCATGCTATTATTAGAAATCGTGAAGGTGTATACAATATTGTTCTTGATGATTCTCTGTTGTTTAAGATGGATGAAAAGATGGAAATCAGGCGTAATCAATTTTATGCTGATGACTATCTCAGGGTGGTGGGTTCATGTAACGGATTGGTATGTATTTCAAATGATTCAGGTCTTTATATTTTAAACCCAAGTACACATAAATGTAGAAAGGTACATGGTTGTTTTCATTGTGAACATACTTATCAAGTAAGGATTTCTTTTGGTTATGCCACAAATTATGATTATAAAGTTGTTTGTATAAATGCAAAAACTAATAAAGCTACCATTTACTCTTTAAATAATCGATATTGGAAGGATATAGAAAAAGATTTTCCATTTGATTATGATTTCAAAAATGATGGTTTTTATTTTAAGGGTTCTGTTTATTGGTTAGTTGGATCTGTTAATATTCCAAAGTCATGGAAGCTAATTTCATTTTATTTGGAAAAAGAAACCTATTCTGATATTATGCAGCCTGTTTATCTTCAACATGAGAAAACTTTGGAATTTGGTCTTTTGGGGGAATGGTTGTGCATAATATCCAACTATGATAAAGAAAGTTTCGTAGATATATGGATTCTTAAAGACTGTTGGACAAAGCTGACTACCATAACATATCCTGGTCAGGAGCCAAATCGCAATGCTACATCAAGGTATAAAATCATATTTTCCATATTTAATAAATCTAATTATTAAAAATTAGATTTCATACTTAGTCTTTAAATCTTATATTGTTTTTTGCTCTATTTTATATAGTGATTGGACAAGATTCTGTGATCCTTTATGGATTTCAGCTGATGGAAAACTTCTTTTGAAGTTTGGGTATAGTCTTTTGTCCTATGATTCCATTAAAAACAATCTCAAAATATTTGATGAACCTTCAAAATACCCAACAGTATTAATCTTTGTTGAAAGTTTAGTTTCTCCATTTGGGAATGGGCTACATTGAAAATTTAGGACATGAATGAAGAATCGAAGGCTATGATTTTGTGTTTTGTGCTGGTGTCTTGTATTATGTTTTGCTTAACATTATATATCCATGTATTATGTTTTGCTATATAATATATTTTGTTTTGGTTCTATATTAAGGAAATAAATTTTTATGTCTATTTTAATTTTTAGTGTTATAGTTTTACAATTTTCCACATGTGAAAATATATTATTCTGTTTAAAAATTAGGTAATTTGGAATCAAAAATAGCCGTTAGGTAACTCATAAACAACAGAATATATCATAATATTGTGTTTATACTGTCTTATTGTATATAACTCTTTAATTGCAATCCTTGATTGAATCATTTTCATTTTTATTATCTTCTGCAATTGCAGTATTTTTATTATCTTCTGCAATTGCAGTATTTTTATTATCTTCTGCAATTGTAGTATTATCTTTTGCATGGTGTTTTTAGTTTTACGAAAGTACACATTCAAATAGCAAAATACATACACTATAATTAGAATTCATTGAGCTTGTATAAACTAAATAAAATTACAAGTAATGACATAAACCTATCAGTCTACACATGCCTAAGACACAACTACTAACATAAGTTATTAATCTTGATTGAATCATTTTCATTTTTATTATCTTCTGCAATTGCAGTATTTTTATTATCTTCTGCAATTGCAGTATTATCTTTTGCATGGTGTTTCTAGTTTTACGAAAGTACACATTCAAATAGCAAATACATACACTATAATTAGAATTCATTGAGCTTGTATAAACTAACTAAAATTACAAGCAATGACATAAACCTATCAGTCTACACATACCTAAGACACAACTACTAACATAAGTTATTAATCTAGGTTCTGCAATAAAAGGACTACTATCATCATCATTATCTTTAAACATCTTTGTTTCAGTCTTAAGGATATAGTCCCAAGTTTTCCAATTTGTTATACCTAGAACAGCACATTTGATACAAACAGGGCTTAAACTAATTTTTTTGGCTTCCTTTCTAATAAAACAAACATATTTTCCTTTAATTTCCTTACAACTGGATTACTTCATTCTCCTACAACCTTTTCCTTATGACTTGAATCTGCTTGTGATGTAGGCCTTGTATAAGAAAATGACTCTTCACTATTAGTACTTATGTCATGACTGCTAGTATCATTGTCATCAGATTGGTTTTTTTATTAGCCATAAGTTCATTCATATCATCATCACTCCTAGTATCATTAGTAACAATTATACCAAATCAAAATTTATTGTTAATATACCAATTAAATCAAACAAAACATAATAAAAAACGAAAAAAATTCTATTCAATAAAGAAACGGATTCATTTGCATTTATACATAATCAAGCAGATTCTTAAACCGAATGTATATAAGTCAATTTTATAGAAATCCAAAAACTTATAGAAGGAATCCCAATAATATCTGACTAATAACTTTGAAAATAAAGAATTGCACATACGAATTTACCTTTTGACTAGGTGAACGCTTGTTTTTTAGCTGTATTTTTATTGTGCTATATTTTAGGGTTCTAACGATTTTGGGGGGAAAATGAACGCTTTATATAAAAATGGTTATAAAATTTTGTTTACAGTACTAGGATATTGGTTTAATGTTGGTGGACTATTTCTGTAAATCCAAAAATATTACCAATTACTTGGTCCCCTTATTTGGGCCATACATTTATTTTTTAGGCCCACAATTTTAGTTTTTTTTTTAAAGTACAATTTTGTTTTTAGTAGAAATTTACTAATATGTAACTATAGATTTTGAATTTCTTTTCTTTGTTTGATTGAATTCATGAAGTAATAAAAATAAAAATATAACAAAGTAATTAAATAGTATTTATTTAATTTTTGTAATATTGTTTTCACATGTGAAAAATATAGTAGAATAATATTTTTCTCTAGTATTTTTAATGATTTATTTTTTAATTACAAATATTCCAAAAGTTATTAATGAATCTAATTTTAATTTTTTTGATATGATTGTAACATCGTCATAAAATAAAACAAAGTCATTTTTTATTCATATTTTAATTTTTTTCACATGTGAAAAACATAGTAGAATAATATTTTTTGTCTAGTATGTTTAATATATTAATTTATTTTTATATTTTTCTTTAATATCAATTGCCTTACCTTTTTTTTCTAGTATTTTTATATAAAAAGAGTCTACTTAAAATAAAAAAGTAATTACATTAATAAAAAAAATAGCAAATTCCAAATTATTGTTAGAAAGATAATGGTTAATGGTTACTTTTATCAAATATTTTCAATTAAAGGTTTGAATCTATATTATATAGCCAAAGAAGAGTAATTGAAGAATGATTTTTTTATAAGCCTAAGCCTACAATAGCTTCACCCTCAAACAAACATACCCTAAGTTATTTAGATTTTGACGACAAGTTACATAAATCCAAGAACTAGTAGCCCATTAGATAGAAAGGTAATTGGCTCAAACAGTTGTTATCCTTTTAACCAAGGTTCTAAATAGCGTAAGGCGTAGTGTGGCGGCAAGGCCAAGCCTCAAGCTTTTGCAGCTAAGCTGAAGCTTTTGCGTTTTTAAGGCATGAATTAAGGCGGCACAAATACGGGTGGAAACAATCCGAGCCGAGCTCGAGCTCGGCAGGGCTCGAGCTCGGCTCGTTTAAGTTTACAAAGCTCGAGCTCGAGCTTGCCTCGTTTCGAGTCTTATCATTTAGGCTCGCGAGCCCAAACGAGCTTTGTACGTAAAGCTCGGGCTCAAGCTCGTTTAATAAACGAGCTGCAGCTTAAGCTCGAGCTCGGGTTCGACCTCGTCTCGGCTCAGCTCGTTTGAGCTTTTAACCGATCCGATCCCGAGCTTTTTACGAGCAGCTCAGCTCGTTTCCACCTCACCAACGACTTTTTGATTTTTATACTTTTATTTTAAACACATTACTCCTTTTTTTTATTCTTCCTCTGTACTTATCACATCTCACCAACCACTTTTTCATTCTCTCTTTTTAATTTGATTTATTTTAGATCTGCTATTATCTTTGATATGGAATCACCTATCGACTTAGGTAACAACTATTTTTCCGTTTTACTTCTAATAAATATATTTTGATTCTTGTATAGTAATTTATATATATTATTTCTTAGAGGAAGTTCAGATTCTGATCGAAGGATGAACAAATATAATTTTAGAAAGAGGATTCAAAAAAATCCTATAACAGGTAATTTTTATGTATTTAATTATTTTATATATGTTTTTGTCAGTTATTTTTAGGCCAGATTTATATTCCAATTTATATTTAATATCAAGTTGTTTATATTTTTACGGATTTAATTTTGTTTTAAACTTGTTAAAATTGAAGATTAATTATACTTTTGTGTTAATAATGAGTTTGTTCATATTTAAAACTAGCAGATCTATAATTTGTTGCATAACAGTAAGGCATAGATATTATCTTAGTATATTTTTTTAGAATTACAATCTGTTGCAATATATCACGTTTCATGTATGAAGATGATACAAACAATATTTGCTTTATATTAATTGAATAAAATTGTTAAAACTTATTTCACATGTGAAAAATCTAGTTAATACTTAATTAGCTTTTTTTGAATATGTCGGTCATTAGACCTCTTTTTCTCTGTAATATAATTAAAATAATTAAACCTCTTTTCACAAGTAAAAATTCCTGGGGTATATTTCTTATTATTTTAATACATACGATTTTTGAATTTGTTTCTTAATATGAAGTTTTTTATATATGTTTAACCTATAATTGGATGAAATGTAAAAGGATTATATCTGTTGTGTTTTTTATATTTTTGCTTGTATATTTTGTATATAAAAAAACTAACGAATTTTTATATTTTAGAACAATAATATTTTTTGCTTCCATATGTGACTAATGAATTTTATTTTATATGTATTTTAGAAATATCATCAACCAGTTCCGAAAAGAGTCTAAAGATCAACAACATGATTAAGAAGAAACGTAATCAAGGTAAATCATTAAAACTTTATTCACAAGTTAAAATTCTGTATACTTGCCTTGCAAATATATATAAAAAGTTTTTTCACTTGTGAAAATTCTTCTATCATACTTAAAATAATTAAACCTTTTTTATAATATATATATATATATATAAGTTTTTAATATTAACATATCTTTTTTGTAATTTTTTTCTCAGGAAAAATTACAAAGTTCTTCCGCAAGGATGTTCGAAATATATCATCATTGAAAGCTAGTAGTATTATCTTACATTCTAGTATAAAGAAAAGAAAGAAATCATCCAAACAAGATAGCCAAAGGGACTCAAAGAGAAGGTTTGTTAGCCGTGAGAAATTCTCTGATGCTAGGAAACTGTTAGATGAATTTAATTTGGATTCGATAATTGGAGCAAATTCTGAAATTAGTTCCGTTGAAAGAGTTTCTCACGAGGATCAACTAGATATAGAGAATGATCTTGGGGAACATTTTATTCGTGATAGAGATCATGATGGGAGTGAGACGATACTCGACTGTATTGCAATTAAACTAAAGGTTACAAAGTTAAACGAAGATGATGAAGATGATAAAGTTAAACAAAAGAAGAAGAGGAAGGATAACATAGAAGATGAATGGCGCTCAATTAGAACTAGAGCTTCTCCATCAGCTTTGTTTAACTTAATGAAAAATTTAACGACATCTCAGATGAAAGATTTGATAGAAATTGGGTTTGGTTCCTTTATTCAAATGGCCCCAGACAAGATACCAGTTAAGATAGGTCATTTTGTAGTTAATAATTTTGATCCAGTCTCAATGACGTTGATGTTGGGAATAAATTAAGGCCAGATCACTTGAGCGCTGACAAGAACAAAACAAGCGTTGACAGGAACAAAGCAAGCGCTGACAGCCCAAGCGTTGACAAGTTAAAGTCAAGCGTTGATAGATTGAAGACAAGCACTGATGGAAGATATAAGCTACACGTTTAATATATTCTAGAATACTTCTAGTAAGGATAGAAACGACAATGTATTTTCTATGTTTATCTTTACCTAGAATAGTTGATACGTAGCTTATTGTACAAGGCTTCTTAGTCTATAAAAGAAGGCCTTTAGGTTAATGTTTAATATCAAGTTTTATATAAGTTTTCATTCGTAAACATCTTTCATTGTAAGCAAGTTCGACATTCATAATCAAAGTGAAAGTTTTGTTTACATCTTGTGTTCTTGTTTAAGTGTTAAATTCCGCATAACACTTAGATTCACAAAGCATATAACAAAGGTTTCTCTACGTGTACTTGATCTAATCTCGTATACACAAAGCTAATCGATCTAAGTTTGGGATCAACAAGTGGTATCAGAGCTTGTTGAGGAACTTTTGATCTTTGAAGAACACCAAAACCCTAATTTTCTCAGAAACCCTAAAAACACCAAAACCCTAACAACATGTCTGAAGCAATAACCACCTCAAATTCACCCTTACCAAACATCAAGATTCCCATGCTTGATGCAACCAACTTTGACTTATGGAAGTTCAACTTTGAACAATATCTGGGGATCTATGATTACACTCTCTGGGAGATTATTGAATATGGAAACTCATTCAATAAGGCTCAAAAGATTCAGGATGCCATTACTCAAAGATCAGCTGTTGAAGGATGTCCTGATGAAGATAAGAGAGAAAAACCTGGAGATGGTAGAGCTGTAGGTGCTGAAGATATTGCAAAGAAAAGGGTTGACATGAAAGCCATAAATATTCTGAAAGTCTCTTTAGGACAAGAAAACCAGCACAAATATAGAGGCTATGAATCTGCTAAGGATCTTTGGGAAGCTATTGAAGTTGCATATGGTGGCAATGCAGACACTAAGGAAGAAAAGAAAAAGCAACTTCTGCATGATTATGCTGTCTTCAAAGCTCAGCCCAATGAGAAGCTGAGTAGTGTGAGAAGTAGATTGCTTGACATTACAAGCAAGTTGTCTTTCATGGGGACACAAGTTGGTGATGTTGACACCAATGCTACCTTTCTTAAAAGTCTTGGTGAGGCATGGAAGATTGAGGCAAGACCTATTCTTGCCAATAATACTTACAAGAGCTCCTCGTTTGATGACATCTACAACAAACTAAGACTGTTGGAAGATGAAACTCTTTCAGCACATGGAAGCAAACCTAGCACCAGCAACATGGCCTTCTTCTCTTATAGTGAAGGTCAATTCAATCAGAAGGACTCTTTTATGCATCCAGTTACTGGATCATCATTTGTCAGCGCTGGAACAAGTCCTGTCAACGTCTCCTTTTCAGACGCTGACACATTCATGAATGACTCCCCAAGAGTTAAACCTGCTGGGTTGGATTTGGATACTGTGTGTGCTTATATTGCTTCTTTGCCCAATGGTTCAGTGATTACATATGAGGACCTTGACCAGATAAGTGATGAGCACTTGGAAGAGATGGACATCAAATGGAACATGGCTCTTGCTAGTATAAGAGCAAATAGGTGGAATAGAAGGTTCAAGAAGAAGATGACCTTCAATGCTAAAGACACAGCTGGATTTGATAAATCCAAAGTTGAATGCTACAACTGTCATCGTATGGGGCACTTCATGAGAGAATGCAGATCTCCTAGAAGATCTGATGCTGGTAAACCCTCAAGTCAGGTTGTTAAAGCTCAAGATTCCAAAGCTATGGTTGCAGTTCAAGGAATTGATGGTACTGGATGGGATTGGAGCTATCTGGCTAAGAATGCTGAAGAGGACAAAGCTTTGATTGCTGATATTGAAGAAGAAGAGCATGTTGAATATGCTCTCATGGTACACTCCTCCTCTTCATCTGATAATGAGGTATATGATGATGCTTTTTGTAGCAAAGGTTGTAGGTTAAACACTGATAGACTTAACAAAGAGGTGTTAAAACTAAAAGATGATATGAGCACTGAAAGGTGTAAATTGTCTAATTACCAACTAGCTCTTACTGAAACTGAGAAAACCGTTTCTGAATACAAGAAAATGGAATTTGATTTAAAAGATAAGATAAATATTTTGAAACATGAGCTAGAGGGTAGTATGGATATTAATAATATCATGACAAAGGTCAATAGAGACCTACAGGCTAAGTTAGATGAGGCCATTAAGAATAAAGATAATGTTGACCTCAAGATTCAAAGATTTGATAGAGCCACCCAAACTCTAGGAGACTGTGTAGCTAAACAAAGGGATCCTAAGGACATGACTGGGATTGGGATGAATGATTACTCTCTGGTTCCACCACCAGCTGGTGACTTCTATGGTGTCCTTAGAAAGGATTTAGCTTGGACTGGTATACCAGAATGCCAAGAAGAGGAATTCATTCCTCCACCAAGAGTTGTCACTCCAGTAGAAGAGTATCAACAAAAATTGACTGACCTAAATGAGTGGAAGAAAGCTAACCCTACTTTGTTTGTTAAGGGAGGTTTGCTATGTGAAAGTCTCAATGAATCACCACCCATTAAGGTTACTCATCCAGTCACTGGTAAAGCTGTTGACCTAGGCTCCAACACTGTTAGAAGACCTACCATTAAATATGCAGAGATGTATAGGAATAATAGGTCACCCAAGAGCCAAGTTAACAATCATGGAACATGTTTCTTCTCTTCTAGACCTAAGAGTGTGTCTAAGAAAGCCTGTTATACTTGTGGTAGCTTTTCACATTTGGCATACAAGTGTGTCAACGCTCCCAAAGCCAGCGCTGATAGGAACAATTTCAGCGCTGATAGGAAGAAAGTCAACGTTGTTAGGAAGTCAAACGTTGTCAGACCCAAACCTTGTGTGCAGCAAAGTCCACAAGTGATTAGACCTGCCCCATTCTTCTCTAGAAGGTCTAACACTCATGGACAAAGACCTTTTCAAAAGACAAACACCTAGTCAAATAGGAAATGGGTTCCTGTAGCAAACTCTAGGTTCAACGCTGACAAGGGTAATTTCAGCGTTGACAGGACAAAATCCAACGCTGACAGAAACGTGACCAGACCTAAATATTTACAGCCACAAGGTAAGGGGTCTAAAGCTTCTTCAAGCTTAACATGGAGACCCAAGAAAGATCAAAACCCTAATAATAATGGAATTTCAATGACTTGCAATAGATTTAACTACATTTCAAAGGTCATTACAAAACCAATTGGGGTTAACTGGGTATTTCTTCCTAAAAAGGATGAGAATGGGGTTGTTGTGAGAACTAAGTCTGTTCTTATTGAACAACCAGATGAATCCAAGTCTTCTGAGACTTGGGTTCCCAAAGAAAAATAATTTGTTTTCTTTATGTGCAGGGCATTCAAAGACAGATCAATGACTATGGATATTGGGATAGTGGATGCTCAAGGCACATGACAGGAAAGGAAGACTATCTGACGAACTTCTCTCCTATTAAAGATGGTGATAAGGTATACTTTGGAGGTGGATATGGGACTATCACAGGCAAAGGAACCCTTCTCACCAATAATTTGTGTTTTGAGAACGTCTTCCTGGTAAAAGAACTGGATTATAATCTGTTTAGTGTATCACAAGTTTGTGATAACAAAAATAAGGTTCTTTTCACTGATACTGAGTGTTTGGTGTTAAGCAAGGATTTTAAGATCCCTGATGAGAAGTATATTGAGTATAGAACACCTAGGCATAAGGACATATATAATGTGAATTTAAATGGGATTAAGGTGAATACAAATATGTCTTGTTTTTATGCTAAGGCCTCAGTAGATGAAAGTAATTTGTGGCACAGGAGACTAGGGCACATAAATTTTAAAAATATAAATAGACTTGTGAGGCTTGGTTTAGTTGATGGTTTGCCTGAGAAGGCCTTCCACAATGACCACTCTTGTGTTGCATGTCTTAAAGGCAAGCAGCACAAGGTCTCATTCAAGTCCAAGCAGGTGCATACTAGTTCCAGACCTCTTCACATGCTTCACATGGACCTCTTTGGTCCAACAAATATAGAAAGTTTGAATGGTAAGTCATATTGTTTTGTTGTCACTGATGACTTTTCTAGGTTTACTTGGACATTCTTTCTAGCTATGAAGAGTGACACAGCTGATGTTCTTATTGAGTTTATCACTCAAATTGAGAAAAGGTCTGGCAATGAGGTTAAGATGCTTAGGAGTGATAATGGTGGAGAATTTAGGAACAAGAAGCTAGATGATTTTTGTGCCAGGAAGGGAATTACTAGGCAATTCAGTATTGCTAGAACCCCACAACAAAATGGGGTTGCTGAAAGGAAAAATAGAACCCTAATTGAAGCAGCCAGAACAATGTTGGCTGATGCTCACTTTCCTATAGCCTTTTGGGCTGAGGCTGTTAATACAGCATGCTATGTGCAAAATAGAGCATTGGTTAACAAAATTCAGAACAAAACACCTTATGAGTTACTTTGGGGAAGAAAACCTAATATTGGTTTTCTCAGACCTTTTGGTTGTCATGTAGTTGTTCTAGATACTAGTGATGCCTTAGGAAAATTTAGTGCAAAAGGTGATGAAGGTTACTTCATGGGGTATTCAGTCCAGAGCAAGGGTTATAGGGTTTATCTTAAAGAGGACAAACGTATTGTTGAAAGAGTACATGTTAGGTTCTTAGAGAATAAACCCAGTGATCCTAAAAGTGGTCCTAATTGGTTGTTTGATTTGGAACCCTTATCTAGAACTTTAAATTATATGCCTGTCACTAATCCAGACATTGTGAAGGTAACTTCAAATGTTGTGGAGGAACAAATTGTTGATGTTTCTGGTACACAGGTTAATGAGAGGGTTGGATCACAAGCAGAAAAGGCATCTCCTACATTTGAATATGTCACAATTCCCATTTGGACAGATGCTTTTGCTGCTGCTGCTGCTGCTGGACAAGGTAATGGTGGTCTCCAAATACCACCAAATACAAACATGCATAGTTCTTCAAGCGCTGACAAAGGCAAATCTAGCGCTGACAAGACCAATTCAGACGTTGATGGCTCAGACGTTGACAACAACAGTTCAAGCGTTGTTAGCCCAAGCGCTGACAAACAAGGTTCAGACGTTGACAACACCTTTGCACATCTTTTCTCTTCCACTTTTGAACAAGGAGGACCTTCCAGAGTTTATGAAGAGATTAAGAGAGTCTGATGAAGAAGACATTGGCAACATGGAGCATGAGGTTGAGGACACCAGACTTTTTGAAGGAGGGGTTCTCACTTCCACTATGAAGAATCACCCCACATCTTAGATCATTGGTGATATTATGACTCCAGTTCAGATAAGAAGATCTCATCAAGGACTTGGTGGATTTATTGCCAATATACACAAGAAGGTTGATACCCCTCTTGTGCAAGCATGTTTGTTTGCATGTTTTCTGTCACAAGAAGAACCCAAGAAGATATTTGATGCTCTCAAAGAACCAAGCTGGGTGGAAGCAATGCAGGATGAGCTTCACCAATTTGCAATTCAGGATGTTTGGGAGCTGGTTGATTGTCCTAGATATGTCAGACCTATAGGGACAAGATGGGTTCTCAGGAACAAAAGAGATGAAAGAGGTATTATGGTCAGAAACAAGGCAAGGTTAGTGGCTCAAGGTTATACACAAGAGGAGGGGATAGACTATGAGGAAGTCTTTGCACTAGTTTCAAGGATTGAAGCTATTAGGATTTTTCTAGCCTATGCATCTTGCATGGGCTTCACAGTTTATCAAATGGATGTCGAAAGTGCATTCTTGTATGGCACCATTGTTGAGGAAGTTTATGTCATGCAACCTCCTGGTTTTGAGGATCCAGAGCATCCAGATAAAGTGTATAGAGTCAAAAAGGCTATGTATGGCCTTCATCAAGCCCCTAGAGCATGGTATGGTACCTTGTCTACATATTTGGTGGACAATGGATTCAAGAGGGGCACCATAGATCAGACACTATTTACAAAGAAGAAAGGCAAAGATGTGTTGCTTGTGCAGGTCTATGTTGATGATATCATTTTTGAGTCTACTGATCCAAAGATGAGTGAGGATTTCTCCAAGCTTATGACAGACAAATTCAAGATGAGTGCTATGGGGGAGATGAACTTCTTTCTTGGTTTACAAGTTCAGCAGAAAGAAGATGGTATCTTCATCTCCCAGGACAAATATGTTGCTGAGATCTTGAAGAAGTTTGGCTTTTCTCCACATGAAAAGAGGGCTACTACTCCTATAGATAGAGAACACCCTTGGGGGAAGATTGGAGATGGGAAAGATGTTGATGTCAGGCATTATAGATCCATGATTGGATCCTTGATGTATCTTACTGCTTCTAGACCTGATATCATGTTTGCTGTATGTGCTTGTGCACGTCATCAAGTGACTCCCAAAGAATGTCACCTTTATGCTGTGAAGAGGATCTTTAGGTACCTAAGATGTTTCCCTAGTCTTGGTTTGTGGTACCCAAAGGATTCACCATTGGAGCTGATTGCATATTCAGACAGTGATTATGGAGGTGATAAGTTTGATAGGAAATCCACAACTGGTGGATGTCAGTTTCTTGGGAGCAGATTAATATCTTGGCAATGAAAGAAACAAACAGTGGTGGCTAACTCTACAACTGAAGCAGAGTATGTGGCTGCAACAGCATGTTGTGGTCAAGTGTTGTGGATTCAGAACCAGCTGTTGGACTATGGGTATAATTTCATGCATACTAAGATATTTGTTGACAATAATAGTACTCTATGCATCATTAAAAATCCTGTACATCATTCTAAAACTAAACACATAGAAATTAGACACCATTTTATAAGAGATTGCTTTGAGAAAGGTTTAATACAACCAGATAGGGTTGACACTGAGGAAAATGTGTCAGATTTATTAACTAAACCTTTTGATACTGGAAGATTTCAATACTTGGTAACAAGTATTGGAATGGTTAATCTCTCTTAATATGTGTTTTAGATTCTTTTTGTAAAAGTATGTACAGGATGATGCATTATTATTATTGGTCTTATTGATGATTTAGATTTTCCACTATATTTTTCTAACACTGACAAAGGTTGTTTGAACACTGATAAGTGTTTTTGCAACGTTGTCAGCAATATAATTATCTAACGCTGACAAAGCTTCCTTCAACGCTGTTATGTGTTATTGGGGCGTTGTCAGCAACAATGTTAGTTTTGTGGTTTTCAATCTAAATGTACAGATGGTGTTAGCAGTATACCATTGGATACAGAGTTGCTTATGGATCAAAGGAGAAGCATTTGGACAAGTGTTTATTTATGGATGATGGTTGAAATGTTTCATTCCTATCTTGACATAAATTTTTATGTTCATACATGATTTTAGCAAACTTTTTGTATCATAGTTTAAGGGGAGGTTTTAGGAACCTTTAGGATTTTTGGGTATCCATTTGATACTCTTATCACAATTCTAGATTGTGTCCACAGGTGAGTATGGGTTAGATTTACTAAACCATGAGGCACTGTAGCATGCATAGTATATCAACTTTGCATGCTGCCAAGACATTTTTGGCCTAGAATTGGTTGTGGTCTGTTGGGAGACTTGGGAATGATTTTGATATGGGATTTACCTGGGAGTAACAAGGATTTTATAAGGTAACTTGGTTGTTAAGAATTTTGGTTAGCAAGGGACACTAGAGGACTGTTATGTCTATCTTGCTTATGCAAGTGTGCATAACTGGACAGTGCTTGCCGCCCTATGATAATTATCAGCTTTTGGTTATCTTCTCTAGGATAAATTACTTGTTAAGGTCATTTTTCACTTTTTAAAACAATTTTATTTTTGGACGCTGACAAGATTTTTCCAAGCGTTGTTGTGACCAAATTGGACGCTGACATGGCTTTAGGCGAACGTTGACAAGATTATAGCCGTTGGGCGTTGATGGGTTATTTTTGACCGTTGACACTCAATAGGACCTACCCAGTTGTTACTTTTTGACATATTTTCAAGCCGTAATTTTAGGAGTTGTTACTTTCATTAAATGCATGAGATAACTTATAACTTTTTCAATATTTTCATGATTAGTTTTTGAAAATCTTTGCCTATTTTTGGGCCAATCACATGCATTCTTTATCTCCTATAAATTTGGCTCCTATTTTTAAACAGGGTATCTATAATTCTTGTCTAACACTTTTCTCTTATCAACCTTCATCTTCTACACTTCAAATTAACAGCTTTCATCAATGGCACCAAAGTTTAACTCAACAGAATTGGATTTGGGGTTCAAGTCTCAACACAACATGATTGCTTATCTTGTTGCTGATAATGATTTGTTTCCTCAATACACATAAATGGTGGCGTATTTAAACGCATCCCCACTAAGGTATGCTCTTTCTCATGCACCACTCATTCCAGTCACACACATTAGGCAGTTTTGGAACACTGTTAGTTCCTCAACAGTTAATGGAGTGACCACATTAACTTCTATTGTTCATGGGAGGTCTTGGGTGGTTACTGAGGCCTTGGTACGCCAGGCCTTGCATCTTGATGATGCTGATGGTGTAGCCATCCTTCCCATAAATGAAATAGAACAAGGGCTTAGGGCTTTGGGGTATCCTATTCCTGATGAAGGTACTCTTAATAAGTATCATAAGCAGGAATTTCCCCCAGCCTGGAAGTACCTCATCCACATTCTCCTTCAATGTTTGAGTCCCAAATGTACTGCACACAATGAGATCAATAGATCCATTGCTAGTGCTATTGTGTGCATTGCAACAGGGCAAAAATATAACTATTCTAAAATGATTTTTGAAGGGATGTGTAAAAACAAGGGGACAAAAATGACTTTAGCTTATCCCCGTTTTCTGCAAATGATTTTTGATGATCAAGGTTATTGTTCAAGGGATCACAATGATTTTTATAAGATCCCTGAACAAAAGAAAGCTATTTTACAAAGATGAATTCACCACCTCTTAGAGACTTACCTTTAACCCCAGCCATGCTTGCTGTTATTGCAGCAGCACAACCCCAACCAGACCCTCAACCTCAAATTGACCCTCAACCACAACTTGAACCTATTCATGAACCTTTACCGTCACCTGAACAAATGCAAATTGATCAAGAACCCTTTGACGCTGACACATCAAATGTTGGCGTTGATGTGCCTATTTCCAACGCTGACACACAACCATCACAATCCCAAACACCCCTTAACCAACCCACATCTACCCATTCTTCCACACCATCTTCCACACCACCTGAATATAGGTTGATAAAACGCCAAAGGACTACTGGAGTGTTCTCCTCTGGTGGTCCTAGCCATGAAGCAGAGAGAACCACCACCACAAGTGTGGCTGGTGACCTGGATGAGGTTGGGACTATTGGTTCTGGCTTAGATGCTGGCCAAGGCAGTCCCACCATCATTAAGTCCTCATCCTTGCCCAATGAACCTGACTTGGGAGGTCAAATCCCCATTTCAGAAGAGGGAAGTCTGGAACCAATGACTCTTTTGGAATTGACGGCAGTCTGCATTAGCTTGCAAAAGCAAAATGCAGACTTAGTACAAATTGTCAGCTCACAAGGCCTTGAACTCAAGCAATTGAGGGAGAGGATTGTTGTTTTGGAGAGTGATCATGCTAGGATGGGTATGGAGGAGTCTTCCAAAGGGGAGGAAGATCAAAGAAATCTGAGTGATAAGAGCAGTTAAGATGGTCAATCAATGGATGTTGCTGAAGCTCTTACAACTTTGAAGGAACAAACAGGTTTTGATACGTCCTTAATCTCTCCAACCAATCTAAATTTATCATTTACAGCTATGTTGAGAGAGGTTACACAAGGCGCTGAGGGAAAATATTTGAGCGTTGACAAGACAAATTTGGACGCCGATAGAAGTATTTTGGGCGCTGATAGAGGACATTTGGGTGTTGACAGATCTGCACATGAAGGTGATGTATTCCAGTCATCATCTATCATCAAGGAAGTTCCTACTCAGGTATTACCATCTACCTTACCAACCATTGCACCATCAGATAAGGGTAAGGGTAAATTGGTAGAAGAAATTGTTCCAAAGGATGCAGCCCAAGTTGAATTTGACAGAAGATTGGCTGAACAAATGATGGAACAAGGTGAAAAAGAAAAGTCACCATTTGTTGTGTCTTTTGAAGAAGAAAGTGATGGAGCTAGCTCAGACTCAAGTGTGATGATTATAGAACCAGAAAGGCTTGAGTATGGTGATGAGCTTGCCAGGGAAAAGTTGAGAGATTTAAAATTGCAGGTTGATTTTGACATGCCAGAGGTGGTTCAGATGTACAATTCTTGGGAAGAAAGCTGCATGGATAATCCAGACTTGACCATTTCAGATCAAATATGGGGTTTGGAGCTTCTTCTTAGAGTTCAGAAGGATTGTAAGGTGATCTTGAAGCACAAGGCAAGCAATATTCTCTCTGAGTTGAAAAGGGATAGAAGGGAGCTCTACTTTATGTTGCTCAGATGTCATGGAGTTGGATGGACACATCAGAAGTTGAAGGCTTTGACATTTGATGAGTTGGAACATAGGGCTTATCCTATTTGGGTGAGAGTGCAGGAAGAAAACACTCTCAGACTTCTTTCAGATGAAAGAAAGGAGCAACTTGCAGAAGAGATGGAAATCAAGAAAGCTATGATAGTTCCCAGGCCAGTGAAGAAGGGATTTAAACTTGAGTTTCCAAAAGATATGAATCCACTATATCCAAGTGAAGCAGTTATTAGAAAGAGCCTCAAGCTCTCCCCATTAGAAGCTTCAGATATGGTGCAGGTGTTACCATTAGATTCCAGGAATCCAATTGTGAGTTATGATGAGGATGAATGTGGTTTCTGGAAGATTGCAGATTTGGCAAGGAGGTACACACTTTTACCACTCTCATATCTTTATTTGCAAGTTGTGATAGAGAAGACTTGGTGGACCTTTGGAGGTTGCTGGAGACCAAGTATGAGGCTGAAGCACCAACTTCAGCTAATGGAATAAAACTTTGGACCACATTCAAAAGAATGTGTGGGACAAATGAGGAAGATCCTGAAATATGGAAGGATCTTGAAGATGACCTCAGTGGTCTTCAATGGAGGTTATATTCAGCTGCTGGTGTATATCATTTGAGTTCTACAAAGTTTGCTGAGTATCTACTTGTGGATGCTCAGTATTTCATATCCAAGGCTGTTTTGGAAAAGATGAAGGACACCCAGCTGGAGATAGATTATACAAGTGACGTGGCAAAGAATTTGATTAGATTTATTTATTACCAATATGAGAAGGTTTGTCAGACTCCTCCAAGTTCTTAATGATTATTCAGAAACTTGATCATAAGAGTGGATATCAAGTTTAGGGGAGGATTGTTGGGAATAAATTAAGGCCAGATCACTTGAGCGCTGACAAGAACAAAACAAGCGTTGACAGGAACAAAGCAAGCGCTGACAGCCCAAGCGTTGACAAGTTAAAGTCAAGCGTTGATAGATTGAAGACAAGCACTGATGGAAGATATAAACTACACATTTATTATATTCTAGAATACTTCTAGTAAGGATAGAAACGAAAATGTATTTTCTATGTTTATCTTTACCTAGAATAGTTGATACGTAGCTTATTGTATAAGGCTTCTTAGTCTATAAAAGAAGGCCTTTAGGTTAATGTTTAATATCAAGTTTTATATAAGTTTTCATTCGTAAACATCTTTCATTGTAAGCAAGTTCGACATTCATAATCAAAGTGAAAGTTTTGTTTACATCTTGTGTTCTTGTTTAAGTGTTAAATTCCGCATAACACTTAGATTCACAAAGCATATAACAAAGGTTTCTCTACGTGTTATACTTGATCTAATCTCGTATACACAAAGCTAATCGATCTAAGTTTGGGATCAACAGTTGAAGCTGACGAATGGTGATATCTTGATTACACCTGAACTAGTTAATAGAGTTTTAGGTGTGCGTGTAGGGAAAACAAAATTGAAAGATATCAAGAAACTACCCAAGGATGATGTTACAACTTTAGAATGGTACAAACAATTTTGTTCTAGGAATCCAACTCCAACCAAAGTTTCTGATACAATAAAACAATCAGGGTTGGATGGAATTCTTTTCAAACTAAATTTCCTTATATTGGTTTCGAATGTTATGGGAATTTCCGGTAGAGGAGGGCAGTGTAGGCCAGGCAAGGCGATTGTCGGATACATAAATGAAAATACAAGGATTGAAAATATTAATTGGTGTATGTTTATTTGCGATTGCTTGAGAATGAGTAAAGAGAAGTGGATAAGTGAAGATCCAAACTGTTATTATTCTGGACCTCTAACAGCTCTTACGATCATTATTTTTTTTACTTTTTCCTTCAAATTTGTGTCTTGTTATCATTTTTTCAAAACATTGATTTTGTAATTGTTTGAATAGTTTTTTTAGCTCATGTATCTGTACTCAACCAAATGTCTATCAATATGTGTCCCTCATGAAAAACCGGCAATTAAATTCTGGACTTCAAAGTTGATTAAACAAAGGGAAGCATATGAAATTTCCAATGGTGGATTTGGATTGCTTCATCTGTATTCCCCTGATTCCAGTGATGATGATGATATTTTTCAAACAGAGGTATCCATGGTTTTTTTACAGTTGTTGAATATGGTTTTAAGACTTTCACATGTGAAAAAAATATATGTTCACATATTTTGTTTGTATAACTGTTTAAGTTTATTGTTTAATATGGTTTTAAGATTTCACATGTGAAAAAAATATATGTTTCACATATTTTTTTATTCTGAAACAGATCAACACTAAACTAGATAAGCTTGATCAGAATGTAATCTTGCTGAATATACTACTTGAAGAAATTGGTTATGAGTTTTCAGAGGCTGTGGTTGATCATAGAGATAATAGAAGGTTGATAGAAATGAAAGCTAGATATAATGAGATCATTAGGAATACTGATCTTAGTGATTATGGATTCCAGGGTGTTAATAATGATGGAATTTTTTCGAGTGATGATGATGATATTGTAAATAATTTTCATGTCGGGGAGTGCAGCAATTCAAAGGATGAGTTATTTGAGGAATTAGATGTTCGAGGTTTGGATAATCAAAAACAGGATGAAAGAGTTCAACAGTTAGATGAGGAATTAGATGTTCGAGGTTTGGGTAAAGAAAAACAAGATGAAAGAGTTCAACAGTTAGATGAGGAATTAGATGTTCGAGCTTTGGGTAAAGAAAAATAAGATCAATGACTTCAGCAGTTAGATAAGGAAGTAGGTGTTCAAGTTTTGTGTTATGAAAAATACGAGGAAAGACTTCCGCTAGCCCTTGTTAATGGAAACAATGAGCATCAATTTGTTAAAAATCTTCATGTTGCTGAGCTCAACAAATCAAAAGAAGAATTAGATTTGGATTTAGGTGATGCAGTTTTTGAGAATGAACAACATGAAGAAAGACTACAGCTAGAACTTGTTACTGAAAAGAATGAGCCGGAAGTTGATAATGATAATGAGATAGAATTAAGTGGTGTTGAAGAGATTGTAAATCCTGTAGAAGGTTTTAATGTTTTTCAAGTTCCAGAATTGGAGAATAATATTAAAGCAGAGGATTTCAGCTTCGAAAATTGTTTACAACAAGGATTATTAAATCAAGCTGCCAAACCTAACGTCAAGATCAGTGGGCTTCGTAATCCATTTGTTGTTTCGCTGAACGATATGCCTAGGCATAGTATACAAGATGCTCCAAGTTTTTCGCTCGGTATTGAGTTTGATGACATTCCAGAAAAGACTGTTAGTCCAAATATTGCAGATGTTTCTCCAGTTGATACTTTTGATCAAACACCAGGAAGTAGTCGATTTGGTTATCAGAAAGAAACACAAGTGATTGAGCAGAATATGAAATTTGTAACAATAAGAATCCAACCAAAACGGGATGTTGGAGTTGGGCTTCAAATGAGATCACCTTATCGAACAAGGCATGTCCCCCTTTCTTATTCACTGAGTCATCAAGAAACGTTGTGTCCCGATTCACTCTTCATGAGTACTAATGATGCAATGTAAGATAGTTTGTATTCAGTTTATTATTTTATTATTTTAGTAACAAAGTTCGTATGTGAAAGTAATTTTTTGTTTGTTTTTCAGAGATTGCATATACGAGTCTAAAACAACTAAACTTTCCGAAATGAGATCTGTTCTCGAATCACTTTCTCCAACACTTAGACTTGAAAAAGGTGTTATTGATGTATGGTCTGACATATTGAATTACATGGAGAAATATAAATCACCAGATTCTCTAGAAAGATATTTTATTCAATCGAATATTGTAAGTTTTTTTTATATTCTTTGAAATTTAATTGATAGCTCTTTATTTATTTTAAAATTACTATTTTTCAGTCAAGTTACTTGAAAATCGAAGACTATGTTTCCACAAAAAAGTTGCTATGGCAATTTGAACATTGTATGAGGATTTCTGATTACTCCGACAGGATCGTCAAGACTAAAGATATGAAGTTTAACCTGGTATAATTTTAATATCTTAAAGTATTATGTAGTTGTCGTATAAAGCGATTTAATCTTTGTATATTATTTTAGGTATCTGAGTATATTTTTATTAAAATTTGTTACTAGGTGTTTTTTCTTGTATGCTGTTTTAAGGAACACTTCTTCTTAATGGTTTTCCATATGAAAACTGGAAAAGTTGTTATCATTGATAACGCTTCAATTGCTGACCAGGATTATGGTAGATATTACAGAGTTCCTCGAGCATTGGTGAGAAAAAACTTTTATGTTTTTCTTTAATAATTTTGGTAAAATTATTTTTTCTTTTTTTTTCTGTTTTTATTTTTTTTTGTTGCAGATTGAAACATTTGACAACTACTTATCCACTCACACTAGCAAACGTCCATCTATTTTTCGGAATGTTCAACTTGAGATAATGAAGCTAAATTGGAGCACCTCGGAAAATGAGTTTGATAGCGGTGTTTTCTTAATGGCTCACATGGACCATTATAAGGGAGAAATTGATTCAAAATGGAATTTGAATTTCTGTAAAGAATCAAAAGAGCAAGACAGGCAACTCAAGATTTTGAGGTCAGCTATTATTGTTTTTTAAATTCTTGCATTTGATGTTTTTTTAAGTTATTTTTTACCAACTTCTTATATATGTTTTATTAAAATCATTTTTTATATTTTTCATTTAATTCAGAAAAAAATACGCTGCGGCAATCCTTTTGTCTGAAATTAACAAACTTAAAGACGATAATCTACAAAGTGCTTTAGCTGTTAACCATATTCAGAAGAGTATAAGAGATAGATTGATTGAAGAAGCTGCTGTTGCGAGGTATTGTGATTCAGAACAACTTGTTTCTGGGTGAGAAGCCATTGTGTTTTTATATTTTTATGATCTTTAGTTTTGGATATGAGTTTTATGAATAAATTATTAATTTTTTAAATATTTTTATTTTTGAAGGAAATAGCTTCCAGTGGATCATACGTCAAAGTCAAAGAAGATATCATGTAGAAGCACAGGCAAATGTGTCTATCCTCCAAAAAAAAATATGAATCGTTACTACAGAAAATGTGGAGGTTATGGACATGATTCTCGTCATTGTCCATTAAACAGAGAAAGAATCTTTTGAGTCACCTATTTTTTTTCAATGTTTTTTAATGATTGTTATTTTCGTGTTTTTACTTCGTGTTTGTAAAAAATGGTTATTGAAATAATTCTAAGCATTTAACATTGAAGTGAGTAACTTCAATTAATTGTTATATTTTTTTCCTTAACAAAGTTTTTAACATGCAACAAAAAATATTTTCACATGTGAAAATTAAGGTTTTAATAACAAGATTTTACAATTAAATTTTTATGTGCCTACTTTACATGTGAAAAAAATGTTGATGTAAATAAAACAACAATCTTGCCCTTGAAGTACAATATATATCATACATTAGTATATTATTAATACTAAAAATGAGTTTTTTCACATGTGAATAAAAATTAATACTAAAAGTTTATATTGTTTTATATATTTCACATGTGAAAATAATGTTTTGAAAAAAACTCGCCAAAAACTATAAATGGCTAAGCAAGCATTTAACATGGTATTCAAAATTTCAATGTAAATAAAACAATAATCTTGCACTTCAACTACAATATATCATCTATTAGTTAATTATCAACTACAAACTGATTTTTTTCATATGTGAATAAAAATTAGTACTATAGGTACGTATTGCTTTATATATTTTGTTTATTAAAAACATATTTTTTATTATTTTTATAGACTAAATAAAAAAACAAAACAATAACACATATTAAAAACTAAATAATCAAGCATTAAACATTCAACAGAGTAATTTTCACATGCGAAAAGAAACTTAGCAAACTGAACTGGGCAACAAAGTAATTAACAACCTGTAACAAAATATTTCACACGTGAAAAAAGGTTTTACCAATTATTATGAACTATGTATTCAGAGTACTATATCAATTATTCTCTATCTCTTCAGTATCATCTTCTGTCCAGGTATTTTTATCATTCATCATCACTGTCAGTTTCACTGTACACTGTGGAATCACTATCTTGTCCTGTCTCTCTTCAGTATCATCTTCTGTCCAGCTATTTTTATCATTTATCATCACTGTCAGTTTCACTGTACACTGTGGAATCACTATCTTGTCCTGTCTCACCTTTTTCCACATTAACTTTGTAGTTTCTGGAGTCGTGTCTAACCACCTTCTTACATTTGTTACAATTTCTTATCTTCCTCTTCAAAAGATCCCTTGTCTTTTCTAATTCACTCTTGCTTCTCTGAAGACCTGAACCACTCCTTTTGTTTTTACAGTCTTTGTGGTTTCCAACATCGTTCATTCCTTCAGCTCGTTTTTCAACGCCCAGAACATGGTTAAACATTTCTGTTTTACTTAATGGTTTAGCATTCGGATTTGTTTTTTCAACTCCAGTCTTTAATTTCTTTATATTTTTAAGAAATTCATTTAATTGACCTTCATCTTTAACCAAAAGATTGAGGCAGAAATCTACTACAGAATAAACTTCACTTGCAATCGTCATATATTTTTCTCCTTGCATATTCCAAGTTTGTTTCTTCTTTCTGATATCAGGTGGCAATATATTTCGAGACCATCTTCTTAGTATATACTCATCTGGGATGACATCAACACTCTTACCTTTCAACACACAGAATATATGTCTGCATAAGAATCCAAACCTTGCAAAATTCATGCAAGAGCATATAACCGATCCATCTGATTTGTCAAGTTTTACCTATATAATAAAAAAAATATCAACATCAATTTCTTGAATTTTAATATATTCTTCATCCTATTTTACTGAAATATAATATCTTCGTAAATCAAATTAATTTTTATAACACCATTATGATACTATCATTAGAATGTATGTTTGGATAGTAAAAATACCTTGGAGTGCAGTTCTTTCCTCGGTTTGTTCTTTGCATTTTGAATACTTGATTCTCCAAAATTATACTTCTTTCTTGAAGTACTTACCTTAATCTCCCTCATTTCTCTAATTCGCACAATTTCAATGTCATCATTCTCTTGGCTTTCTGATACTTGATGACAATGATAGACTGCACTGTTTATCTCTTCTTGAATAAGGCTAAACACAGTTCTTGTATACTTGCCTTGAAGGTATCTTTCAATACCCAACTTTGTCTTGAATCTTACAGACTTTTACATTGTTGAGTCATCCAGAAGCTCTTGTTTGTGTCTCTTTGTTTCCATTGCTCCTTCAAAACTCATCATGAAGTGTATCAATGTTGATTGTCCTCTTGTGAAATGTGAGAAGAAAGAGTTTTCGGTCTTAGATCTTGATGTGGTTCTCATAAGCCCGCACAACTCTACATCTCTAAAATAAGCAGGTATCCATCGTGTTCTTATTTCATACATATCTGATAACCACTTATTATCTTCCAAATGATATTCTTCAATCAACACCCCCCATTTCTCCTCAAACTCTTCTGGTTCCAAGTATAAACTCCAAACAAGCTGATGAAGTCTTCTCCTAAAGTTACCATTATCTAGAACTTCCTTGCAAATCTGTGTAAATATGAATCATGTTAATAAATATTGCAACAAAAACATTATACATTTCTTTTTTACATGTGAACATTATTGTATTTCACATTATTCATTGATTTTCACATATGAACATTATCTATTTATGTATTTTTTTTGCACATGTGAAAATACTTTTTAAACATTCACCTATTTTCATATTATACATTCTTTTTCACAGGTGAAACTTATTTGTTTGCATATATTAATAAATACCACAACAATAACATTATACATTGTTTTTCACATGTGAACATCATCCTTTTTTAAATTATACATTGATTTTCACAATTAAAAATAATATTTTAACTATTGTTTTTCACATGTGAAATATCCTATGTAAACATTAATCTATTTCAAATTATACATTCTTTTTTAACAGGTCAAGATTCTATTTTTTCCACAGTAAGTTATGGTGTAATACTTTGTGTTTACTTTTAATGAAAGCTTGTTTAATATGCCACATGCATAGCCTATGAGTTGAGTGATGTAAAATAGCTTCAATCGCATTTTTCATCGCTGGATCTTGATCGGTAACAACAAGTCTTGGTTGCTTTTTAAAAGCTTTCAGGAAACAAGATAGCAACCATATATACGACTTTGTTGTTTCAGTTGAAAGCATTCCAGCACCAAATGTGACGCATTTTCGATGATTGTCAATCCCAGTGAATGGTACAAAGACCATGTTGTACCTATATTAAATAACAAATTATAGTAAGTTGTGTACCAACTTTGATTCAAGATTAAATACTTTAAGGATAGCATATTTCATGTTGTAACTTTCACATGTGAAGATTCTATATTTTTTTAACAATCATTAATTTTTGTTAGTACTAAATAGGCATTAATGAATACAATCTTTAAAAAAACAGATTTGATTCTTACTTGTTTGTTCTGTATGTTGCATCGAAAGAAATTGTATCACCGAACTCTTTATAGTTATATTTTGCCATCTCATCAGCCCAAAACAGTGAAGTCAATAAATTGTTCTCTACCGCATACTCAAATGAAAAGTTATCTAAGTTCTTTTGCTTGTTTGTCATTTTATCAGCCAACATTTGTGCGTCACTATCACCTATATGTGTGTTTAAATCTCTATGATAGTTTCTGAACTCAATTGCTATGGTAGTGACCGATTCATATCCACCATGGGTTGAAACATACAAATGATGTGCTTTTGTATGTCCCAAGCTTGTACTGCCCATCTGTTGAATAAAAACCTGCTGACCGTGTGTCATCTGTTTCCGCTTCTTTGTAAGATTTCTGTAAGCTTTTGGAATAAAAGTATGGTTGTGTTCTTCTTCAAACTCATACAACTCATATGCCGTGTGACTAGCATTTAACTTGAACTAACTCTTGCCAAACAACCAGTTCTTATGATACTTGAAGCCCTAATCTGATTGTCACGTGTTTCCTCGTTCATTGTATCTTTATTAACCCCTTGCGGTAAACCTTGTTTGTTGCAAAGAAGATACTTTCTTGATATTAAACCACTCCTTAGTTTTTCTTCGGTACCCCTCCTAACACTAAACCCTGAGTTCGCAGCATAGTTCTCATACATATCGATGCACTTATCTAATGTTGCATATTCAGTCCCAATTTTTGGTTTATGACACTCATCGACTAGAGGTCTGTAAGTAAAGCTTCCATCTGCCTTCATTATTTCTTCACATATATCTGTATCAGGTTCTTTAATATAATGCATGCCTGCATAAAATAATAGACAATTTTCAAATCATTATCAGAGTCTGACCCCAAGATTGAAAAAGACTCAGTTTCAATAACGAATTTTGAGTTCTTTAATTTATATGCATGCCTGCATAAAATAATGAAATACTCAGTTTCATTAAGCACATATAAGATTCTAACGTAAGAAACTAATTAATTTTGTTATTCAAACTCTTCATTTGTGTACGTATTTTCAATTCTGAAGTCATATTCTAAAATCTTCACTCATGTAGCTACTTTACGAAACTATAATGACTCTGATATAATTGGCCTTTTTAGGGACTTGAATATTCCCTAATTATTTTGACGTGTTACATAACGTAAATATTGTATAATTGTTCGGTTTTCTGCAATTTTTTCCATACCTTTGTGTAAATAACCCAATATTTGTTCACATCCTAATTATTATTTTTCCTAAAATCTTCACGCCTGCAGATACTTCACGAAATCAATAATCAAAGCCTAATTATACTTTTTCCTAATATCTTCACTTGTCCAAATACTTTACAAAATCAATAATCAGACACTAATTCTTATTTTTCCTAAAATCATCACTTGCACAAATACTTTACGAAATCAATAATCAGTAGCCTAATTCTATTTTTCTTATCTCTTCACGCGTGCAAATAGTTTACAAAATTAATAATCAGAGCCTAATTATACTTTTTCCTAAAACCTTCACTCCTGTAGATACTTTACAGAATCAATAATCAAAGCCTAATTCTACTTCACTCGTACAAATACTTCATGAAATGAATAATCAGTAGCCTAATTCTATTTTTTATTAAAACCTTCACGCGTGCAAATAATTAAAAAATCAATAATCAGAGCCTAATTCTACTTTTTCCTAGAACCTTCACTCGTGTAGATACTTTACAAAATCAATAATCAGAGCCTAATTCTTATTTTTCCTAAAATTTTCACTCGTGCAAATACTTTACGAAATCAATAATCAGTAGCCCAATTCTATTTTTCTTATCTCTTCACGCGTGCAAATAGTTTACAAAATCAATAATCAGAGCCTAATTATACTTTTCCTAAAACCTTCACTCGTGCAGATACTTTACAAAATCAATAATCAAAGCTTAATTCTACTTCACTCGTGCAAATACTTTACAAAACCAATAATCAAAGACTAATTCTTATTTTTCCTAAAATCTTCACTTTTACAAATACTTCATGAAATCAATAATTAATAGCATAATTTTATTTTTCCTAAAACCTCCGCGTGCAAATATTTTACAAAATCAATAATCAGAGCCTAATTCTACTTTTTTCTAGAACCTTCACTCGTGTAGATACTTTTCAAAATCAATAATAAGAGCCTAATTCTTATTTTTCCTAAAATCTTCACTCGTGCAAATACTTTACGAAATCAATAATCAGTAGCCTAATTCTATTTTTCTTATCTTTTCACGCGTGCAAATAGTTTACAAAATCAATAATCAGAGCCTAATTATACTTTTTCCTAAAACCTTCACTCCTGCAGATACTTTACAAAATCAATAATCAAAGACTAATTCTTATTTTTCCTAAAATCTTCACTTGCACAAATACTTTATGAAATCAATAATCAGTAGCCTAAATCTATTTTTCTTATCTCTTCACGCGCGCAAATAGTTTACAAAATCAGTAATCAGAGCCTAATTATACTTTTTCCTAAAACCTTCACTCCTGCAGATACTTTACAAAATCAATAATCAAAGCGTAATTATTATTTTTCCTAAATTGTTCACTCGTGCAAATACTTTACAAAATCAATAATCAGAGCCTAATTCTTATTTTTCGTTAAATCTTCACTCGTGCAAATATTTTTCAAAATCAATAATCATAGACTAATTCTTATTTTTCCTAAAATCTTCACTCGTGCAAATACTTTACAGAATCAATAATCATAGCTTAATTCTATTTTTCTCATCTCTTCACGCGTGCAAATAATATCAAATCAAAAACTTATAACATAAGCTAAAATTTAATCCTAATTCTATAGATTAATCACTTAATAATAAATAAAAGTTATATAACAATGTTACTGTTAATTTCAGTAGAAGATCGGTATAATGCATCTCCCATGTCAATATCATCATGTATTAACGTGACGTCATCGAATTGTCTTTCTTCATCATTCATTGTGAATTTTTTGTTTGTAGAATGCTTATTATCAGTTGAAGAGGCTTATTTAGATCTGTCAATGCAGTTGAAGAAGACGTTTTGATGGCCGATTGAAGAAGGTAGGTTGTTCGGTTTTAATCGACGATTGAAGAAGGTAGGTTGTTAGGTTTTAATCACCGATTGAAGGTAGGTTGTTCGGTTTTAATGGCGGATTGAAGAAGGTAGGTAGTTAGGTTGTTAGATAGTTTGTTTGGGTTTTGATCGGGAGAGATGACTGATTTACACCTCGACGGTATCGAAGTGTGTGTGTTTTTTTTTCTTTTTATACTTCTTTCTAGGGACTTTTTTGCAATTTATAAAACTTAATGTAATTTTTGGGCTAATCTCAGCCATTTAATCAAAAAAAAGGAGGGGGTGGATGGAGGGCTGAGATCACATCTCACCATTTCACAAAAAAACCCACTTCTCACTTGAAAATGTCCCTATATATATATATATATATATATATATATATATATATATATATATATATATATAAATATATATATATATATATATATATATATATATA